>SKCR01032897.1:0-319278 GCA_019454045.1 Zanthoxylum bungeanum
ATGTTCTCATCTTACACTGTCACACACACACTTCAAAATACATAAGAGTATGTATATTGAAACATATGCACCCCAGTGTTGTTAAAAGCACACCTAAGCACAAACAGTCCTGGAGATTAGGTGCATGGCGCAAAGCATGTTTCTGATGAATGTGGGGTGCAAATTAATACATAATAGGTCAAATGCATAGCAAAACAATGTAAAATTGCATAGCAATTTGTCATATAAAGAGAAATCATTGAAATATATCAAAATAAAAATGCATAGCAAAACAAAATACAAGTAAAAATTGGAGGGAAAATTAAAAATAATTCTCCTAAATTCAACTACACTATAATAAACTTTAACGGTTAAACTTAATCACCTAATTTAACTTTAACTGTTAAAGTAATCAATTAATTAAATAATAGATTAAAAAATTAAAGTAATCAAACGAATTTAAGTAGTCAATTAAAAAATCAAAGCAAATAATTAGATTAAAAATTATTTTATTAGTAAAAACTTTAACTGTAATAGATTAAAAAATTAAACTTTAACTCTTAAAGTAATCAATCAATTAGAGTAGATTAAAAAATTAAAGTGAAAAATTGATTATTAGTTAAACTTTTACTATTAAATTAAAATATTTATCAATTAATGGATTAAAAAATAAACTTTAACTGTTAAAGTAATCAATCAATTAATTAGATTAAAAAATTAAACTAAAAAATAATTTATTGGTTAAACTTGAAAAATAAACAAATCCTCAAATCCCTAATTTTTGCACTTATGGTTTTTTTTTTTTTTTTTTTTGGTGGAGATTGATACTGGGTTTGTTTGTTTATAGGGAGTTCAGTACTTGGGGTTTGTAGTTTGGTGGAGATCGGCATTGGGTTTCTTTTCTGTGGGGAGATTAGCGCCTTAAGGTTTGTTTTGAAAGGTTATAAAGCTTAAAATCGGGTCAGATTAATGGTATTTGGGTTGGGTTTTTAGGGATTTGAATATGGGTTGGGGTCGCCTCGCCTAGGCGGTAGGCGCGCTTGGTGCACATGCATCAGGCACACGCCTCGATGATTAGGCGCGCGTCTGATGCAGGTCGCCTCTTTTGGCCCTCCTCTAAGCATGACAGCCTTGCCTCTGCCTTAACTGCGCCTAGACACCCCTTTGACAACCATGATGCACCCTGAACTGCCTATAGTTAAACAGAGGAAAAAGTTACTAATTCTTGCAATGTTTCTTCACGTCTCCTTAATTTGCTTGTATGACACATAGATGCCATTCAACCAAAGAAAAACAAATATGTCCATGCTAATGTACAGCCAACACCTACATCTTAACAGATGCCATATCAGGAAAACTAAAACTTCTAACTACCTTACCAAAACCCAAACCAAACAAACTAAACAAAAGCCTTTTTCAATTAAGTGGTGTTGGATACATGGATCATTTGACACCATTTTGCTCTATCTGGAATCATTGACTCATTAAGCACAATAAAGTATATGTCTCACCAGCGCAGCACCATTTACTCTCATTTTACCTTGTATATGCTTGAACATAAGAAACACAAAATATTAAAATCTATTGGATTTAAATTTAAGTGTTTTCAATTTAATAAATTAAAAATAACATATACTTCAAAATAAATTTAAGTGTTTTCAATTTAATAAACTTAAGAAACTAAATATAATTTTTTTATTAATTAACGCCATTTAACCAACATTATCTTATTAAATTTCTACAAATCACACTTCAATTTTACAAAATTTATTTCTTTTTCCTAAAAAGCGCAAAATAAATCAGAAATATTATGCCTTCATAATGATAACCGGCAATGAAAAGAAACGTAGAAAAATACCGTTCTCGTGATCGAGAAGTGACATTTCGCTTTTGTCGCGTCGAAGGGAGGGCGCCGTAATAGGAACGGAAACGGACATGTTGTTTTTCTTGAACGGTTTGCGGCGAAATGAACAGCGGGCTCCGGCGATGAGAGAGAGGGATCGCCTGTGGATCAGAGAGAGGATAGGAGCGGAGGGGGAGAGGAAGGAGAAAAATTGATTTTGCGAGGGTAAGATTGAGATTGAGGAAAAAGTCAGGGAAGCCATTTTAATATGGACTTAATAGGCAGGTACGTTTACATGAACCATTTGAGAATCAAATGACTTAAACACCCTTTTGAAGTGAATATATAACTGTATTTTTGAAGTTTAATAGGGGTCGTATCAAATAACATATTAAATACCGTACAGATAATAGATAAGTATAGTCCAAACGGGTGGAGTCGGGTCGAGCCGGGTTTTGTCAAGTCCAGTCTAAATCTGATGATGTCAGGTTGGATTATGTTTTTTTAGAAAATGAATTTTTATCTCTGAATAGTATTATTTATATAGGAGTGGGCAAAATCTATTTCGGTTCGGTTCGAGAACGAACCGAATCGAATCGAATCAAAAACCGAATGGTTTAAATTTGACTTAACCGAATTCGAAAAGTTTTTACCAACTAAATTGAAGTTCGGTTTGCAAAACGATTTCGGTTTAGTTCGGTTTGACAAAACAGTTTTTGTTCAGTTCGGTTCGGCAAAATGGTTTTGGTTAAGTTTGATTTCGAACCGAAATCGAAATGAACCGATAATAATCAGTGGCAATCGGTAATTAATTATAGCAGTTTGTAAATATTACAATATAACTTGTCCATAACAGTTCATAAGATGACAATTGTTTTATTCTAAACAGTTAAACCGAAAAGATAACTTAACAACAATTCACAAATAAAATAAAATAACAAGAGAATCCAATCCATCGTCGTCATTCTTTGCCGTAATTCATGTTGCCCAGTAGATTTTTCATGGACAAAGCTTAAATACCACTCGATAGTTCCGGTTGCATGGTTTTTATAAACTCTACGTACAAAAAGTTATAGTAAATAAATGAATAATTTAGTAAAAAAATAAAATGAAATCACTATTCATTCTTGAATAAATCTTACATGCTTCAATTTTTTCATACAATTCATATTCTTAAGTTTGACCGTCGTATCTAACAAAAGCTGAGTTCGTAATCAATTTTGAGTACATATCTAGTACACGATGTTGGACAATTATGACCTATAACATCACTATTTGTAAAGAATATTGTGTTTTTGTACAAATTATCTATGTGACAAAAGGAAATTGGTATTTTATCATTATTGTAATTAGATTACTTGGATATATATTAATGATAAAAGTCCATATGGTTAAATCGGATTAATAAGATATGAGACAATATTAATCCACGAACGGTTTAATCATTAAATATCCTTAGTCGAAGTATTATCGAGACTGGACATTAATAATGCGGAATAGACTAGTATTACACTTGTGCGCATTATGGAAGCTTAACGGCATAGTTCTCATATATTTAGGTATTGGATATTTATGCAAGTGTAATAAGAGGTTCTGTTAGACGTTGGACCGGGAATAGTTCGCTCTGGATAGACCCACTCGGAATCTCATTGGTAGTATGACTATGTGTCTATGGGAATCCGAATCAGGGTAGGTGTATGTGATCTTAACCTGAGACTTACGTCGCTATTACTTGCGACAATCAGTTTACTTTAGTATTGGTCGTCTGGAGCTTTAACATATTCTGTGTAGGCATTGCAGGCAGACCCAGACTCGGCCCGGGTCCGGGTAGACCCTGATCCGCAAAAAAAAAATTGTGGATCCGAGTCTAAATTTGGAAGACCCGCAATGTTCCGGGTCCGGTTGTTTCCGGACCCGGGTACCCAGGACCCGGTTTATAAGAAAACCTCCCTAATTCCTAAATCCCTCATTCGGTCATTCCCTCTCTGTCTCAACTAAAATCAAAACGCAAAGGACATTTGGGAATATAAACTAACAAATATAAGTTAAAAGGTAGTTTATAAATCTCTTTTTATCATTTTAATGTCATCCATCTTCATCTGGTTGGATTCAAACTTGCTATCAAGTTAGAATTTTATTATGTTTAATTTTCACAATTGTCAATTTAAATGATATCAAAGCGGGACTAGACCAAACAAACAACTCCTTAGTTTTACACATAAACTGGTGTTATAATCAGTTACAATTTATATTTTGATTTTGATTTGTTAAAGTAGAAAATTATTTCGTAGTTACAAATTATGTGTTTTGTAATTTCCAATTCAAACTTATTGTGATATTGTTAATACATAGTAAAGGAAAAAATAGTGGATTTGCGGATCCTCGGTCCGGAATCGGGTATACCCAGGTCCATTCCGGGTATACCCGGGTCCGGACCCGGATGCGTTTTGCCAGGTCCACTACCGGACCTGGGTCCATTGAAGAGGTTGCGGATCCGGGTCCGTACGGACCCAGGTCCGGATCCGGAAATTACCATCCCTAGTTCTGTGTACGCTTGTATTGGGTTTACTGAGAATCGTAGTGTATTGGATGTGATGTCAAGATGGGAGTATCACTTCAGTCATATGGAGATGATGGTCACACATGATACGAAACTAGTACTCTTAAAGTTGCAGCTATCAGTATGACTAGGTCATGACTTCCCGATTACAGAGATTAGTTACTCAGGATCCGATATATGCTTCGTACGGGGCAGACACAGAGCCAGCCCTAGGCCTAACATGTGACATCCGATACTGGATCGTATTACACATTACATAACATTAGTATTACTACGCCTGATACAGATGATATTCCTCGGCGAATATTTCTGGAGAATTGGGTAGGCACGGTGCTTTGCTAGAAGCCAACCATGTCTTGTAAATCGGTGAGAACATGGTACGGGGTACGCATGTATTCGGATAGTCCGATAACCGTATTTACTGCCAACATATCCAGGAATCTCTTGGGTCGCTTCCCAAAGATTCACCAATGACATTTGACTCAGATAGAATTAATCTGGGATTAATTATGAGAGAGAAAATTAATCTGGGATTAATTGCGGCAAGAATTAATCTGGGATTAAATTCGTATAGAAGAGAGAACGCGATTAATTTAGAATTAATCGATAAAATAAATTTAATAGTTAAATTGGATTTTTCTATTTAATTTATTTATTTGTGGCTAAAATAATATATCGGATATATTAATTGAAATTGGATTTCAATACGAAATTAAAATTGAATTTTAATTCGGGCGAACGAATTAATTTAGAATTAATTCGAAAGCGACTATCGTAATAATTTTGCGAGACATAATTATTTAATTAAATTGGATTTAATTATGGCGCGATGGAAAATTCGTTTATTCGGAATTAAACGAACCCGATAAAATTGCTCGTGACTTTGCGTGTGTCTTTTTGTGTTTTGGGAACACAAAATATCTTTGACTTTGGTGGGACCAAGTCAAGTTATGTGTTGAAGAAGCCAACTTAAATTTTGAATTTAAAATGTGGTGGGACCACATGACTTACATCAAAGGTCATATATTTATGGAAGTAGTTGGCTTTAATTAATGCATTCTTTCAACACACACAACTACCAAGTTTTTGAAAAACAACACACACTCTCTCTTTCTCTCTTGGCTTGGCCGAATGCTTCTCTTCTTTCTTGTGAAATTTTACTTCAAAATTTCTACATAGCTAGCACTTGGAGGAGTCAAATAAGGTAATAGTGAAACCCACCCAAGGAAAAAATAACATATCAACAAGCTTGGAGCTTCATCCAAAGAAAATTTTTGAAAATTTTCCATTAACAATGTAAGTGATTCCGCCACTTTTTCTTGTTATTTCACACAAATAATCATGTTTAGGATCTTGTGGCATGTCTTAGAGACAAACACACGACCCCCAGACTGAAAGCGGACTCGGAAACCATAGAAGATATCGAAATTGCTAGGACATCACTTACTACATCTTTGAAAAATATAAATAATTTACATTTTGAATTTTTTAATACTTAAATTTAAAAATAAATATTTCAATATTTTTTTTTGTGGTTTTTAATTTTTAAAAATTTAGTTTTATATATATATATATATATATATATATAATTAAAATTTATTTTATATAATTAAAAAATTTATTTTTTATGAATAAAATATGGACTCTGCATCGGACTCGGGATTTTTTTACCTATATACGGACCGTAAAAAAGACCCTCAAGTTTGGTCGGACCGACCGGATCCAGGCTTATATATCATAAGAAGATCCAGCAGGTGAAATGGATCAGCCAATGGTCTAATTCAGAGGGCCGGCTAACTGAACCGAAATAATGGTATTCCAGCCTCAAGGCCGACTAGGCTGTATGATGGGTTACTGGATCAACCCATACCCAGGGGGAACCAATCAGGGTGGGTAAATTCACTTGTCAAAGGCCGGTCCATTTGACCACCGTAGAACCAACGGTCATTGCCACATAACAAGAGTGCAATTCAATCAGTTATGTATCTTTTCTCATTTGTTACTGTTGACGGTTGATAAGTGCATGAAAATGTACTTTGAAACATCACTTATCTGGGTTTATTGTTAAGTATTTAGTTATATATTTTATATTTTATTACATAATTTCTATTGTTATATTAATTTAGAAATATTTATTATTTAAACTAATTTAGTGATTTTTATTTGTAGGAATATTAATACATGAATCCTGGGACAATTACAAGTGTTTAGGGGTCATACTGATGCATAGAACGCACACAGGAGCCGAGAACGCGAAAAACAGGAATTAATGAGAAATTGTACTGGCGCCATACTCCCATACAAAATCCAGAGAGTTAGGCGCCACCAAAGAGAGAGACTTTGAATTCATAAAGGACATTGACGTGGGCCCAACCTTCCAATATTTGTTATTTACAAAAGTCAAATAAAAAGTGAAGAGGAAAGTGACGAATTGGAAAGAGAAGGAAAGAGAAAGTAACAAAGTGGCGTGAAGGCAAATTTAAAGAAGAAACAAAAATCAGCCGCAGTTGTTGACTTTGAAAAAGTTAAAAGAAGAACGTGAACCCCAATTCCATTAGGTTTCAAATTACTTATTATAAAAGCAATGCAAAAGGCGTGAGACCGAGGAGGAGCTGCGTCAAGCAGCCTGCGCATAATAGAAAAATAAATTAAAGAGCAGTCGAGAGAATACGAAGCAGAGAGCTGCCGAGAGGCAGCAAGAAGAGAAGAAATCAGAGCGCAATGCCGGGACACGGAGCCATAATAATTCAGAGCAATAATTCTCTCCAATCCCAGGCTATCTTTATTTCTTTTATGGGAAACTAATCCCTAGGCAAAGTTAGGGATGAACTCTTGTGTTGGATTTTTATTATTTATGTTTTTGATTCCTACGAGTACCTTTTAATCGTTTAATAAAATTAATGGTTGTTATTTTCTATTATCTTTCGATTATTTAATCCAGAAATTATGTTTGGTCAAATCCCATATAGATCCAGTCACGCTTCTTCTATGTGTGGTTTGCGAATTTAATTGTGACTGGTAAAAGTCGTTTTATGTGTTGGTCTTCTGCTGCAGTATTGCCTGATGGTATATTGTCGACGTTAGATAGCTCGTAACGATGACTTTTGTGAGCTATTAATTAGAGAAAATAATCATTAATTACCTTAGAATTTAATATGCGTAGAATTGAATATGTTCCGGTTGTTGGTTGGGTTGGATGTGAAACCTTCAATTGTGTAATAAAAGGAATCAATAACTAAATATACGAGTTCGATGCAAGAGGGATTCCCGAAGCTTTGTCATATCTCTCTGCCATTATCCTTTATTATCTTTTTATTATCTTATTTATCTTTATTTTAATTACCAATCTTATCGTTTTATTTATTAAGTTACTGTTAACGTTTTTGTTTGAGTAAATTAGTTCCTGTAACCATCTCTCTGAGAAATCGACACCCCAGCTATACTGCGATAACCGCAAGTTATTTTTGGGCGTAATCAAAATTTGGCGCCGTTGCCGGGGAGACGGTTTACAATTTAAAGGAGCAGGTTTGCTTATTCAACAACGAAGCGGTAACTTCGTTCCATTTTTTTATTTTAGTTACTATTTGCTTATTTAGTGTATTTAATTTTTATTTAGATTTTTTATTTTTAATTAGTTCTTTTATTTATTTATATACTCTTTTTTTTTCCTGTTTCCCGTATTATTTGAGCTTAAATTGCATGTCTAGACGTATGGATAGATTTGGTAGATTTGTTAGGACTGAGGAAGTAAGCACAGATTTTGAGAACATATTTGAAAATCCTTTTTTTTCACCATCCGCGTCTAGCGCACATAACATGAGTAAATATGAGAGACAACCGCCACCCAACTCGCACAGCTACACCTTCGTGCATCATGTTTCCTCCTAATGCACCACATATAGACTTTAGGCTGAAATGATACAGTATCTCCCAACCTTCCATGGTTTGGAGAACCAAAATCCTTACGTGCATATTAGAGAGTTTGAAGAGGTAGTAGCGACCTTCCATGACCGGTTTGGAACCACTGACACAATTAGACTTAAGTTCTTCCCTTTGCCCTTAAGGATAGAGCTAAGAGCTGGTTTTATTCTTTAAGACCGCGATCAATAGGATCATGGGGTGAAATGACTCAGGCATTCTTTAATAAATATTTCCCACATCATAAGACGAATGCCTTGAAAAGACAAATATCCACCTTCTCCCAGAGAGACAGTGAGACCCTTTACCAAACGTGGGAGCGGTTAAAAGAGTTGTTAGCTAGTTGTCCCCACCATGGATATGAGAGTTGGCGTTTAGTAAGTTACTTTTATGATGGACTAACCCCTAGGGAACGCCAATTTGTTGAGACAATGTGCAATGGTAATTTCATTCGAAAGGACCTGATGATGCATTCGAGTATTTAGATGACCTAGCTAAGAAATCTCATATTTGGACTGGACCCAATGCCGTAGATAACACTGATTTGACACCACCTCTTCTAGCAGAAGCTTACAACACTTTAGGGAAGATGATAGCCTTAAGACACAAGTTGAGCTGTTAACTAGACAGATAGGAGCCTTAATAGCCAAAGACAACAAGACAATGCATTCAGTAGCCCAGCTAGAATCCCAAGAGTGTCCAGTGTACAGTGAGATGAGGGGTACACATGAGGAAAACTACAATACTTTAGGGATGTACCAGAAGCCTTATACACCATATCCAGATACCTATAATCCTAGTTGGCAGAACCATCCCAATGTTAGTTGGAGGCAGGAGTCTTATCAGTCTACCCAGACACCACAACCTAAGAGTTACAATACCCCACAGTATCACACATCTGCCATTTCTAGGAATTCTTTAGAGGATACTATGCAAGCATTCATGGAAGCCCAGAATAAAACCAATCAAAGGATTGAGTCATTGATAGCTCAGGTAGCTGAAGACCAAAATGAAATTATGAGTCAACTCTCTAAATTGACTAATGACCTGAGTGTACAAGAACAAGGAAAATTCTCATCTCAGGCTTAACCAAATCCACAAGGGCAACCCATAGCACAGACTGATCATGAAGTATCCAGTATAAGAGGTGTTGATGTCATAATCACTAGGAGCGGTAAAGATGTAGGAATGCATAATACCTCCAACATTATAGATGACCCCAAGGATAGTAGTGCATATACCCCTCAGGAAGAACAAGTGCCATCGTTTCAAATTAGAGTACCTTTCCCACAAGCACTTAGGCCCACAATGAGAGTTCCAGTTCCAAATGTTGAAAAAAAATCACAGGGTGATGGTGAGTGTCATTACTCATACATGCTAGAAGTAGTTCTACCGGAAATAGTGTCTCTACAACCTGAATCAAATCCTTCTGAACTGAAACTGGTCCATAAGAATCGAAAAAGGAAGAAAATGAGAGTTAATGCTCAATTAAAGATGATACATGTGAGGTTAAAGAGGAGATTGAGTGAATCTTTCCTTATGTGCAGTACCAAATTTCAGCCACCAGACCATGGATTAGTGGATAAACTGCCACAGCTAGACAAGCATTCTCTCGCATGCCTTCATCAGTACGCTCGATGGAAACCACCATGACAACTTGAGTGCTTGTGTCTGGCTGACGACGTTAAACTTAGCGCTAGCGGGGAGGCAACCCTTGCATCTGAATTTTATTTTATTTTATTTACTTTAGTTTTATTTTATTGTGTGATAATTGCATGTTTTATTTTTCTGTTTGCATGAGTGTTTATACATGAGTTCTCACAACCTACACAGCCACACAGCTAAAGTCTCACCAGCAGGAACCTGATCAACTCCACGCCTGGTAGTGTTGTTCCTTAATCATTTTTCTTTACATTTATCTTACATTGAGGACAATGCAAGTTTTAAGTGTGGGGGTGTGTATGCATGCGCATGAAAACTTGTCAACCTGTCTTAAATACACTTTATAAAAAAAATTGTTGTTTTGTTTGTTTTTAGTCCTTGATAGTTAAACATAAGTCCAATGATGATATTGTTTGTTTTAGGGTGAAATCTTAGAAATGATAAGTCTTTTAATGCACTTTCATCTGATGCTTTGAGTAGTTTATCTATGTTAGACTCGTAAGCACTTAATTATGGGTTTTTAGCAGTGAAAGCCTGAGTAGTTAACAAAGTGACTAGTTGAAGAAATTACATGTCGATGAATGACCGTTTGCTTAGATGTCTATCCTGATTTGCTTGTGTTATGACATGTGGTATGGTTGAAAATAAAAAAAAATTCTCTGAAAAAAGAAAATAACCCACCTATAACCGATAAGCGTGAAGCTACCCACAGGCGAGTATTAGGACCACCATGAGGAGAAATGCTACCTTAAAGGGTAGGTGTGTTGAGAAAAAAAAAAGAAAAAAAAGAAAAATGCAAATAGAAGAAAATGAAAAGTGAGACAAAAGAAAAAAAAAGAGTAATCATACCATATTGAGCACAGAGAAGCAACTACAGAGCTTAATTGAGATATCTAGGTTGGTTTGACCCATCTACCCCAATTTCTAAACGAAATCATTGAGTTGGCTTACCAAGGAATAAAACTATGAATGAACCTTTACACACACACTTTGAGTCTAGCTTAGATGATTTATTCAAATATTTAGATTTGAGTTACGTTGAGTACTTTGAAGGTTCTTCGGTTTCATTACTAAGCATTCTCTGAGGATAAAATTATGTGAATCTATTGGGACTATTTAATTTTTATTTTTGCATGATTGCGTGTTTTGAATGACGTTTGTGGGTATCGTCGCTGTAAGCCCTCACGAGACTACAACTCGTCCACTAGGGACACCTAGGGGTTTAAAGGCTTATTGCATACGCTAAATGCAATCGTGATCCCTACGAAAGTGGCTTAGTTAGTTTTATTTATTAGTTCTTATTTTATTTTTGCGCTTGAATTGCTAGGGACTAGCAATAAGCTGGTTGGGGGTTGTGATAAGTGCATGAAAATGTACTTTGAAACATCACTTATCTGGGTTTATTGTTAAGTATTTAGTTATATATTTTATATTTTATTACATAATTTCTATTGTTATATTAATTTAGAAATATTTATTATTTAAACTAATTTAGTGATTTTTATTTGTAGGAATATTAATACATGAATCCTGGGACAATTACAAGTGTTTAGGGGCCATACTGATGCATAGAACGCACACAGGAGCCGAGAACGCGAAAAAAAACAGGAATTAATGAGAAATTGTACTGGCGCCATACTCCCATACAAAATCCAGAGAGTTAGGCGCCACCAAAGAGAGAGACTTTGAATTCATAAAGGACATTGACGTGGGCCCAACCTTCCAATATTTGTTATTACAAAAGTCAAATAAAAAGTGAAGAGGAAGAGGAAAGTGACGAATTGGAAAGAGAAGGAAAGAGAAAGTAACAAAGTGGCGTGAAGGCAAATTTAAAGAAGAAACAAAAATCAGCCGCAGTTGTTGACTTTGAAAAAGTTAAAAGAAGAACGTGAACCCCAATTCCATTAGGTTTCAAATTACTTATTATAAAAGCAATGCAAAAGGCGTGAGACCGAGGAGGAGCTGCGTCAAGCAGCCTGCGCATAATAGAAAAATAAATTAAAGAGCAGTCGAGAGAATACGAAGCAGAGAGCTGCCGAGAGGCAGCAAGAAGAGAAGAAATCAGAGCGCAATGCCGGGACACGGAGCCATAATAATTCAGAGCAATAATTCTCTCCAATCCCAGGCTATCTTTATTTCTTTTATGGGAAACTAATCCCTAGGCAAAGTTAGGGATGAACTCTTGTGTTGGATTTTTATTATTTATGTTTTTGATTCCTACGAGTACCTTTTAATCGTTTAATAAAATTAATGGTTGTTATTTTCTATTATCTTCGATTATTTAATCCAGAATTATGTTTGGTCAAATCCCATATAGATCCAGTCACGCTTCTTCTATGTGTGGTTTGCGAATTTAATTGTGACTGGTAAAAGTCGTTTTATGTGTTGGTCTTCTGCTGCAGTATTGCCTGATGGTATATTGTCGACGTTAGATAGCTCGTAACGATGACTTTTGTGAGCTATTAAATTAGAGAAAATAATCATTAATTACCTTAGAATTTAATATGCGTAGAATTGAATATGTTCCGGTTGTTGGTTTGGGATGTGAAACCTTCAATTGTGTAATAAAAGGAATCAATAACTAAATATACGAGTTCGATGCAAGAGGGATTCCCGAAGCTTTGTCATATCTCTCTGCCATTATCCTTTATTATCTTTTTATTATCTTATTTATCTTTATTTTAATTACCAATCTTATCGTTTTATTTATTAAGTTACCGTTAACGTTTTTGTTTGAGTAAATTAGTTCATGTAACCATCTCTCTGAGAAATCGACACCCCAGCTATACTGCGATAACCGCAAGTTATTTTTGGGCGTAATCAACGGTTGATTTTTGTTCCCTGAGTAATTCGGGAAAATCACTCCTTGAACAATCTTCCTTCAACTGTAAATTTGTTTGGTTTGTTGGGAACCAAATGCAAACTTAGCAAAAGATGAGTAAATACACAGATAAAACATAAGGTTTAACGTGGTTCGATGGAATGGATCCAACCTACATCCACGGGCACAAGGGAAAATGAAGTTTTATAACGCGGTCAGGTTTGATCGACCTACACTAGCTTTCGCTTACACTTACACTTAAGCTTTTCTCTCTCTTGTACAAGTTATGTATGAAATAGGTTTTTGCTAACCATTTACAATGAATTCTCAACCATTTTATATACTAGGGCAAAACGCACTATTACACTATCCTCGTGACTTCGGCCACGTGAACCTACCTCCGCCGCGTAAGCTCTCTTCCCCAACCACTCTGCAAACAGTAGTCTTGCCGGTTGGACAATTATGACCCATAGCATCACTATTTGTAAAGAACATTATGTTTTTGTACAAATTATCTATATGACAAAAGGAAATTGTTATTTTATCATTATTGTAATTAGATTACTTGGATATATATTAATGATAAAAATCCATATGGTTAAATCGGATTGATAAGATATGAGACAATATTAATCCACGAACGGTTTAATCATTAAATATCCATCGTCGAAGTATTATCGAGACTGGGCATTAATAATGCGAAATAGACTAGTATTACACTTGTGCGCGTTATGGAAGCTTAACGGCATAGTTCTCATATATTTAGGTATTGGATACTTATGCAAGTGTAATAAGATGTTCTGTTAGCCGTTGGACCGGGAATAGTTCGCTCTGGATAGATCCACTCGGAATTGTTGGGTTCTGTAAGAACAATAACCAAGATTAAGCATAAAACAAGTGAATACGCAAAGAAGTAGCGGAAATACTTACATTGAGCGAATTGGATGTAGGTGTAGAGTTCAAAACGTTTCCTTTGAGAAGTTGCTCCAAGCTCCTCTATTTGATGTATGCTGAGCTTCCAAGCTTGTTCTTTGATTCCAAAATCTAGGGAATGTTTCCCTATCACATTTGTATGATCCTTTGAGTGCTAGATCTTTAGATTTTGCAACAAAAATCAAAGGAAATGAACCCTAGGTTCACGCCCAATAGGAGAGAAAATGGAAGCCATTTTCGTCCAATGAGAGAAGAAAGAGAGGAAGTTCATTTTCACGGCAAAGAGGAAGATAGAAGAGTGATGAGTGTTTTTGTTTCTAAAACAAAAATTACACACACCAACTTATCCAAAAAATGGTGTATATCATTTTCCAAAAAGGATAAATTTAATTAGAGGGAAAAATGCATTTAATGCATTCTACCACCTCCATCACCAAAAGTGACTAGATGTATATCACCAAAGTAGACAATTGATGTGACTTGATGTGGGCCCCACTTGATTCAAAATCCAAGTGGGCCCACAAACACATCCCGGGCTCGGGTTCGTTAATTCTGAATTAACGAATTTTCGGTTGCGACTTAATTAAATCAAATTTAATTAAATAATAATGCATTGCAAAATTATTATAAACGTCGCTCGCGAATTAATTCTAAATTAATTCGTTCGTCCGAAATAAAATCCAATTTTAATTTCGTTATGAAATCTAATTTCATTTAATATATCGAATATATTATTTTATCGATTAATTTCGAATTAATCGTTCTCTCTCTTCTAATAGAATTTTATCCCAGATAAAATCTTTCCGCAATCAATCCTAAATTAATTTTCTCTCTATTATAATTAATCACAGATTAATTATGTTCGAGTCATACGTCATCGGTGAATCTTCGGGAAGCGACCCATGAGATCCCTGGATATGTTGGCAGTAAATCCGGTCGTCGGATTATCTGAACACGTGTGTACCCAGTACCACGTTCTTACCGATTTACAAGACATGGTTGGCTTCTAGCAAAGCACCGTGCCTACCCAATTCTCTAGAAATATTCTTTAAGGAATATATAATCTTTGTCAGGCGTAGTATACGTAGTATTGCGTATTATGATCCAGTATCAGATGTCACATGCTAGGCCTGAGACTGGAATTGTGTCTGCCCCGTACGAAGCATATATCAGATCTCTGGTAACTAGTCTCTATAATCGGATAATCATGACCTAGTCATATTATCCCGATGACTGCAGTACTTAAGAGTACTATTTCCATATCCTGCATGATCATCATCTCCATATGACTAGAGTAATACTTCCATATTGACATCACACCCAATACACTACGATTCTCAATATACTCAGAAAAGGCGTACACAGAACCTGTTAAAGCCCTGGACGACCAAAACCAAAGTATATTGATTGTCATAAGTATTAGCGATGCAAGTCTCAGGTTAAGACCAAATACACCTACCCTGATTCGGACTCCCATAGACACATAGTCATACTACCAATGGAATTCTGAGTGGTCTATCCAGAGCGAAGCTGTTTCCTTACCATCGGTAAACAGAACATCATATCACACTTGCATGAGTATCCAATACTTAAATATATGATAACTATGCCGTTATGCTCCCACAACGCGCTCAACTGCAATACTAGTCTATTCCGCATTATCGATGTCCAGTCTCGATAATAATACGATTAGGGATATTTAATGATTAAACCTTAGTGGATTAATATTGTCTCATATCTTATTAATCTGGTACTAATCATATGGACTTTTATCATTTATATATCTTGGTAATCTAATTACAAATGATAAAAGAGCAATTTCCTTTGTCACATAGTTAATATTCTGTACAAATAATGTTGCTATGTGTCATAATTGTCCAACAATCTCTCACTTGGCCTATAGCCAATCACTCAAGTGTCCTACACCTGAACCATGTACGGTTCGCTCAAACTTCTGCTGAGAAACAGCTTTCGTCGGCGGATTTGCAATGTTATCATCTAATGCGATTTATTCGATCATCACATCGCCACGATGTATGATCCGAAGAATCAGATGAAATAGTCTAAGTATATACTTGGATCATTGATGAGACCATGGTTCCTTAGCCTGCACGGTAGCCCAGCTCAGCTGCTAACAGAACTACTTCTAATCCAATTAGAAATTTTGAAGATCCAAAATGCTTCTTTTGCTGCCTCAGCTGCAGCAATGTTCCGTTTTTGTTGTTTATTCGGCAATAGTATCTTGCTTGGAAGATTTTCAGCTCACTGTTCCGTTATTCAAACTATATATATATACCCTTATTGCGACTTACAGTCGTCTTTGTTGGTTTGAAAACTTACAGCGGTGAACCTAGTCACTTCAAGTTCTCATTCTCCATAAATTAAGAACGCATCCTTAGTTCGTCTAAGATACTCAATGATGTTCTTAACATCAATCCAGTGACTATCACCTGGATCGGCCTGATTGTGACTCCATATGCTCAAAACATATGAGACACCAGGTCACGTACATTTAAAAAACGTACGAACTCTGGGAGGGTTGTCAACATTCCTAGAACAAAGCCTGTTTCTCCCAAGTATTCCATGGAGAATTTTAATGAAAGCCAAGCTTTCACCGATTCATTATGGGAATGTCATTTCCAAGAAATGATATGTCATCATTATATAGGACAACCATTGTCAGTGCGCTCCCACTAACCTTCTTATATACACAAGAATAATATTCGTTTTGAATGAAATCATAAAACATTATGATTACATCAAAATGCTAGTTCCAAGAACGCTATGCTTGCTTTAATCCATAATTGGATCGATTTAACTTGCAAACCTTGTTTGCATGTTTTGGCACAACAAAACCGTCAGGATGTTGTAAACATCCTCCAAAAGGTTTCCGTTAAGGAAAGCGGTTTTGATGTACATGTGCCATATTTCATAAATGAAATATGCAGCATTAGGAAGCATTATCCAAATGGATTTAATCATGGCAACAAGTGAAAAATTTTCGTCGTAGTCGACACTATATCGTTGACGATACCTTTTCTGTACAAGCCTAGTTATGTATTTGTATGTTGCCATCCATGTATGTCTTCCTTAAAGACTCATATAGTACCAATAGGCACAATGCCTTCTGGTACATCAACCAGTGTCCAAACTTAGTTGGTATGCATGGAATCCATTTCGGATATCATGGCACTTTGCCATAAAAGGAGTCGATATCTTGTATCACTTCCTCATACGTAGCCGGTTCGGCTTCCTCAATAAGATTGACATCTATATGAGGTGAGATCAGAAACTCATACCTCTTAGGTTATTTTCTGACTCTCTCCGACCTACGCAGTTTTTGTGTATTCGAAGATTATTGGTATAGTTTCATCACTGAAGAACTGTTGGTGTTCCGTGAGGACTCGGTGCCTGGAACAGTATTACTCCGATTTTCATCGAGTTTTACTTTCCTCCCACTTACCACTGCATATTGGAATTCCTCTTAGGAAAGCCACATGGAGAGCAACAATTACATTGTTATCTGGAGAGTTGTATAAGTACTATACTTTGGTTTCCCTATGACAACCTACAAATAGGCACTTATCCGATTTGGGTTCTAGTAGGGGTGAGCACCGGTTCCGGGTCTACCCGGAACCGGTTGGAACCGGACCGGAAATCCGGGTTTGGAACCGGAACCGGTTGTAACCGGTCCGATTCGGGTTCCAAATATAAGGAACAGGTTGTAACCGGTCCGGTTTCGGTTCCAGAATAATCGGAACCGGACCATAGAACCAGAACAGCATTTGAGAACCGGATTGAATACCCAATTTTAATACCTGCAACAACCATTTCCAAAATCCGCCACTAGTTTACAAAATTAATCACTTTTCCTGAAAATTTAAAAACAAAAGAGATAATAATATCCCCATTTAAGTAAATTAAGAATCATAATATAAATTTTAATAAAATATTATTTGCTTAGTCATTTAAGGTCTGTAGGCTACTCTTCATATATACACACACACTGAACCTGACACAGTTTAGTCATTTACGTAATTTCTACTAGTTAGCAGATCTGTATGTAAAGTTAGAAACAGTTTCAGAAAAAGAGATAAAGAAAGCCAACATAAAGATAAATATGTAAAATTATTAATTAATTAAATAAGAAACAAGAAAAGATATTGAGTATAGCAATGGCAGATAAGGCAACAGTCAGGAAGCATAATGAGCTTCTTCTTCATGAACTGTAACAATGCCAGAAAATGGTAATTATATACAAATGACAATGTTATATAAATATGGTAATTGGGAACCGGACCGGAACCGAATTGGAACCGAATAATAGGGTACCCTATTTAATTGGGTAGGTTCCGGTTCCACTTAGTTAGGAACCGATTTTTTCCGGGTAGGTTTCGATTCCATGCGGAACCGGAACCGAAACCGATTTTGCTCACCCCTAGGTTCTAGTTTGGTATCATCCAAACATTCAATTATATGCCCAGCATCTCAAATCTTCAGGAATGAGAAACCCGGTTTCTTTCCTGTTCATATCTAATATGAAGTCTGTCTAACAGATTTTCATGGAACCTTATTCAAAATAAGTATTGCACTGTTTAATGCATATCCTCAGAAGGAAATTGGTAGCTCAGAGTGACTCATCATTAACCTTACCATGTCCAACAAAGTTTGGTTTCTATGTTCGGACGCACCGTCAAATTGAGGTGTCTCGGGAGGAGTCCACTGTGAAAGAATACCATACTCTTTCAAGTAATCTAGAAACTCATATGTTCAAGTATTTTACAATATGGTCCGACCGTAATATTTTTAATACTTTTACCGGTCTGTTTTCTTAATTATGTCGAAACTCTAAAAGTTTATGACTTGTGTTTCATAAGATACACATAACCGTAACGCGATGCCACATCCGTAAAGGTTACGAAGTATTCATATTCATCTCTAGCCTAGCTAGACATGGGCCCACTTGCTTCACTATTAACGAAGGGTAACAGATCGGTGGCACTTGCACTTTTACCAAGTAAAAGGTGTTTTAGGCACTTTGCCTAATAAACTAGATTCGTAGACATCATTTGAATTAGAATCAAATCTGTCCTAGTATCCACTCTTCGAAAGTATGGATACACGAGTCTTGTTAATGTGTCCCAGACATCAATGCCACAAATAAGTCTCATCTGATTAATTCAGTTTGAGCTTTTGTTTGTCATGTTATATGTTTGAGATTCATTTATATTCTAAATATAAATATTGTTATTCACATCTAATGTGCTTATCTCAATATCATCTTTATAAACAAAACACTTAGTGTTCTAGAATATAAAGGTATACCCGCAACGGGTCAAACTAGATATAAAGATAATGTTTCTAGTCAAACTAGATACATTATAACAGTTTCCTAATTTAAGTACATGCCCAAATGACATTTCCAAAACTTAGGTTCCCACAGCCAAAACAGCGATTCTCGTCCCATTTCTGACTCATAGGTTGATCTCAACTGAAGCCAGTCTCCTGCTAATCAGCAGATCCCGCACATCAGTACATATATTTATGTACCACATCCAGTATCTAAAATCCAATTTTAAAACCACCAGTGGACATGTTTATAACAAACATACCTGAAGCTGGAGCCTTGCCCATCTCACTTCCTTCATGACTGCCTTGTCCATACGGCAGTCACGCTTCCAGTGACCCTATTTGCCACAGTTTAGGCAGACATCTTGGGATATGTCCTTTGTCTTCCCAGAAGACTGTGACGATTTAGCCTTGCCCGTTTCTTCACACCCCCAGAAGCCTTCGGCCAAGCCTTGGTCTTCTAGGATGTCGAAGTAAGATGCGCATTACGTTTCTTGGCCCTTTTGCAAGCTCTGGCTATGTCTGCTTGAGCATAGCCATTAACTCTCCAAGAGTTTTCTTTTGCAATTAGTACTTCTAAGATCTAAGAATAGATCTATGAAGATATTTCAATTTCAATATCATACTATAAGGATCTAATCCTTAGTTCTGACAAAGAAATTAAGGAGTCATTGCGGCAAGTATAACGGATTGAGCACTAAAGTTATCATCACCATGAGTCTTCCAAAACTCATGCTCCACTATTTGCTCAACTCCGGGCTAAGGCCCGAGATGTCACTCTATCAAATAAAGTAACTTCTCGGCTCACAGGACTATCCTGATGTTCTATTCCCAATTTGAAAATTGAAGCCGCTTAAAGACATTTTCACCCATGATTATGTTTTAAACACTAATCTTTCAGTTCTCTTGATTCCAATAATCCAACTATCCAATCAACGATTTCGGGTACAATCGAATATAATGATTACTATAGTCTAACTATATAATCAACTACTATTGATTGGTTAAAATTCAAATATATTGATTACTATAATCCAATTATATAACCAACTACAAATGAAGTAGTTTGAATACAGTCCAACTGTTAAATTAAAACAACAATTAAATATTTAAGTAATGACGAAAAATGAAATGAGCGCGTATTGGCAAGTATCTAAACGAAATTGAAAATTTAATACTTGCCTCCCACTATTTTTCGGCGAGCCTCTAACCCTCTATGGAGTACTCGGGAAACCTAGTTTCCTAGTGGGCTAGGATCCCGTTAAATAACACACAACCTTGACTTTGGCCAATAAGTTGTATGATACTTAACTAGGTAGATCTTCTAAGATCAATTGGATCTCATCCATATCTTAGATCCAGTAGGTGGACATCCAAGTCCGAAACATATATCCAATATTTGCCAATATATCCAATATATTCCCTAACATTTTCCTCTGAATCAACTGAGCCTTGGCTTTGGCACAACAAGCTTAATGATTCCAGTTAAGCGGGACCCATTGACTTTG
This sequence comes from Zanthoxylum bungeanum, assembly GCA_019454045.1. Taxonomy (NCBI): domain Eukaryota; kingdom Viridiplantae; phylum Streptophyta; class Magnoliopsida; order Sapindales; family Rutaceae; genus Zanthoxylum; species Zanthoxylum bungeanum. The sequence goes on from SKCR01032897.1 coordinate 20,574, forward strand.
GAAAGCTTCATAATCGATGTCGATGGACAAGAAGTGATCTTGACTTTGGCCAACAAATCACAACTTGGACAAGACATGCAATATGGAACTAAGCCTTCATGATTCAAACACATCCGCGATGGAAAAATGTCTTGACTTTGGCCAACAAACCAGTGGCAATCTTGGATCTTGAGAATGAATCATTCAATGGAAGGAATGCGCTTAATATTTGTTGAGGGTTTTTCGCGTAATTGGCAACCAATTAATTATCTTTGATTAGGTCTCATCATACACCCTTAAGCATGCATTCTAAAAGCATAATAAGGCGCGGTAAATAAATTAATAATGATATGCAGATGGATATCTCACAAATTATTCCTAGAAAAAATCACTTCATTTCCTCTACCCGGCTAGCACTATTCTAACTTCTACCCAATTACATAATACTTCTAAAGAAACCTCATTTACATTGAGGGGAATAGGTGAGAAGAGAATTACAAAGAATCGAGAGATAAAGGCTGGACACGCAGGTCCAATTTAATAAATTCTAAATTTATTACAACAATTTTCAAAATTACCCTCACCCATCTAATATCCATCATATATACATTATTCATACATCACATCTATGTATTCACACAAAGCATGTTATCAATCAATCTAATCCAATTAATTAATCTTTAATTAATGACCATCTAATGTTCAAACAACGATTTGATTTGCGCGAGTCCAACTCATTTAAGAATAAGTACTCAAAGTACAAATTCTCGAATTATATCAAACTACAATATTAAATCCAATTTAATTTGTATTCAATACTAATTCTTTATTTAATTCCAAATTAAATAATTACACTTTTGATGTGCCTTTATGACTTAGATTCCAAATCTAATCTTAATGGGTCTCAAAGCCCAATTAACATCCAATGTCAATTTTATTAAAGTCCAATGGGCTTTTAATTAATTCATAAGGCATGGACTTTGGCAACCAAAGCCCAATAAGGAATCACCCTTTGCCGCAAAATCAATTTTGGCCCATTAGGCCCAATTAAATTTTTAAAGGCCCAATTATCATATTTGGACTTTATGGAAATGGTTTCAGGCCCAATTGGATCCAACCAATTATCATAAACCAAAATTGGCCCAACCAAGCCCATTAAGCCCAAATACAATATTTTTAGCTCAATTCCAAATTAAGCCTAATTAATTTAATTACAATATTCCAAATATCACAATTATTTAATTAAAGTGTATTAGCCATAATTAATTAGTTAAATTAATATTTCCAAAACACCAATTACACTAATTAATCATGCTTTAATTAATCAACTAATGTCCAACACAAATTGAAGCAAAATCAATCCCAACATGCTTACAAGGCTCACGGCAATTTAGGGATTTTTATATCCGATTTTGATTTCAATCCAATTAAATCACAAATCAATATATCCAAACATTTTAAACACATCCAATGGCTTAAAATCAAAAATCACCAAGAGCTTAGGGTTCATCTATCATTCGGCCAAGCATATAGATTTGGGGAAAATTAATCCAATGAATTTTTTATAAAATTGATCATGCATAACTCTAAGTTATCATTATCTAAGCATACTCAAACAAACAATTTGATCAAATCATGCTCAAATCAAAAATACCCAAATTCAAGATTAAGAACCCCTAAAATATTTCATGCTTAATTTAGGCTAATGATACCATTGTTGGGTTCTCTAAGAACAATAACCAAGATCATTAAGCATAAAACAAGTGAATACGCAAAGAAGTAGCGAAAATACTTATATTGAGCGGATTAGATGTAGGTGTAGAGTTCAAAACTTTTCCTTTGAGAAGTTGCTCCAATTTCCTCTCTTTGATGTATGTTGAGCTTCCAAGCTTGTTCTTTGATTCCAAACTCTAGGGAATGTTTCCCTATCACCTTTGTATGATCCTTTGAGTGCTAGCTCTTTAGATTTTGCAACAAAAATCAAAGGAAATGAACCCTAGGTTCACGCCCAAGAGGAGAGAAAATGGAAGCCATTTTCGGCCAAGGAGAGAAGAAAGAAAAGAAGTTCATTTTCACGGCAAATAGAGAGAGAGAAGAGTGATAAGTGTTTTTGTTTCTAAAACAAAAATTACACACACCAACTTATCCAAAAAATGGTGTATATCCTTTTCCAAAAAGGATAAATTTAATTGGAGGGAAAAGTGCATTTAATGCATTCAACCACCTTCATCACCAAAAGTGACTAGATGACCATCACTAAAGTAGACAATTGATGTGACTTGATGTGGGCCCCACTTGATTCAAAATCCAAGTGGGCCCGCAAAGATTAATTTTCTCTCTCTTATAATTAATCCCAGATTAATTATGTTCGAGTCATACGTCATCGGTGAATCTTCGGGAAGCGACCCATGAGATCCCTGGATATGTTGGCAGTAAATCGCTGGTCGGATTATCCGAACACGTGCGTACCCAGTACCACATTCTTACCGATTTACAAGACATGGTTGGCTTTTAGCAAAGTACCGTGCCTACCCAATTCTCCAGAAATATTCTTTAAGGAATATATAATCTTTGTCAGGCGTAGTATACCTAGTATTGCGTATTACGATCCAGTATCAGATGTCACATGCTAGGATTGAGACTGGAATTGTGTCTGCCCCGTACGAAGCACATATCGGATCTCTGGTAACTAGTCTTTATAATCGGATAATCATGACCTAGTCATATTATCTTAATGACTGCAGTACTTAAGAGTACTAGTTCCGTATCTTGTGTGATCATCATCTCCATATGACTGGAGTGATACTTCCATCTTAACATCACACCCAATACACTACGATTCTCAATATACCCAGAAAAGGCGTACACAGAACATGTTAAAGCCCCAGACGACCAAAACCAAAGTATATTGATTGTCGCAAGTATTGGCGATGCAAGTCTCAGGTTAAGACCAAATTCACCTACCCTAATTCGGACTCCCATAGACACATAGTCATACTACCAATGGAATTCTGATGGGTCTATCCAGAGCGAAGCCGTTTCCGTACCATCGGTAAACAGAACCTCCTATCACACTTCCATAAGTATCCAATACTTAAATATATGAGAACTATGTCGTTATGCTCCCACAACGCGCTCAAGTGCAATACTAGTCTATTTCGCATTATCGATGTCCAGTCTCGATAATACTACGACTAGGGATATTTAATGATTAAACCTTAGTGGATTAATATTGTCTCATATCTTATTAATCCGGTACTAATCATATGGACTTTTATCATTTATATATCTTGGTAATCTAATTACAAATGATAAAAGAGCAATTTCCTTTGTCACATAGTTAATTTGTACAACAACAACTTGTTCTGTACAAATAGTGATGCTATGGGTCATAATTGTCCAACATGAATCTCATTGGTACTATGAATATGTGTCTATTGGAATCTGAATCAGGGTAGGTGTATGTGATCTTTAGCCTGAGATTTACGTCACTATTACTTGCGACAATCAGTTTACTTTAGTATTGGTCGTCTGGGGTTTTAACAGGTTCTGTGTACGCCTGTATTGGGTTTACTGAGAATCGTAGTGTATTGGATGTGATGTCAAGATGTGAGTATCACTTCAGTCATATGGAGATGATGGTCACACATGATACGGAACTAGTACTCTTAAAGCTGCAGCTATCGGGATAATATGACTAGGTCATGACTTCCCGATTACAGAGATTAGTTACTCAGGATCCGATATATACTTCGTACGGGGCAGACACAGAGCCAGCCTTAGGCCTAGCATGTGACATTTGATAATAGATCGTATTACGTATTGCATAATATTAGTATTACTACGCCTGATACAGATGATATTCCTCGACGAATATTTATTGGGTAGGCATGACACTTTGCTAGAAGCCAATCATGTCTTGTAAATCGGTGAGAACATGATACGGGTACGCACGTGTTCGGATAGTTCGATAACCGTATGTACTGCCAACATATCCAGGAATCTCTTGGGTCGCTTCCCAAAGATTCACCAATGACATTTGACTCAGATAGAATTAATCTGAGATTAATTATGAGAGAGAAAATTAATCTGAGATTAATTACGGCAAGAATTAATCTGGGATTAACTTCGTATAGAAGAGAGAACGCGATTAATTTAGAATTAATCGATAAAATAAATTTAATAGTTAAATTAGATTTTTCTATTTAATTTATTTATTTGTGGCTAAAATAATATATCATATATATTAATTGAAATCAGATTTCAATACGAAATTAAAATTGGATTTTAATTCGGGCGAACGAATTAATTTAGAATTAATTCGAAAAAGACTATCGTAATAAATTTACGAGGCATAATTATTTAATTAAATTGGATTTAATAATGGCGCGACGACAAATTCGTTTAATCGGAATTAAACGAACCCGATAAAATTGTCTGTGACTTTGGGTGTGTTTTTTTGTGGTTTGGGAACATAAAATATCTTTGACTTTGGTGGGACCAAGTCAAGTTGTGTGTTGAGGAAGCCAACTCAAATTTTGAATTTAAAATGTGGTGGGACCACATGACTTACATCAAAGGTCTATTGTTGATGTAAGTAGTTGGCTTAAAATTAAATGCATCATTTAACACACAACCACCAAGTTTTGGAAACAACACACTCTCCTTTCTTCTTCTCTACATTGTCGATTTCTTCTTTTATTCATTGTGAAATTTTGCTTCAAAATTTCAACAAAGCTAGCACTTGGAGGAGTCAAATTAGGTGATAGAGAAACTCACCCAAGGAAAAAACAACACAACAAAAAGCTTGGAGCTTCATCGAAAGATGAAATTTTGAAATTTCTCCATTTAACAATGTAAGTGATTCCGCCACTTTTCTTGTTATTTCACATATATAATCACATTTAGGATCTTGTGGCATGCCTTAGAGACTAACACTGTCATCTGACATCTCATTAAACCATGCTTCTTTTGGCAACTTCCACACGCTATGCCACAGCGACAGCCTGTACTCTAACTACTCCTCTGTGATAGTGTATGTTAGAAGATAAGTCGATGGTTCGCTTCTGTTGCATCAGATCTTTTGGAGAGTGCAAGTCCCCATGTAGGGCTTACGTCACTTAGACTTGATCACCCCCTATGCCATGATTGCTTCATTAAATGCCAACCTTGATTTTTTAAACCGTCCCGTGGGAGTTGAAACACTATCATTGCCTTCTTAAATGCCCATGAAGTCGTTCAAAGAGACATGCCCTTTTGCCTCCCCGAGATGCCACACGTCGTGCATCTGTAGCCTGCGCGCCCAAACTTAATGTAACTGGATAGTCATGAGTCAACCGAAAGGTAGCCTCAATCTCGTCCGTCTATTCGAAATTCAAATGGCTAAATCTCTGTCACACGTGGCGTTGATCGGAGCCATCTGTTTCAATCCAACGATCTGGATCAACCCGGGCTGCCTACATAAGAAGTCATTGTATGCCATTTCTCTCTTTTTGTAAATTCTTCTTCCCCAAAAAAACCAAGAGTCTCCTCTCGCGTTCTGCAACTCCAGACTTTCAACACCCCATGAAGTTCATCAAACGAGTAAGTTTCTCCACCAAACTCCCTTCTCTTTGCTTCATATTTTTCTGTATATTTTGGCTGCTTTGGTTGTTTACTCATGTGCTCTGTTTTTGAGGGTTTACTGTAAAAATAAAATAACAAGAGAATACAATCCATCGTCGTTATTCTTTGCCGTAATTCATGTTGTCCAGTAGATTTCTCATGGACAAAGCTTAAATACCACTCGATAGTTCCGGTTGTGTTACTTTTATAAACTCTACATACAAAAAGATAGTAAATAAATGAATAATTTAGTAAAATCAATAAATAAAAATGATTATTCATAAGTGTAGTTTCTTGAATAAATCTTACATGCTTCAATTTTTTCATACAATTCATATTCATCAATCAAAGTCTCAAGTTTGACCGTCGTATTTAACAAAAATTGAGTCCGTAACCAATTTTTAGTACATATCTAGTACACGACCCCCCATATTGAAAGCGGACTTAGAAACCATAGAAGATACCGGAATTATTAGGACATCATGAAAAATATAAATAATTTACATTTTGAAATTTTTAACACTTAAATTAAAAAAATAAATATTTCAATATTTTTTTTGTGTTCTTTAATTTTTACAAATTTTGTTATAAATATATATATAAAATTAAAATTTAATTTATATATTTAAAAAAAAATATTTTTTTTAATTAATATAATCCGGACCCCGAGTCGAACTCAATATTTTTTTGCCTATATGCAGACCCTAAAAAAGACCCTCAAGCTTGGTCGGACCGACCGGATCCAGACTTATAATGGTCTGGCGCAATGGAGTAGTGATCTAATTCAGAGGGCCGGCTAACTGAACCGAAATAATGGTCAAATGATTCCGGCCGACTAGGCTCTAGGATGGGTTACTGGATGAACCCAGACCCAGGGGGAACCAATCAGGGTGGGTAAATTCGCTTGTCAACGGCCGGTCCATTTGACCACCATAGAACCAACGTTCATTGCCACTAGTCATGTGGCCGTGATCTTGACCATTTTGTTTAAGTAACTTGGAATATGTTATTGAAAAAATTGTAGACGTGCTTTGGTGATGTAAGGCTCAAGATTTTATCTTGAGGTTATGAGTTCGAATCCATGAAGTTCATTTTTTGTAAGAGTCTGATATAATCGGTGATTTTATCTGCTCCGAAATGATTTGACGATAGATTTTCGAACGATTTCAAAAAAAAAAAAGAATTTACTGAAAAATTAGTTCCAAAAAGAGGCTCACACGCACACGCTCAATGGGTCTCAAACCCAAAATCGTCTAATTAGAAGTCAGATGCCTTATCCAACAGAAAAAGAGCGCATTTCAATCGGTTCAGTTTAGTTTGTTGTAAAATTTATATCAAATATCTATTTTCAGCTTTATTTTTGGTCAATCCGGTTGAACCAAAAATTAAAAATAATTGTAAATTCAAAATTATACTTCTTTTTGGAAAATAATAAAATAGCGTTGTTTTGATTTTATCTGATTTCTTCAATCATTCTAACAAGATAAGATAAAGATTTGATTTCTTGGCCATTTTTTCTTAGTAAAGACTCAATTTATCTAATCTATTTCTCTGCTTCGTCTGGTTTTATGGGTCTTAGTACGGATTCTTTGTAACTTTTTTGTGTTTTCATCTTTAGATCTTCGGTTATTTGTCATTTTTATCAATTTATGCAAGTATTTTTTTAAAAAGCAATTTTATTGTAATATTTTTTATTGTATTATTTTTTATGTTCTATGGTGCTTGTTGTTTTGATGTATGTCCTATTGCATAATGTAATATGTAAATGAAATTATTTAAATAAATAAACGGTGCAATTTTATTTATCAATTATTTGCTTTAAAATTTACATATTATAAATTATCATCCATGCCCATGTCCTATTGCATCATGTACTATGTAAACGAAATTATTTAAATAAATAAACGATGCAATTTTATTTATCAAATTTTTTGCTTTAAAATTTGCATATTATAAATTGTCATCCATGTCCATGATTACTAATATACTTTCAGACTTAGTATATTAGTGTCATATATAAGAGGATTTAAGTTTTAAATTAGTAATTTGAAATAGTTCGTAAAGAGTAAATAAAGAATGGTACTTTATTTGTGGTTTATCTATAGTTGCGGTACAATCCATAATTCTATGATGACATTGATTTGAGATTGTTCATGTGGTGACATGGGAATATAGACACCTTATATGATGCGATCATATAGAACTGGACTCGTACATAAATAAATTTCTTTTAATATCAATTAAATAAAGAACTTTATATCAGTCTAATAGATGATCATATGTGAATTGATCTGAATCATGAATGTACTGCGAACTCTTGTATGACAAACTATATCCTTTGATTTACAAAGATGAGATCGGTGTAGCAATCTCAATTAATAACTGTGGATGCTGGATTTCGGCCGAGGTCCACAATCAGAATTTGTAGGTTGGGGGCACTAGCGACCCTGCAAAACAAAGGTAGAGTGAGCGGGAGTAGACTACCAACCGGTGTGGTGGGTGTCGGGGGCACTCCGACGCTCAAGTCAGTAGTCTGAAATGAGCAGTAAATATGTAAATGTGAAAAGCAAGGTTTGATGTTACCTTGAACTCTTTGGGTTGCCGTGAGGGCGGTGATAATTGTTTGAGGGAGTGGGATGCTCAGAGAGCTTGTGTCAGAGAGCTGAAACTAGTAAGAGAGAAGTAAAGCTTGGATGAATGTAGAGAAGCTTCCCTGCCATTGTAGGACAACAGAACATGGGCGACGCTGTTCTGTGCTCGCGACCTAGTTGGGAGTACGAAATAACATGGAGTCGCCACCCGGTGTGAACCGGATAAAGATTTAAGGCCGCACTCACCCCTCGCAAGGGAAGACCTCAAACCATGGGTTCGGAATGGTCCCTTACTTATGACTTGTTGTAATAAAAGGATTTATATGATAATTTAATCAAGCTTAAGCAACACTTATTTCCAAGAGTATCATGCTTCTAAATTCACATGTATAAAATAAGCTTGCATCTAAATTCACATGTATCTAAGATTGCATGCTTGAAAGTACATCAAAGTAACAATGAACATACGACTTCATTGGCATATTATGAAAACACAAGCACAACGTGCTAACCATACAAGCACACATGTGAGCACTTTTCCAAGTGGTACGTGGAATTGTATCCCAAGTACAGACCGCACTACCGTCCATTCGGAATCGGCTACGGAATTTACGTCTGGGTTTCCATCCGATATACCACAAGAAATAATACTCATGTGTCATCATGACATAGATATATGAATTGTAGTACGTTAAACTAATACTAATGCAAATGATGCAACCAATGGAATGGACGTGCTTTTCATTATGATGCGTACTAAGATAAGAATGACTACATGAGATTTCACAATACATGCATGAATGGTGTGGTTGATTGGTTAAGGCAGTGAGGTCGTGTTGCGTATTTGGAAAGGTATTAGGCTACTGTTTCATGCGGTTTTGAGGAGGGATTCTGAGCAGTTCGCTGTGCAGTTTTGGGGTGTATAATGCAGTGTGATGTGCGGCTATATGAAGGGTTTTGTGCGGCAATGGAGGGCAGTGGAGGGGGGTTGTTCTCGGCAGTGAAGGGCTGTGCAGTGGACGATTTAGGCTTAGGCTACTGGCAGGTTTGGGGTCGGACAGTGGACGTGAAAAGGTGGCAGTGTAGAGGGCAGTGTTTCAGCGTGCAGTGGAGGGGAGTTTTTGGGTGTAGTTTGCGGTGATTTGAGGCAGTGCAGTGGGCAGTATTTTCGGTGATATGGATGCAGTTTTCTGGTTGGTTTGCGTGTTTCAGGGGCTGCGTTGAGGGATGAATAGACGTGTTAAGGGGCTGTGCAGTGAAGGGCTGTGGCGGTATGTGTGCTTTAGGTGATGCGCTGTTTGAGTGTGGCAAGGCTATGTGGCGCTGGTTTGTGAGGTGAATTTGTGGCTGGCCAAGTGACGGTTGCAGGGGCAGTGTATAGGTTGATGCGTGAATTGGCTTATTGGTCAGGTGCCGTGTGAATGAATTTGGTGAGGGTATTGGGCGTGTTCTTGTTTGTCTTTTGTAAAGGAAACTGCTTGTGTTGTTCTAGTTCGGTAAAGGGCAGTGGGTTATGTGAGTGGAGGCTATGCGCTCGGCTATGGGTACACCACTGACAAAAAGATCGAACCAAGACAAAAATAAACGATGCAATCAAATAGACGAAAGACACGGCGAATATCGTGGTAAAGGTAGCCTCGTTGGCTTTTCTTCCCCCGAATGGAGAACCTTTTAACCAAACACAATAGGCCCATGCGCCTTTCATTGTAATATGTACAAAGACAAAGATAACACAAAAATACTCGGCGCGGCGAAGCATCGTGGTAAGGATCTTATCCCCGTGAAACGGAGGGCCTTTAACCCGACTTACTAAGCCCATGCGCAATAAACACATAATATGCATAAATAAAGACAAAAGTAAACACAAAATACTCGGCGCGGCGAAGCATCGTGGTAAAGATCTTATCCCCGTGAAACGGAGGGCCTCTAACCCGACTTACTAAGCCCATGCGCAATAAACACATAATATGCATAAATAAAGACAAAAGTAAACACAAAAATACTCGGCGCGGCGAAGCATCGTGGTAAGGATCTTGTCCCCGTGAAACGGAGGGCCTCTAACCCGACTTACTAAGCCCATGCGCAATAAACACATAATATGCATAAATAAAGGCAAAAGTAAACACAAAGATACTCGGCGCGGCGAAGCATCGTGGTAAGGATCTTATCCCCGTGAAACGGAGGGCCTTTAACCCGACTTACTAAGCCCATGCGCTTTTCATTGTAATATGTACAAAGATAAAGATAATTGTATCAAACTTAGTGTGTCCGATTGAACATATCTTGCATTCAACCGAACACACATCAATCGGTGCGGCGAAGCATCGTGGTGAAGGATTTTGACCCCTCCAATTAGGGGACCTTACATCGCACTTACTAAGCCCATGCACTCGATTGCATCATACATAAATAGTAACATGCGGAATTCAAATGACAGAAAAATAAATGAACCAAGACGTTCAAAACAAACAAGTGTTGTTTATTCAAGTGGTACGTGGAGTTGTATCCCGAGTGCAGATCATACTACCTACGTCCATTCGGAATCGGCTATGAAATTTACGTCCGGGTTTCCATCCTATATACCACGAGAGACAACACTTTTTCATTCATCCAATACCCAAGACACTCATCATACACAAACAAGATTCAACAAACAGTTAAAATACGACTGAAATAAATAACGAAGATTAAATAAAGATGAGTGTGAAAAGTACCCTCAGGTCTAACCTTTTAAGTTGTCTTCGGACTTGCGTTTCACGGAGATCGGAAGGGATAAAAGCTCCTTACTCTTCCGGTTCACTAGCTTAACGTCTCAACTCGCTGTTCCACGGTTTTTCTTGCTGTTTTAACCTCGTTTTGCTGATGTTTTCGCTGTATTTCTGCTCACTGTTTCAGCTCACTGTTTTGGTGTTTTAGGCTACTGTTTTTGATGTTTTTAAAGGCTTTAAGTGCAGAATTTTTTGTGATATCTTAAGGATTAAAAGTGCAGTTTTTTTATGCAGTTTTTTAGTGTTTTAGGGGCTGTTTTGGGATGATTTTGCTGCTGTTTTGGTGGTTAAATGGTGCAGGTTTTTTATGTTAAAATAGTGCAGTTTTTATGTTATTGTTTTTGGGATTTTGGGGACTGTTTGGGAGGATTTTTGCTGCTGCTCTAAGGTGATTTGGGCTGCTGTTTTAAGGTGATTTAGGGGCTACTTGGGCGGTTTTTAGAGGGGTGCAGGGGCTGGTTTCAGTGGCTTTAGGGCTTTAGAGGCATTGTTATTTCGGTCTATGGAGGAGAGAGAGGAGAGGAATTTCATGGAGGAGAGAATTCTTGTTGTTTCTTGCTTACAATGGGCGTTAATGGGAAGGCTTCTTTTTCTTGTGTATCTGCGTGAACTAGAGGAGGGGAAGAGGCTTGGTGAAGGGTGGTTTATATAGAGAAGGGTTAGGGTTGACAAGGGAAGGGATTTTGTGCATTTAATTAGGATATGATTTAGTTTTAAACAAGGAAATCAAAGGATTGAGGGGGGGACAAAATTTTGGTGAATTAGGAAGTTAGTATCTTCAATTTGCTTGATTTAGGAACACAATATTTTTTAATTGGTTAGGATTGATTTAATTAGGCATGACATCTTTTTAATTTAGTATATGATTTATTTGATTTGTTTAGATTAGGTAGGATTATATTTTGTGTTTTATTTAATTGGTAAATGGTTTAATTAAAATATTTAATTCAAATACATTATCTAATTAATTTAATATTTGGTTTAATTTGTGTGTGTATTATGTGAAGTTGGCGCCAAAGAGAGGAGTGGGCCTTGGTTGGTGGGCTTGGTTAGGTGTTGACTTTAATGTGTTGGATCCTAAGTTAATTTAATTTGTGACATGCATTTAAAGGTTTCAATTATTTTGGATTGGGCTTGGATGTGGGGTCTTAGGCCTTGCACAATTTTTAAAGCAGGAATCAAACGAGTTACTCGAGGCTAAACTAGTGAACTTAATCCGTCAACGAGTCAATTCTTGACTCTTCCCTTCCGATGTCCGTTTCCCGCGGTTTCCGCAACTTAAGAGTAGTTGTCTCCAAATAAGACTCATCCTCGGGTTTCACATGCAAAAAATGCAATGCCTACTGTCGCCCCCACTTTGATGGGACTTGTGTGTGTGTGACTTTGGACAATCCTATCAAAGTTATGCAATGCATTTTTACTTACCTGGCTCGCCAGCTGTCACCTGGTCCGCCTGTTGTGTTGAGTTGATGTGGGCCTCGACCTTTGGATTCATCCCCAGATTTCTTATTCATTCTTCTGGATTCGTTCCAAACTTTGAGATTATTCTTATGGATTCCTTCCGTATTCTGAGATTCATTCTCTGGATTCTTTCCACACTTTGAGGTTCATTCTCTGGATTCTTTCCAAATTCTGAGATTCATCTCTGGATTCCTTCCAAATTCTGAGATTCATTCTCTGGATTCCTTCCAAATTCTGAGATTCCTTCTCTGGATTCCTTCCACATTCTGAGATTCATTCCCGGATTCATTTCCTAAACTGAGATTCATTCCCGGATTCGTTCCAAACTCTGATGATGTGGGCCTCGACCCTATGATTCATTCCTGGATTCATTCCATAACTCTGACGACGTGGGCCTCGGCCCTAGGATTCATTCCCGGATTCATTCCATAATTTCGACGACGTGGCCCTCGGCCCTAGGATTCATTCCCAATATTTGATGATGTGGGCCTCGGCCCTAGGATTCATCCCCAAAACTGATACTGACGTGGGTCTCAACCCTGTGACTCATCCCCAGGCTGATACTGATGTGGGCCTCGACCCATACTGATACTGATGTGGGCCTCGCCCCCAGGATGATATTGTACTGTCGCTGCTTTTGGTTGACTTGCATTTGACGCTTTCTCTTTTGCGTTGTTGAAACCTGTGATTTACAAAACAAACAAACACCAAAAAGAATGCCAAAATACGTTACGTGTATGCATGCATGGATGAAGTTCCTATTCCGTTGGGTTAGGTCTTCCGCCAATTCTTCCTCGGCAAAGTACTGCTTCAACCTTTCCACTTTAATCGGCTCGGTGAACTCATTCCTTTCCAAGTCTGATAGTCTCACTGCCCCATGTCCCAATTTCTGAATGATCGTCATATCTTTTCTGCTTGCTGTTTTTGGGAATTCCCCGTGTTCTAAACATCAATGAATTTCATAGTACTAAGGTTGAATGCTTTTCTCAAATGCACTCATGTTGCAAGTTGAGAAGTGGAGATTCAGGCAAGTAAGCGAAATGAACTTCTTTATTATTGTTGAGAAAAGGTCCGAACAAGCAAACAAAATCAATGTCTTTATTAAAAAAATGCAAGATAAACTTGGAGAAATAACAATGCCTTCTTCCTCAGCCTATGGTTCTTTCATCATTGTCATCCCTTATCCCAATGAATGAAGCTGATTGGTTGAGAGCTTGGAGGACAAGGGTTTCGGGTAGGCAGAGTTGATCATGTAGTTGGGTGGTGGTACAGCACGGTAATGGGTAAGGGGTTTCTGTTTGTGTAGGCTGTTCTGTTTCTGGGTCAGGTATTTTGTGGGTGTCAATGAGGTCTTGGATCTCACGCCTAAGGCAGGGGCAATTGTCAGTTTCGTGACCCTTTTGTTGGTGGAAGTAACAGAATAAGTTTAAGTCAAGGTAGTGGGGTACAGGGCTTGGAAGTGGTTTAGGTTCCAAGGGTTTCAGGAGTCCTTGCATTTTCAAGTTTTCAAACACCTTCGATAGAGGCCTGCCAAGGTTGGAAAATCGCCTATTTCTGATGGCGGTAACCTCGGCAGTAGTGGGCCTTGTCTCAGAATGCCCCCCAAAATTCCTCTTATTCTGGCCATAAAACTTCCGGTTCTCGGCCTCTTCTTCTTCAATGTCCATGACAGTTTCCCTTAGCTGTCGAAAATCCGTAATCATTGAAGTCATCCTCCTCAACTTCCCATAGATGGAGGGCTTGGTGCCCTTGATGATCATTTTAATCTGGTCCTTCTCCGAGGGCCTAGTCTGCATTTTAAACAACTGACCCCTCCATCGATCCACGTACTCTTTGAAACTTTCCTCCAGTTTCTGCTTGGTATTCTCCAAGTCGCGGAGCGACAAGTCAATCTCCAGGTCCGTGACATACTGTTTTAGAAAGGTGTCTGCCAATTCCCTCCAATCTTCCTTAACTTTCTTCTCCAAACTGTGGTACCATACCACGGGAGCTCCCTCGAGCGACATTCCAAACATCTTCTGCACTTGGCGCTGAGATAGACCAACTGAACTCATGACTGCAACGTACTGGCGGAGATGCACCCTCGGATCCCCGTTCCCATTGAACTTAGCCAAATCCGGCATCTTAAACTGCGCCGGCAACTGCTCCTCAAACGTCATTGTCCCATATTCTAGCAAATCTTCATTCTTACCCCTCATCTTACGGGTGACTGATTCAACCTGATCCCTGAGTTTCTGTATCTCTGCCTGAGACCCTGATATTCTGCCCGCTGCATATTCTGCCATATCATCCTCAAAAATGGGGACATCATCCCCCAATCTGACCGGAGGCACTTCCTGCCTTGCATTTTCTGAACTTCCCCCAGTACGGGACCCAGCTATACCAGCCACAGCAGTAGTCAATGCCTGTAACTGTTCAGTGATCTTTGCAAGACTGTTCTCTAACTGATCTATTCGGGACACTTCGTTATCTGATTCACTCATGGTTCCAACTGTTCTCTTAGTGAGTCTGGTTCCTTCTCTAACCCAAACGGTATCTATCGTGTCTTTTGGAGACATAGATGGTTTAACATGATATATGGATGCATGAGGTGCATGAGATGCATGTAACATATAACATACTAAATAAAATAAAATTCTCAAACAATCGGCCTATTATCATTTTAGAAGCTTTTGGGACAACTGTCATAAGAGTGAACCCGTCCAGTTTAAATGGCCCAACGAGTTCATGTCTTATGGCAAAGAGCCCAACTAAATCCAAATGATAATATTCCGAACACAAGCACAAGGTGGCCCACCAACACTTAGACGCCTTTGGCCCAATAGTCATGGAATACATCATTGTCTCAGTTTAAATGGCCCAACAAGTCCATATCCCATGACAAATGGTCCAAATGGATCCAAACGATAATGTTCCCAAACACAAGCATAGGAGGGAGATAATACAAACATAACATAATAATTTTCACATAATGGCCCATCAACATTTCAGAAGCCTTGGGCCTAATAGTCATACAATACGAACTTGCCCCAGTTTAAATGGCCCAGCAAGCCCGCATTTCTGATAATAGTCCAACTGCATCCAAATGAGGATGGTCCATAAGCACATTCTCAAGGAAATAATTGTTACTTTAACCATACAAACCGGTCTATGGGTGGATTGCAAGAGTATGGACAAAGGCTCTCACCGGCGAAGGATAGCCCACAACTAGGTCTCCCCACTCAAGGTTCAGGCGACCAAGTGAGCGTATCCCTTTTTATACACTAAGGTATGTGCCAATGAGCTATGGTGTGTGACGGACTGTCAAATGGATTTCCCGTTGTAGATTCCCCAGAGGGAATGTGGAGCGAGGCTCACTTAAATACCCAAGCCTCTTAGGCTCTTATCGCTTGGTGTCAGGAATAAACAACGAGTCCTCCAAATTAGTCCATCACAAAGGCTACGAGTAGATGGTCATGTAGGTATCCTCACAGCTTTTCCTTCTAGAAAGGTAGTGAGTGAAGGAAGACACCAAACCATTACCTAGCCTCAAAGTGCCCTTGATTAAACCCTCACTTATCCACTATAGACATGGCCAATTAAAACATAAATCCACTCATTACAAGACAATATTTCGGGGCCACTTCTCATATCCCCAGTGGAGTCGCCAGACTGTAGGACAACAGAACATGGGCGACGTTGTTCTGTGCTCGCTACCTAGTTGGGAGTACGAAATAACATGGAGTCGCCACCCGATGTGAACCAGGACAAAGATTTAAGGCCGCACTCACCCCTCGCAAGGGAAGACCTCAAACCATTGGATTCGGAATGGTCCCTTACTTATGTCACTTGTAATAAAAGGATTTATATGATAATTTAATCAAGCTTAAGCAACACTTATTTCCAAGAGTATCATGCTTCTAAATTCACATGTATAAAATAAAGCTTGCATCTAAATTCACATGTATCTAAGATTGCATGCTTGAAAGTACATCAAAGTAACAATGAACATACGACTTCATTGGCATATTATGAAAACACAAGCACACGTGCTAACCATACAAGCACACATGTGAGCACTTTTCCAAGTGGTACGTGGAATTGTATCCCAAGTACAGACCGCACTACCGTCCATTCGGAATCGGCTACGGAATTTACGTCTGGGTTTCCATCCGATATACCACAAGAAATAATACTCATGTGTCATCATGACATAAGATATATGAATTGTAGTACGTTAAACTAATACTAATGCAAATGATGCAACCAATGGAATGGACGTGCTTTTCATTATGATGCGTACTAAGATAAGAATGACTACATGAGATTTCACTATACATGCATGAATGGTGTGGTTGATTGGTTAAGGCAGTGAGGTCGTGTTGCGTATTTGGAAAGGTATTAGGCTACTGTTTCATGCGGTTTTGAGGAGGGATTCTGAGCAGTTCACTGTGCAGTTTAGGGGTGTATAATGCAGTGTGATGTGCGGCTATATGGAAGGTTTTTGTGCGGCAATGGAGGGCAGTGGAGGGGGGTTGTTCTCGGCAGTGAAGGGCTGTGCAGTGGACGATTTAGGCTTAGGCTACTGGCAGGTTTGGGGTCGGACAGTGGACGTGAAAAGGTGGCAGTGTAGAGGGTAGTGTTTCAGCGTGCAGTGGAGGGGAGTTTTTTGGTGTAGTTGTAGTTTGCGGTGATGAGGCAGTGCAGTGGGTAGTATTTTCGGTGATATGGATGCAGTTGCAGTTTTCTGGTTGGTTGCGTGTTTCAGGGGCTGCGTTGAGGGATGAATAGACGTGTTAAGGGGTGTGCAGTGAAGGGCTGTGGCGGTATGTGTGCTTTAGGTGATGCGTGTTTGAGTTGAGTGTGGCAAGGCTATGTGGCGCTGGTTTGTGAGGTGAATTGTGGCTGGCCAAGTGACGGTTGCAGGGGCAGTGTATAGGTTGATGCGTGAATTGGCTTATGGTCAGGTGCCGTGTGAATGAATTGGTGAGGGTATTGGGCGTGTTCTTGTTTGTCTTTGTAAAGGAAACTGCTTGTGTTGTTCTAGTTCGGTAAAGGGCAGTGGGTTATGTGAGTGGAGGCTATGTGCTCGGCTATGGGTACACCACTGACAAAAAGATCGAACCAAGACAAAAAATAAACGATGCAATCAAATAGACGAAAGACACGGCGAATATCGTGGTAAAGGTAGCCTCGTTGGCTTTTCTTCCCCGAATGGAGAACCTTTTAACCAAACACAATAGGCCCATGCGCCTTTCATTGTAATATGTACAAAGACAAAGATAACACAAAAATACTCGGCGCGGCGAAGCATCGTGGTAAGGATCTTATCCCCGTGAAACGGAGGGCCTTTACCCGACTTACTAAGCCCATGCGCAATAAACACATAATATGCATAAATAAAGACAAAAGTAAACCAAAAATACTCGGCGCGGCGAAGCATCGTGTTAAAGATCTTATCCCCGTGAACGGAGGGCCTCTAACCCGACTTACTAAGCCCATGCGCAATTAAAACATAATATGCAAATAAGACAAAAGTAAAC
The DNA here is from genome assembly GCA_019454045.1 of Zanthoxylum bungeanum. Taxonomy (NCBI): domain Eukaryota; kingdom Viridiplantae; phylum Streptophyta; class Magnoliopsida; order Sapindales; family Rutaceae; genus Zanthoxylum; species Zanthoxylum bungeanum. Next base: position 38,499 of record SKCR01032897.1, read on the forward strand.
ACAAAAATACTCGGCGCGGCGAAGCATCGTGGTTTAAGGATTCTTATCCCTTGAAACGGAGGGCATCTAACACGACTATTACTAAGCCCATGCGCAATAAACACATAATTATGCATATACTAAAGGCAAGAGTAAACACAAATGATTACTCGGCGCTTCGAAAAAGCATCGTGGTAAGGATCTTATCCCCGTGAAACGGAGGGCCTTTGTAGGGTTTTTAGGGGTAAATCCGGTAACGCAGCGGAAGCGGCGGAAGATCGTATCTTCCGATTTCAAAACTTTTTCTCGGATTAATTAAATAAACATATTTATTTAATTATCCAATAATCAAATTATGAAATAAAATTCAAATAAATCATATTTAAGTGAATTTACCAAATTACCCTTACTTTGGTATTTTGTCCATTTTAGTCCGAAATTGATCTAATCAATTTTGAATGATTCTAAATCATTTCTAAGATGAACTTAGCATGTTCAAAACATCAAAACACCAAAAGCACCAAAAATCCCAATTTTTAATCTTGGCCGAATGCACCTCAAGGTGCCATTTTGTGCACTTTGTCATTTCATGCATCAAAACACATCAAGATGTAATCCAATGAACATGAAACTTTATATGCATCATATACACATCCAAATACAACATATATGAAAACCCCCAAATTTGGAATTGGTCATGAACCCTAATTTTTCAATTTCTCAAATTGGACAAATTAGACCAAATTGGTTAAATCAACTACTTCAATCATGTTTCTTCCATCCAATCAAAGTCTCAACACAATGAAACAACTCAAGATCAAATCTAGGTCATCTAAGAGTGGGTCAACAACTCTAGATTAGCAACATGGTTTCCAAAACCTTAAAAGAAAGCTTATAACTACAATAGTCACAACCTTCCTTCATCATACATGCTCAACACTTCCATCAAAACTTCCATCAACAAAAACACAAGGAATAAAGAAAGAAATAACCTAAGAACATCATATGTTAAAGCCTAGATCCTAAGGAACATTTTCCTTTCTAATAGCAAGTTGGAAAAACTCACTAAAATCCAAGCTTTCTTTGATTTCTTCTTTCTTTCTCACAAGCTTCCTTTGCTTCCATTAATGGAGTTTTTCTTTAAAGTGTATTAGGTTAACAATGAAATGAAATGAAAAAAATATATACTTGTATCAAAGATGCCTTGGCCGAAATTCACCAAACCAAATACAAGTTAATTAATTTCAATTTCATTTCACCTTACATTGATCAACTTGATAAAATATCTTAATAACACTTTATAGATATTTAATTAAGTCAACAAATGCAACTAAGAAAATATAACTCTTATTATTAAGTGTATGGCCGAAATTTAAAGAAAATAAAGGAAAAAAGATTTTTATTTTTCAAACAATTTGAACAAATATCTTAAGAAGTCAAAATCAATTTGACAACCTTTTCCTTTAATGTAAAGTCAAACATTTACACTTATAATCATTTCCTAACTTTATCATTTGGTGATATATTTATATTTTAATTATATTAATCATTTAACAATTAAATAATTAAATAATTAATTAAATAAAATATATCAAATATATGTATTATATTTACTTTAAATATCTCAAATACATATATTGATGATATATGTCAAATACCTTTATTTGACTATTTATTAATGTGTATTTAATAATATCATATATTAAATACAAATACACATTAATTAGGAAATGACGGTTCGGCCCGTTCGCATGTATTTTTCGTTTAACGATTAAACGATTTATAAATAATCATCATTATTCATAAATGTTGCTCTAGTGCTCTACGAGTATGTTTCATTATTGAGACTCTCTAGATTCAGGTATATCCGTCACGAAATCCAATTTCATGTCCATAATCTATCCACCCGTAGATTATGACGATCACGGATAAACTAGCTGAATCATACAGGTCGAGGTCATTGCATACGTATAATCCCTCCGTCACAGGTATCCAGATAATCCCAGAGATATAGATGTAAACGTCAAATCTCTATAGGTATTATCTCGTCGACGTATCTATTAGCAATCTCTAAATAACACTCGGAACTTACTTCCGATGTATACTGTGGCCACAGATTTAACAGACTGCTAATATATATGGACTACCTATGCTCTGTACACAGAACTGACGGATCCTATCTTGACACACACAGGATATCCTGAGGATCGATCCACACCCAACGAACAGGCGGAGGTCTGATCTAAATAGATCGGTGACGTGACTGCCATCTAAGTGTGGAGGATGTCTCATACATCCACAGTGGTGTCTCAAGTCGAAGGACCACTATGCTACTCAACCCGAGAAGATTCTTATTGACGTTGGCGTACCATCCATTAAGAATCTTCGGTGAGCCGTTCAGTGTTTATCCACTATAAACACCTACACGTCTATACGAGTCTCCCTAGACTCATGGTTCATTGGGATAAACCATCGGACCAAGTCTCGATATACGACATGTACTGGTCTCAACGGATTTGACTAACCGACCCGTGTTAGCAAATCTTGACCAGGAACTATGTTTGATAATATACATATAGCAGTGACACTTCCCAATGTCAATTACAAACTAACTTTGTAACTGTGTACTGCATTATATATTATCGGGCCTTTGTCTAATATATACATATCACTAAACCACATTTAGTTTCAATCTAATCGTAATCAGATCGAATACGTATATAAGAACAAGAGGTGCAACCATAAATAAGTAATATTATGGAATATGGGGATGTTCGTATTCATGAATCAGACATAAATACGGGCCGGATTGGCGCTCTGAGCACCAACCCCAACAATTTCTCCCACTTGCTCTAGTGCCAATCCACGGTATCATATACACGTCTCAATGTGCATCGTATGCACATGGCCCTCAAAAGCTCACCCAGTACTTAAGAGGTAGGCAACAAAAACAAGTCCGCTATGACATATTGAGTTTGTCAAACAAACTCCATCGTTTCCCATAGTCAGCATCATTCATATTTTGTAGAATCTAGATTATACATTAATATGACTCTGATGCTACATCAGTATTGTGCTACAGCTACTGAGTTGTCCAAGTATTTAAGGATCAAATCCAAAATACTATGAAGACAACCGCAAGCACAACACCAATTTAAAACTTCTAATTAAAAGGTCACTATGCAACTTCATAAGTCAATACTTCAAAGTTGCATTTGATTCCACTAAATAGTAGAATCCTTCGTGACACTCCCACTGCATCTTTTGTGACTCTTTATGACGTAGACTGTCTAACGTCATAATTAGTCTCAAAACTAATATGACCCTAATGGTTGCAGACTATATTCTCCATGAATTAGAAACTCGTTCTTAATATCTCAAAGATCACAAAGAACGTGTTTCAAGATCCATCATATGGTCTATAGGATGTCAAAATAACTCGTAACAATTACGATTAAATCGACATCGATAATCGCACATAATAAAGTATTCATTATGTCATCATCAAATGATACATAATATTGTTTAGACATTCTAATCAATATCTCTTTCGAAAAAGGAATCATCTTTACGAAAGATGAATACTATGTATAAGACATACAATAACTGTCGAACAGTTATACTAACTGTCATACAGATAGCCTTGTTATGTCCTTCATTAGATCATATCTAATGTACGACTAATAGGGGTATCTCACAAGTCTCCAAGTTTCATATCATATATAAAACTTTATATCAAATATAACAGAGACTACTCCCACTGCTTTCACGGAGTAAAGAAGACTTAGGTAAATCTTTTACCTCACAAACATCTCATTATTACTATAATAATGATAATGTCGTTAGGATATATATAACACTAGAAAGTAATTTGTACGCTCCCACTAACCCTTCTAATCACATATGTATTCTCTATACTTTGACAAGATCAGACAATCTGACGATATCAAAAATAGAGAACACATATTTCTGGAAGACTTATCCGAGTCTACAATAGGCTCTATAAGCTAGCACACTAAACTGCGATCTCAGCAGAACACAAACTCTAGGGCCATTTCAGAATGAATTCTTCAAATAAGGAAATCACAACTGATCTCTTATCTGAATAAGTCATCCAAAAATGCCACTTTGCATTCTTTAGCTAAAATATACAGTTTATTATCAACATTAACCAATATATCTTTAATTGTTCATTAGTGTGACTAGAGATAAGTTTTCTCAGAATCTACAATAGATTGCTGAGTATAACTTTTCTCACTGTCATACTGTAAAGGTCAAACCTTTAATAAGCTCACAATGCTTCGTGCGCAAACAATTAGCACATATCATGAACTAATTCATAATGAAAGCTTAATCAAGTTCAAAACTTGATCGTAGTAAGCTATGAACAATCTTAGATCTAAGGTTCAATGGTGAACTTCCAGAATCGATATCAAATATCGCTTCCATTAAAAGTTATAGGATAATTTTTCTTCAATAAGAAAACAACGGAACCATTAAGTATCAAATACTCGTGAATGATTCTGTTATCCTATTGGACTTGTACGGAAGATGTATAAGGGTTGTTTCATCTTATTAATTACGTAGTTCCATTTATAATTTATCATTCTCACATTTGACTTCAATAAGTCAAGTCTTTTCTACAATAGTTAACATCTGATGTTACACACCAAGTAATAAAACGATTTTATTACTTAGAATCGTAGGAAAGATATTCTATTAAATAGAATACAATATTCTATTAAACAGAATAAACGATAAACTTTTACTTATACCTCCGAGGTGTAAGTAATTTCCATTATATAACTATTATATAAAAGAAAGATTGAAATCTCAAACTTTTCAAGATTCAAATTTTCTACCTATACATATCATATATGCAACTGTAGAAAATAATGGAACATTAATTAAAGAGATGAATTAGTGTTACTGGAGTATAACCCCAAGAGTATTGAAACTAATTCGGTAACTTTCAATATCAACGAATCAAATCATATAAGATTCGATTGCTCCCACTACTCAATTCCATCAAGATGGAATCGTGGAAGAACAATATTGAATATGAATCATATTCACTAAATAACCTTAGAACTAATTGCTTTAAATTCATACGTTTGATCGTATCAAAGATCTTTGAACAGTTCAAAGACATGTTATGAATTTTGAGGATAGAATTCTCTAAAACCTTTAGATTGAATATATTTGAACAAGTCAAAAATGTTCAATCTACGTTTCATCAGAACGGATTGAAAGTACTTGATACTTTCAAGACTTTCAATATGTGTTCCTTCAGAAACACGTAACTAAGTTATGACAATTCATCAACTAAGTTACGAAATAAAGAAAACTACCTTAAGCAATTATTATTTATTAAAACTACATACATCCAATGTATCAGTTAAATAAATTTGGTGGTCCAATGACAATCATTGGTTAAACGAGATCTTAATCACTTTCCTGAATACAATATTCATTAAATGGATAAGGATGTGTGTGTGATCTAGTATCAAACCATCCTTTACCATACGGAATAAGCATCCAATGCTTAAGTGATTAAACTCATAAAGCACCGTTCTAAATTATTTACTTTACCGAATAATTTCTCTTTATGTTTATCTCTACGTCAATGACACTACTAGTTATTATAAAATATGTAACAATTGTTTATAAAGAACAAGTGACTATCCAATAGTCGCAAGTTCCGATATCAAATATCAAAACAATCGTTAACCAATATTTCAAATAACTAGACGGGAGATCTGGTATCCAATACCTATAGTTGTAGTATTGTGAAAATCGATATTTTCTATACACAAATATACGCATCTCCTTTCTTTAGCTTTACTATTTGCATTCAACTATTCACAACAATTGTAAATAACTGATTAGCAAATTGTGTCAGACACATTACCTCTAAAGGTAATTAAAGCTTAGAAATGTCATTACTAGATAAACAAATACCTAATAGGGCTTTCTAAATGCCAGTCAAGAATCTCGAGACATGAACTAATTCAAGTCAATTCTTACTGCATAAGAAACTATTGTCTCTAAAGTATTACATCCTAAAAAGGGATATCTATCTAGATTATCTATCATGACTTAGAAACTAAGTCATTAACCATCTTTATTTTTCAAGAAAATCGGAACAACAGTTCCCGATGGTTTAGACTAATCTAATAATATCCTAGTCTAGTAGTATCTAGAACCTATTCTAGAATAACTGCAACCAAGAGTCAAGTCAGATAACATATCAAAATATGTGTGCAGTAAATAAAAGTTTAATTCTATCTAAACAATAGAATAAGGAAACAAACAAGCGGCAATTTCCATAATAACATACACTGCCTAAGTTATGGAATATTTTAAACTTAGCAGTGCCTCCCACTATTTTTAGTAATGCCGTAATCCCCAACGGAAAGACGAGAATTCAATAATTAAATCGAATTCCATAATGGGAAGAGGACCCCATGAATATATTTCGACTCACAGCAGAGGCACGGTCTCGCCGACGTATATTCACAGGTAGACAACTAATTGTCAATCACTCACTAGTGACTCCAAGGTTCCGGTCCTGGCCGTTTCTCGTTGTCGCTGCGAAGGCAGGCCCACAAGGAGACGTACCAAGGTTAAACTTGTCAATGATAAACTCAAGTTACTTGCGTAACCCTGACAGCTAGGGCACGTTCAGGATTCCGCTTTCGCTTGAATTTATCTAGTATCTAATATACATTCGGCATAAATAAATTTCTATCAGCTACATCCTCACAGCAGAGGCACGGTCTCGGATGTAGTCAACGAAAAGATATTTATAAACCGTATTGACAAGACGGACCAAGAAACAAGTATTCCAAATACTAGTTACTATTAAACCTTATTAAGCGGGGATATTCCATTAAGTGTCATACACCCTAAATCTAATCAAATTAGATTATAACATGCATGTATAAAGTCAAGAAAACATGATTAAACATTGAATAAAACAAGCTAATCATTTATGGAGGCCTAGAATCAGACTCGCTCTGATACCATTTTGTAGGGTTTTTAGGGGGTAAATCCGCGGTAACGCAGCGGAAGCGGCGGAAGATCGTATCTTCCGATTTCAAAACTTTTTCTCGGATTAATTAAATAAACATATTTATTTAATTATCCAATAATCAAATTATGAAATAAAATTCAAATAAATCATATTAAGTGAATTTACCAAATTACCCTTACTTTGGTATTTTGTCCATTTTAGTCCGAAATTGATCTAATCAATTTTGAATGATTCTAAATCATTTCTAAGATGAACTTAGCATGTTCAAAACATCAAAACACCAAAAGCACCAAAATCCCAAATTTTTAATCCTTGGCCGAATGCACCTCCAAGGTGCCATTTTGTGCACTTTGTCATTTCATGCATCAAAACACATCAAGATGTAATCCAATGAACATGAAACTTTATATGCATCATATACACATCCAAATACACAACATATATGAAAACCCCCAAATTTGGAATTGGTCATGAACCCTAATTTTTCAATTTCTTCAAATTGGACAAATTAGACCAAATTGGTTAAATCAATACTTCAATCATGTTTCTTCCATCCAATCAAAGTCTCAACACAATGAAACAACTCAAGATCAAATCTAGGTCATCTAAGAGTGGGTCAACAACTCTAGATTAGCAACATGGTTTCCAAAACCTTAAAAGAAAGCTTATAACTACAATAGTCATAACCTTCCTTCATCATACATGCACAACACTTCCATCAAAACTTCCATCAACAAAAAAACACAAGGAATAAAGAAAGAAATAACCTAAGAACATCATATGTTAAAGCCTAGATCCTAAGGAACATTTTCCTTTCTAATAGCAAGTTGGAAAAACTCACTAAAATCCAAGCTTTCTTTGATTTCTTCTTTTTCTCACAAGCTTCCTTTGCTTCCATTAATGGAGTTTTTTTAAAGTGTATTAGGTTAACAATGAAATGAAATGAAAAAAAATATATACTTGTACAAAGATGCCTTGGCCGAAATTCACCAACCAAATACAAGTAATTAATTCAATTTCATTTCACCTTACATTTGATCAACTTGATAAAATATCTTAATAACACTTTATAGATATTTATTAAGTCAACAAATGCAACTAAGAAAAATATATCTCTTATATATTAAGTGTATTGGCCGAAATTAAAAGAAAATAAAGGAAAAAGATATTTTTATTTTTCAAACAATTTTGAACAAATATCTTAAGAAGTCAAAATCAATTTGACAACCTTTTCCTTTAATGTAAAGTCAAACATTTACACTTATAATCATTTCCTAACTTTATCATTTGGTGATATATTTATATTTTAATTATATTAATCATTTAACAATTAAATAATTAAATAATTAATTAAATACAAATATATCAAATATATGTATTATATTTACTTTAAATATCTCAAATACATATATTGATGATATATGTCAAATACCTTTATTTGACTATTTATTAATGTGTATTTAATAATATCATATATTAAATACAAATACACATTAATTAGGAAATGACGGTTCGGCCCGTTCGCATGTATTTTTCGTTTAACGATTAAACGATTTATAAATAATCATCATTATTCATAAATGTTGCTCTAGTGCTCTACGAGTATGTTTCATTATTGAGACTCTCTAGATTCAGGTATATCCGTCATGAAATCCAATTTCATGTACATAATCTATCCACCCGTAGATTATGACGATCACGGATAAACTAGCTGAATCATACAGGTCGAGGTCATTGCATACGTATAATCCCTCCGTCACAGGTATCCAGATAATCCCAGAGATATAGATGTAAACGTCAAATCTCTATAGGTATTATCTCGTCGACGTCTATTAGCAATCTCTAAATAACACTCGGAACTTACTTCCGATGTATACTGTGGCCACAGATTTAACAGACTGCTAATATATATGGACTACCTATGCTCTGTACACAGAACTGACGGATCCTATCTTGACACAACAGGATATCCTGAGGATCGATCCACACCCAACGAACAGGCGGAGGTCTGATCTAAATAGATCGGTGACGTGACTGCCATCTAAGTGTGGAGGATGTCTCATACATCCACAGTGGTGTCTCAAGTCGAAGGACCACTATGCTACTCAACCCGAGAAGATTCTTATTGACGTTGGCGTACCATCCATTAAGAATCTTCGGTGAGCCGTTCAGTGTTATCCACTATAAACACCTACACGTCTATACGAGTCTCCCTAGACTCATGGTTCATTGGGATAAACCATCGGACCAAGTCTCGATATACGACATGTACTGGTCTCAACGGATTTGACTAACCGACCCGTGTTAGCAAATCTTGACCAGGAACTATGTTTGATAATATACATATAGCAGTGACACTTCCCAATGTCAATTACAAACTAACTTTGTAACTGTGTACTGCATTATATATTATCGGGCCTTTGTCTAATATATACATATCACTAAACCACATTTAGTTTCAATCTAATCGTATAAGCAGATCGAATACGTATATAAGAACAAGAGGTGCAACCATAAATAAGTAATATTATGGAATAAGGGGATGTTCGTATTCATGAATCAGACATAAATACGGTCCGGATTGGCGCTCTAAGCACCAACCCCAACAACTTTAACCCGACTTACTAAGCCCATGCGCTTTTCATTGTAATATGTACAAAGATAAAGATAATTGTATCAAACTAGTGTGTCCCGATTGAAATATCTTGCATTCAACCGAACACACATCAATCGGTGCGGCGAAGATCGTGGTGAAGGATTTGACCCCTCAATTAGGGGACTTACATCGCACTTACTAAGCCCATGCACTCGATTGCATCATACATAAATACGTAACATGCGGAATTCAAATGACAGAAAAAATAAATGAACCAAGACGTTCAAAACAAACAAGTGTTGTTTATTCAAGTGGTACATGGAGTTGTATCCGAGTGCATTCATACTACCGTCCTTCGGAATCAATCGGCTATGAAATTTACGTCGGGTTTCCATCCTATATACCACGAGAGACAACACTTTTTCATTCATCCAATACCCAAGACACTCATCATACACAAACAAGATTCAACAAACAGTTAAATACGACTGAAATAAATAACGAAGATTAAATAAAGATGAGTGTGAAAAGTACCCTCAAGTCTAACCTTTTAAGTTGTCTTCGGACTTGCGTTTCACGGAGATCGGAAGGGATAAAAGCTCCTTACTCTTCCGGTTCACTAGTAACGTCTCAACTCGCTGTCCACGGTTTTTCTTGCTGTTTTGACCTCGTTTTGCTGCTGTTTTCGCTGTATTTCTGCTCACTGTTTCAGCTCACTGTTTTGGTGTTTTAGGCTACTGTTTTTGATGTTTTTAAAGGCTTAAGTGCAGAATTTTTTGTGATATCTTAAGGATTAAAAGTGCAGTTTTTTTATGCAGTTTTTTAGTGTTTTAGGGGCTGTTTTGGGATGAATTTGCTGCTGTTTTGGTGGTTAAATGGTGCAGTTTTTTATGTTAAAATAATGCAGTTCTTATGTTACTGTTTTGGGATTTTGGGGACTGTTTTGGGAGGATTTTGCTGCTGCTCTAAGTTGATTTGGGCTGCTGTTTTAAGGTGATTAACGGGCTACTTGGGCGTGTTTTAGAGGGGTGCAGGGGCTGGTTTCAGTGGCTTTAGGAAGGCTTGTTATTTTCGGCTATGGAGGGAGGAGAAGGAGAGAAATTCTTGTTGTTTCTTGCTTACAATGGGCGTCAATGGGAAGGCTTCTTTTTCTTGTGTATCTGCGTGAACTAGATGAGGGGAAGAGGCTTGGTGAAGGGTGGTTTATATAGAGAAGGGTTAGGGTGACAAGGGAAGGGATTTTGTGCATTTAATTAGGATATGATTTAGTTTTAAACAAGGAAATCAAAGGATTGAGGGGGGACAAAATTTTGGTGAATTAGGAGTTAGTATCTTCAATTTGCTTGATTTAGGAACACAATATTTTTTAATTGGTTAGGATTGATTTAATTAGGCATGACATCTTTTTAATTTAGTATATGATTTATTTGATTTGTTTAGATTAGGTAGGATTATACTTTGTGTTTTATTTAATTGGTAAATGGTTTAATTAAAATATTTAATTCAAATACATTATCTAATTAATTTAATTTAATATTTGGTTTAATTTGTGTGTGTATTATGTGAAGTTGGCGCCAAAGAGAGGAGGGGCCTTGGTTGGTGGGCTTGGTTAGGTGTTGGACTTTAATGTGTTGGATCCTAAGTTAATTTAATTTGTGACATGCATTTAAAGTTTCAATTATTTTGGATTGGGCTTGGATGTGGGGTCTTAGGCCTTGCACAATTTTTAAAGCAGGAATCAAACGAGTTACTCGAGGCTAAACTAGTGAACTTAATCCGTCAACGAGTCAATTCTTGACTCTTCCCTTCCGATGTCCGTTTCCCGCGGTTTTTCCGCAACTTAAGAGGTAGTTGTCTCCAAATAAGACTCATCCTCGGGTTTCACATGCAAAAAATGCAATGCCTACAGCCATGTATGCTGAGTTACGTATCATTTTATAGATTTGAAAGAGGCTGCTTTACAGCTATAACAGAAGCTGTATATGAGACCCACAACATGCTGTGATTTCTGATAATGGGCCCTCTCACATGTTTATTATTTATGCTTTCGGTGGGAAGATAATTTACATGTGGAGATATATTCTTTGTTGGGAAAAGAGAGAATAATTAAAGGGGTTTGTCCTTTTGTTTTTGTAAATGGTTTAGAGTTTAATGGGCCGGGTGTTTTTTTGGGCCTCACTTGGTGTTGGGTTCGAAGTGAATTAAAGGGGTTTGTCCTTTTGTTTTTTAAATGGTTTAGAGTTTAATGGGCCGGGTTATCTTTTTGGGCCTCACTTGGTGTTGGGTTCGAAGTGAAAGGACGGTTTTACCCTTGGACCAAATTTGGCCCATGCAGTTTGTCCCATACTCTCTAAGTCAATAATCTTGATTTGGAGAGTATTTTATACATGTTGTATGAAACATGATTTGTAAGAGTACCAATCAAGAATGCATAATTCTAGATACTTTCCTTTTTATCGTCTGGGTTTATAATGTCTTTTATTCGAGATGATAGAAGAGTTGCAGAGTCTTTTCAAATGTAGTCCCTGTCATGAACTTGACTCGACACGAGACATGGGTGATGTCCCCAGTCGACTGAACCTGCTAAAGGTTCAATACATAATTTACATGACATTGATCGTTTAGAAGTTGAATAATCCATGTCTTCATTTGACTCGACATGAGTCCATGGGTCGACTGAACCAGATGAAGGATCAGGAGTTATTTCTCACAATATTGTGTTGTATGGATTGTAGGAAGTCCACTTCTTCATTTGACTCGACATGAGTCATGGGGGATGTCCCTTGTCGATTGAACCAGATGAAGGTTCAGGAGTACACTTCACACTAGATGTGTTGTCTGGACCGAGAGTAGTCCATGTTTTCATTTGACTCGACATGAGTCTACGGGGGATGTCCCCAGTTAACTGAACCAGATGAATGTCAGGAAAATCTCCATACTACTGGTCAATGACCAGGGGAACTTTCAAAATTTTATAGACCAGATGAAGGTCATATGTTGACTCTACATAAGCCATTGGGGATGTCCCCAGTCGACTGAACCAGATGAAGGTCAAGACAATCTCCATACTACTGGTCAAGGACCAGAGGAGTCTTCAAAATTTTCTAGACCAAATGAAGGTCATGAGCCATGGGGGATGTCCCCAGTCGATTGAACCAGATGAAGGTCAGGAAAATCTCCATACTACTGGTCAAGGACCAAAGAAATTTTCAAATTTTTATAGACCAGATGAAGGTCATATGTTGACTCTATATGAGCCATAGGGGATGTCCCCAGTCGACTGAACCAGATGAAGGTCAGGACAATCTCCATACTACTGGTCAATGACCAGATGAGTCTTCAAATTTTTCTAGACCAAATGAAGGTCATGAGCCATGGGGGATGTCCCCAGTCGACTGAACCAGATGAAGGTCATGACAATCTCCATACTACTGGTCAAAGACCAGTAGAGTCTTCAAATTTTTCTAGACCAGATGGAGGTCATGTGTTGAACTCGACTCTACATGAGTCATGGGGGATGTCCCCAGTCGATTGAACCAGATGAAGGTTCAGGGTACACTCCATCTGACGGAGTCTTCAATGTCGTCTGGACTAGGAGTATTCCAGATCTTCAACTATGTCATATGGCATTACTTGTAAATTTCAAAACCATAATCATAGTAAGTAAAGAAATGAGAACATTGATATCTTTCGTCTGGAGGATTTATCGAGTGACTAGTCAATGGCTCTTCAATGTAATAAGCATACTTTATTTGATTGAAACAATGAGAGATCTTTTACTTGCCTATTGTGTTGACTGGGCAGATGGTTGATAATGAAGTCCTATACGGAGGATGTTTATTTGTCTTATGTTTCTAGTCAACTATACATATTGATGAATGTACAAGGGAGTCTACAGATATCAGATCTGATGGAGGTCTAAGAAGATTTCATTCTACAACACTTGAAGAAAGTAAATCAGAGTCTACATGACCCGATGAAGGTCCAAGAAAGTATACACACTCCACTATACCTGATGAAGGTACGTGGGAGTCTACACACTCCATTATATCTGATGTAGGTATATGGGAGTCTACACACTCCGTGCATAATGAAGATCCACGTGGGTCTTCATTCCTCACTCTACAGGATCTAACATGATTCAATGAGAATCTTTACTCTACTAGACCTGAAGAAGGTCTATGAGAGTCTTTCATTATCACACTACTAGATATAATGAAGGTCTATGAGACTACTGTCGAATGGGCTTTCAAATGGACCTGATGAAGGTCCATGAAGGTCATCACTCATTCTCCTAATGAGGATTTATGAGACTACGGTCGAATGAACTTGAAGAATATCTGTCAAGGTCATCACTCATTCTCCTGATGAAGATTTATGAGACTACGGTCGAATGGACTTGTCGAATGGACTTGATGAAAGTCCAAATAAGTCATCATTCACTCTCCTAGACCTGATGAAGGTCCATGAGACTACGGTAGAATGAACTTGAAGAATATCTGTCAAGGTCATCACTCTTCACACTTCTACTGTCGAATGGAGTTGTCGAATGGACCTGATGAAGGTCCAAAGTTATCACTCACTATACTAGACCTGAAGAAGGTCCACGAGACTATAATAGATAAACTTGATGAAAGCCATCAATGTCATCTCAATTCTACGAGACTACTGTCGAATGAAGTTGTTGAATGGACCTGATGAAGGTCCAAGGTCATCACTCACTATACTAGACCTGAAGAAGGTCCACGTGAATCTTTATTCTACATTACCTGATGTAGGTCAGGAGACTACGGTCGAATGAACCTGATTAAGGTTCATGAAGCTATGGTCGAATGAACCTGATGAAGGTCCAAATGAATCTTCATTCTACCTATCCATGAGACTATTGTCGAATGGACCTGACAAAGGTCCATGAGACACAGTCGAATGAACCTAATGAATGTCTATGAGAATTACCACTCTACTAGACCTATGAAGGTCCAAAAGAATTTTCATACTACCAAACTTGATAAAGGTTGGTCGATTGGACCTAAATGAGGTCCAATAAAATTTTCATTCTACCTAACCTGATGAAGGTTTGGAGACTACGGTCGAATGAACCTGATTAAGGTTCATGAGGCTTTTCCAATGCTTTCTAGAGTTTATGGAAATCCATTCATATAGTCTAGAGTGGATGATAATCTCCATACGGAGTGTGGAGATGATTATCCTCATATGTAGTATGGAAGAGATGGATGCCTATCAAGTTCATTACTAATTATACAATACCTGAATAAGGTCAATGATACTACAATTGAATGAACTTTGATGAAAGTCACATGGAATTTCCATACTACCTAATCTGATAAAGGTTGGTCGATTGGACCTAAAGAAGATCCAAGAGAGTTCTTCATTCTATTAGGCATGATAAAAGATTCCCTATGTAGTCTGGAGTTGGCAATATTAAATCAACGTAGCATGGAGATGATGTCTAACCTTTCATGTGATTTGGAGATGAAATTCCATCTGTGTTGTCTCGATAGGGTAACTATCCCTCAATGTCTTCTGAGCCTTCATGTAATGTCGTATGGACCATCTTTCTAATTTCTGAGCTTCGTTCGTGTAGTGTCATATGGAGCCTCCTAACAGTGTGCTAATGATAAATTGAATTTACAAAGCTTGAGTTATTGTTGACGTGGTATAGCACGTAATTTTGTTGCTTAACTTTGATTTCATGCTACAAATGTGAGATTGAGTGAATGATAGCTTATGTTTCTTTGTCTCCTCCACGTGAAAAAGCAACATGCATAAACAAATTCACATGGGATCTAATTTGATATAAAATGATCGGGTCCCATTTGCATATATGTTTTTCGTTTGGAACAAATGATGAACTTCATTTGACAAGGTATGAGTTGCGTCAACAAAGCCATTGACTTGTCAGGTCGAAATAGGCATTTCCACCTTATGTCAAGTCTTGCATGTGGACCGAGATAGTTAGCAGTTTCAAAGGGCTGTGCGCCTGTGTGAGTTCCTTCACGTTGGCCCAATTCCTTAATGTGTCAGTGTATTTTGTGGCTATATACACATCTTTCTTGCTGCCATCATGTAGGTGATTGTGATAGGGTTATCACGTGATATGCACATTCGTCCATGATGCAAAGTGGAGTGTGGGCTCTTTAGATGTTGATTTCTTTGCTTTCTTGTAAGGCTTCATTCTTAGTTCGACAAATTATCGCGTGGATAGACGTGTTGCAGATTTCAACTAGCGAGTGGTGGAAGCACATGGAATGACATGGGGGCTCTTTTCATGCTTGGATGATGTTGCTTCAGTCTCCTATGTAGCACCAGGCGATGTGGGACAAATAATGGGCTTTCAACTTGTCTTTTTGCGAGATGGATGGTAGTATGAGTTTTTCCCCTTTCGACAAACTTGTCTTCTTTCTTTGTAGACTAGTATGGGCTTTTG
This sequence comes from Zanthoxylum bungeanum, assembly GCA_019454045.1. Lineage (NCBI taxonomy): Eukaryota > Viridiplantae > Streptophyta > Magnoliopsida > Sapindales > Rutaceae > Zanthoxylum > Zanthoxylum bungeanum. The sequence goes on from SKCR01032897.1 coordinate 54,558, forward strand.
ATTTGTCCTTATGTTTTTTGGAATTTTGTGGATGGCTTATGTATTTTGGCATTCTGTGGATGATTTATGCGTTTTGGCATTTTGTGGATGGCTTAAGTGTTTTGGCATTTTATGAATGGCTTATGCATTTTGGCAAATGCAAACTATTTATCACATGGCTTTAGGCATATTGGCTTCATGGTTGGACATCTTTATTCATAATTGAAATAGTCTTAAGTTGTCTTATAGCAAGTTACCTTTGTAGCAAATGTCTTCTATCATTTCTTTTTGCTTTCGCACATGGGGTGCTTTGCTTGCCTTCTTTGGTGCGTATGGGGAAAGATTTTTCTTTCCTTTAAACATACTTTCACCAATTATTTTCACATTTTGCATGGTGTAGGAACTCTCAAGCAGCACGTTTGTGGCACCCTACATGCTTGTCTTCTTCATTTTGCTGACGTGGGTTTCCCTTGAAGGGAAATTTTGGTGCTAGTGATATGATATTCTTCATGCGACTGATTTGTAGGAGATGTGTGACAGTGAAGCAAGCTGTGGCCTTCTGTTTTGGATCGTCATATAGGATTATGTCGAATAAACTATATGTTAATCACTCAATATGGCATGATACTATATACATGCCAGCGGAAAAAAATTATTTGGAGCAAAGGAATGGCTTCATTCGCCAATCGGCTGCTGTGTCGAGTGGACTTTTGACATATGCTAGTTCAACTATCTTTGGACTTGTCGAGTCGAATGTGATCTTTTCCTAATATCAAGCATTTGTATGCGTCATCTGGATAGAGTCATTCATCCTGAATGGCTGAAATTACCAACATGGTTAGTGGAAAGAGACAACAATCATACATGTTGTTTGGAGGCTTTGTAGAGTAATTCAGTTAGCTGTTTTGTAAAAAAGGAATGAGCTTTGTTGAGTAGGCAAGGTGGCGATATGTTTATAACAAGGATAATGCCTTGTCGAATGGGATTGGCTTAGTTTTATGTTTGTCACCAAAAAAATTTCGTTCGGAGAATTGATGACTTCTCTCCATAAATCAAGTCAATAATTAGATTCTTATGCCATGTCGTATGGAGAATATGGTTATCTCTCCACATCATTGGGAGATGATGATTTTTTAGGAATGAGTGTATGATGTTATCTCGGCTTGGCTTTTCTTTATTGGTAGTCTGACTTCAGGTAGACTGGAGAGAATTGCTCTTTTGAACCCCTGCATTTCCTTTTGCATGGAAGATGTGACTTGTTGTGATCGGTCGGCTGGGGGATTTTTTTTTTTTTTTAAAAAAATGGATGGTCGTCTGATGGCGGGTTTTCACTTGCCATATCGTTGAATGCTTCTAAGAGATTGAATTGATAAGATAGTTGGGATGAGTTGTAGCCTCGCGCCTTTGTGTGGCTGAAGAAAGAATTATGCTCCAAGTACTATATGGCTCAATTTTTCATTTTTCATTGATCGTAACTGTTTTGTAGAGTGGCTAATTGTGCCACTATACGGTATGGTGTCTGTTTGTTGCACGAAGCCATTGATAGTTATGTTTGTAAGGATTGTAGACTGATGGGTCTTTGCTTGCTATGAATCGATAAGGCCCCACGGTGGGCGCCAAATTGTGGATGCTGGATTTCGGCCGAGGTCCACAATCAGAATTTATAGGTTGGGACACTAGCGACCCTGCAAAACAAATGTAGAGTGAGCGAGAGTAGACTACCCACCGGTGTGGTGGGTGCCGGGGGCACTCCGACGCTCAAGTCAGTAGTCTGAAATGAGCAGTAAATATGTAAATGTGAAAAGCAATGTTTGATGTTACCTTGAACTCTTTGGGTTGTCGTGAGGGCGGTGATAATTGTTTGAGGGAGTGGGATGCTCAGAGAGCTTGTGTCAGAGAGCTGAAACTAGTAAGAGAGAAGTAAAGCTTAGATGAATGTAGAGAAGCTTCCCTGCCCTGTATGCTGAGTTACGTATCATTTTATAGATTTGAAAGAGGTTGCTTTACAGCTATAACAGAAGCTGTATATGAGACCCACAACATGCTGTGATTTCTGGTAATGGGGCCTCTCACATGTTTATTATTTCTGCTTTCGGTGGGAAGATAATTTGCATGTGGAGATATATTCTTTGTTGGGAAAAGAGAGAATAATTAAAGGGGTTTGTCCTTTTGTTTTTGTAAATGGTTTATAGTTTAATGGGCTGGGTTATCTTTTTGGGCCTCACTTGGTGTTGGGTTCGAAGTGAAATGACAGTTTTACCCTTGGACCAAATTTGGCCCATACAATAACTACGTACTTTGGGTGACGTTTTACGTAGATATGAAATCCACTCATTTTGCGAGAAGTAGATGAGTATCTTCTTTAAGGGTCGTTTCGGTACTTGAACGATTAAAGCACTCAAATATTTCTATTACAAATAGAAAGATAAAATTCATAAAAATTATGAATAAATTATTCATTAAAGAATCAATAGTACTTAAGGCACACGAAATAATAAGAGGGGTATAATAAACATTATGACTCGGGTATAATTATAAGATACCCGTGGAGGGTCAATTTATATGCAGTGATTATATCAGCAGACACTGACATGAGTTTGATGAACACTATAAATTGCACATTTATTAAAAGAAAAATTACTCATTTTACACTTATAGTTTCATTAATCATCTTAATTTAGCATATTTGTAAAATAATAATTAAATTTATATTTTATATATTTTATGGTGATTTTTATTTATTATGTAGGTAAAAAAATACTTTGGATGCATAACTATAAAAATTGACATGATATTTGGATTTTGAAGGTCAAAAACTTGAAAGGGTGTTCTAACAGTTCAGAAATTCAGAAATTCCAACCCTTCATAATTTTTGTATTTTGGCCATAACTTTTTAAGTGATTTCAGTTCCAGATGAAAGAAGACTCAAAGATCTACAACTTTGTTGTTGACAATATTTTCTAGTTCGGAAGTTTGCAAGCCGAAGTTGATGAAAACTCCAAAATGAGTTATATGTAATTATTATTCAAATGCAAAAAATAATAATAATAATAATAAAATAAAGATGGATGATGACAATATTTTCTATTTCGGTGGATTCTCATCATCCACCAAACATGCCACTAAACATGTAATTTGCATGTTTGGTGGAGAAAGCCAAATGCTTAAGAAATTTCATGGCAAGATGTGCGAGCATCTCTATAAATAGAGGTGTTCTGCACCTCATTTCCTAAGCCCAGATTCCATAGTTTTCTCTGAAAATTTTTGGAGTTCTAGCTCTTGTATGTTTTATTTTTTTTAAAAGCGTTCTTGTAATTTCTTTTTCTCTTAGTAATAAAATTGTGAGTAATTTTTTATTCAAATTATGAGTAGCTAATTTCGTTCTGCTGGGTAATGTGTGAAGCTTTTAATATGAAAATTTAGATTAGTCTTTTTTATATTATAATATATAAATTGTAATCTAATGATTAATACTTAATTTAAATCTGGATTAATTATTGACAAACTTTGTTACCGCCTATATGGCCGGTTTTATTTATTTAGCATAATTAAGTACCTAACTGGACTTGTTATGAAAAAATATTATCACCGCCTTTATGAATATTTTTATATGTTTTGACATAATTAATTCCTAAAATAAATTAATTAGGTAATAATGATAATTCATATATTATAAAAAGTGAGATTTCTAAATTTAAAATACTAAAAGTGGATCCTCTAACCCTAGTATTTTATTTTATTGTTGCAATCCAATTTAAAAATTTGCAGTCACTTCAAACACTTAATCTTTTTTAGTTTCACTCAAATTATTATTTTATTTTACTAAATCTATTCCCTGTGGATCGACCCTGGACTTACCGGGTTATTTTATTACTTTGACACTCTTATACTTGAGAGTAAAGAACCAATTCGTGAGTGTGTCAGAGTTGATATAAAATATATCTGCAGTGATGAGAGTTCAGCTTCAAGTTTTTAGTGGAATAACCTAAAGTTAATTATTCAAGATATTTGATTAAATAATTTGAATCAATATCCCGACATTATTGGAGCTCAAAGCCGCAGGTCCATTTAGTCATGTGCTACCTCGATACACTATAAGAAGCCATAAAATAATTGGAGAGCCCAATAATGATCTCACATGCATAATTAACATATTATGATAAATTATTAATATGATTAATAATTTACTCAAATCACAATCAGGAACTATATATTAAATAGTTTAATATAAAGTTTCAAAGAGATAATCAAATATTTAATTTAAAGAGTTTAAATTATTTAAATTAAATTATTTAATCATTGATTAAATAATTTTGGAATTAGATTTTAAAATAAATACCTAATATTTAATATTGAGTATTTAATTAAATGAAAAACAATGGGCAAGGGGCAAGGGGCGTGATTCACGCCCATTAAAGGAATTAAGGTTAAGTTATTTTTTTATAATTTGATAACAACTAAATAACATGAACCCTAAGTATAAAAGGAAGGTAGTTCTCTTTTTATACAACACAAACAAAAAAAGAAAAAAAAGAAAAAAAAAAAAGAAGAAAACCCTAGCTTCCTTTTGTTCTTCCTTTAAGCTCCCGTTCCGCTTGCACTTGCAGATGCATTGTCGAACAAGTCTTCAAAGTCATTGGGGGCATCTTCTTGTTGCCTCAGATCAGCCGTGTCCAATCAGTCACACATGTTGTTGCTTCTAAAGTGCTTGTATGTAAAAAAGATTGTATTGCTTCCAAAATATTACATCATAAGCTGAAAGCTTGTTCAACCGCAATAGTGGAAGCAGGTGCTGCCAGCACCTCCTAGCAATAATTGATAAAACATTATAGATATTTTGATGTCAGTTTCACCAGTCAAGTACTTGAAAATTTTTACTTACTAAAATTTCAGGAGGAAACCAGAAATTGGTAGATAAATAATTATCTAGTTATGAGTTGTTAGTCGTGTTATCCCTCTATTTTTTATTTCGTTGTAGTAACCAACGATCACATACGCTAAGTCTTGAATATATTAGGGGTTCGCTACTAGAGTGTCCTGGTGATTATAAGTTATATTTACTAACATAATCATTAAATAAATCTACTAAATCATTTTTATTCCATATATTATTTTTTTAATATTAATTTCAGCATATATTCCTAAAAATGATTAGTAAGTTTGTAAGCCACTATTCAAACCTTCTAATTTAAATATAGGATAAAAAATTATGGCAATAAGATAAAGCAATCAAATGTCTTTAAATTAAGTCAATCATTTTCTCTCCATAACAACAATAGCTTCAATTAAAATAATATCATTAATATTTGAACTTTCAGCATGCTCATATAGAGTACCAACAATATTCAAACATTCAACAAGAAATAAATTTATTGTAGGATAATAAATTCCACTAAAAATATTTATAGCATCATTAAATTTTTTTAAAAGTTCTAATTTTTTTAGACAAATATCTCATTGATTAGGCAAAAGTGTTATATGTTGAACATATTGGGAAAAAACTACATAATAAATCTTTGTATTGAAAAGCTTGAGTTAAAAGAAAATAAGTTGAATTCCAACGAGTTGGAACATCTCGTGAAAATTTTACCGATTTAACACCATTTAATTTACAAAACTTGGCTGATTCTCTCTTGATATTAGAATATGACCAAATACAATTAAAAACAATCTCAATAGGATTAATGTGATGTTATAAAAAAGTCAGAAAGTTTTGAACACGTAAATTAAGGACATGACATGTGCAACGAACATGAAAAAATTGACCACCCAAATTTAGTTGACATATTTCTTTTAAATCTCTAATTGATGTAGTATTTGCAGATGTATTATCAAAACCAATTGTTAAAATTTCACCTGATAAATCATATTCATCAAAAATTACTTTAATCCTCCTATAAATATTTTGTGCAGTATGTTTCTCATCAAAAATTTTTAAATACAATAAGTCATTTTTGCATGTTCCATGATGCATCAATCCAATGACAAGTCACACCCATGTGTGAGTGTGTTTGCCAATGGTCACTCCAAATATCAGAACAAATAGAAAGACGACCTTTAATATTTATAAATATTTCATTTAAAATAATTTTACTATTTTTATATAATTTAAAAATTTTTCATTTTGTTTTATTTCTAGGCATTTTACAGGCAGTAGGATTTAAAATATTTCGAACATAATTAGTAAAAGTAAATTTTCACCAAAATTTAAAGAAAGATGTGTCATACACGTAAATTTAGCAAATTCTTCTATATTTTTAACATCATAATATTTAAATAAATTTAAAGAATTTGCACATCTACTAGAAGAAGCGTACCTGGCCATTTGAGTTTATGTTGTATGGAGTCCAATTTCAGCGGCATGATGTCTATCCAAGTGCTAATTCATATTGTCATAGCCGCCACTAAATTTGTAAGATATACCACAATAGTTGCATATTGCTATTGAACCTTCATTTTCAATATCGACTAAATGAAAATGAAATTTAAAAATATCGGAAGAGTGAGACTTAAATTCTCTTCTCCATGTACTGATACTTTGACCGCTCTCTTGGGTTGACATATTAGACATGGTATTCTCAGATGAGCTTGCCATTTTTTTATTAATATTGAAGAATTGCAAAATAAATTAATATAAGAAATTGAAGATGAGAGAAATGAGAATGAGATAATTAAAGAATTGATAGAATTGAAAATTGGTGTGTTGAAAAAATGAAGAATGGCGCCTATATATATATTTGGATTATTTTTGTGATACCTAAATTGCCTCTGAAACTAGCCGTTTTATTAATGTTATTAAGGATAATTTAGTAATTACATATATATTTTACAAAAAAAAAATATTAAAGGAAGTAGGGAGCCGTTGCTCCCTGCTACTTGCCCAACGGCTACTAGCTGTTGGGCCAAACAGTTCCAATTTGAACCGTACGGTTCTGGTTGGAACCGTGGAACCGATTGGAACCGTCCGGTTCTGTTCGATTCGATTCGGCTATGGTAGAACCCTAACCGAATAGAAAAAAATTTGGTTCTGGTTCCGGTTCTGGAACCGAACTATTGAAACCGGAACCGACCGGTTCCTACCTGTTCAGTTTCAGTTTCGAATCGGAACCGTGACCGGGTCTAATAAGTGGGCATAAATAAATATTTTATGTTTTAAAATATTTCATGTAATGAATGGTGTTATTTAAATTCCATTGGCCATAAATTTTTCCGACTTTTGATTTTATATTAATTTTTGGGAATCTAAGGTCATAAGGCCATTTTAGGAATAATTATAAATGTTGTATTTATTTTTATTTTGTAATCTTATGGAGATCGTTGCCAAGGAGAATACTAAAGTAGTAATTGAGTAATATTTGAAAGATGTGGATTGCCGTTGTGGGAAGGTATCGTAAGCATATGGGTTCGACGGTGACGTGTGGAAGTAATGACCACACGAAAGTATGTCTGATGAACTAAATTGCTAATGTGGTATGTAGTGAATACACGACTACATTAAGCATTATAATAATATATTGTGAAAGTTACTACTCAAAGGAGTAAAATTTCTGCAAGTCATTCCATGGAGCCAAGAGTTGAAGACCAATGAATACCCTTGATATTTTATGTACTAATTATATTAGTATAGAAAATCAAAAGCCCGTTCAATGCATTAATTTTAATTATATGTATATTTGTTAAATTCAAATTATTTGAATAACATGCTGTATAGCTTAGAATGTCCATTCATGCATTATAATATGTCATGGCATAAGATTCTAGTTCAATTAATCTATCAATCATAGTTATGAAAATTTAAATAGTTTAAATTTATATTAAAAACATGCTTGGAAATAAATTAACATGTTTAATTTAAATGGTTTAAAATTTTACAAAATTCGGAAATAGACAATTAATAAGAGATTAGTTATTTACTTTGGTATATAGGATGTAAACTTGGACATAAATTCCATAACCAATTCCAAATGGATGGTAGTGTGGTATGCACTCAGGATACAACTCCACATATCAAGAAAAATATCATAAGTCACATGTACTTTAATTAAATAGTTTAACTAACAATTATCTAATCATGAAGTTTAAATTTTAAACTTAAAAGTGAACTAAAATTTTAAAAGTTAAAATTGAATAGCTCAGTAAAATGAACACTTAATTAAATTACATTAGTTTAGACTAATAAGATTAGTGAACAAAAATTTTAAAGTGGTAAAATTCGAAAAGATCACTAATACTTCACTAGTACTTATTAGGTTATGTCTTCAGCTACACATAATCTAAACAAGTAGATTCTTAAGTAATAAAATATTAAATATTTTAAATAGAAACCTTAAACTATAAAACAATGAGTATGAGAGGGATTTATGATAATATATCTCGTGTTCTCCTTTGTTAGTTTAAAACGCGTCTCGAGACGGTTTTATTTTCATCCCCTATGCATGATGTTGTTTTTGGATCAATATCAAGATCAAATTTTGAAAGGAGAGGAATTCCAGATTTATTTAGTGATTTGACATACCCTACGACAGCACTTCATATCTTAAATCTAAGAATTCTGAAACGACTGGTTACACTTATAAATGAATGATTATCTGTTAATCAAAATTCATTGATCAAATCAAACAATTATTGATTAATATAAGATTAAGAATTATTCCCGAATATATTAATCGATTGAGATTGTCTTGATCTAATATTGAAATGACTGACTACGTGATAATAGCCGAAATAGTTCGCAAAAATTATAACAGAATTTTAACGACTAAACATGACTATCACATCTTAATTTCATGCATGTCCAAATTTAGCAAAATTTTTAGCAAATGGAGAGCGACATACTGAATTCATTAAGAATGCATTGGGCTTAATTAAAACAGCCGGCCCACCGAATGGATTTTCTAGAAATATCTACCAATTTCAACTTGTTTTACTTAATTAAAATAAAAACCAAAAAGCTACCATTTCCCTCACTTGACCGAAACTAAAGGAAGAAGAGGCGTGAAAAATTTCAACTGTTTTGAAGCAAATTTGAGAACAAAAAGAAGAGGAAGGAAGAACAAGTAGCAAAGAAGGTAGTTTTAAAGAGTATTAGAACTAGAAGATGAGTAATTATGTAAGTCATTCTAAATTTATTGTAATTTCAGAATTTTTACATGTTAATGATGATTAATTAGGTAGCTTTAATGTAACATCCCCAATTCGGAAGATGTTACTGACAGATGATAGACCGTACTAATCCCATAAGCCTCTGACTCTAACAACTGCGATTCAATTACTAATAGTCTTTTCTCTAATTACATATATATCGTATGTATGGGACCGTGGCCCAAGCTTAACAACTTAACATACAAACTCAACTCCAGTAACTGTGTACATAAAGACACATGTTTATATAATGACTACTCATAACCCAAATACTAATACAAGACTTTTATTTGACTCTAACTGGACTCTCACTCTCTTCCTGACTTTAACTGGTGGACTCCAACCCTAGTGACTACAACAGTATCCATCCTCCCGAGCTCGTCCTCCGATAAAACCTGCAAAACAAGGAAACTGGAAGTGGGGGGTTAGATCGCTATTCGATCTAAGTGAGTGGACGAAAATCTAAAATACTGATATAAAATCATTTGGTTATAAAACCAAGTTTCAGAAGTAACTTATATGAAATCTCTTTTTTCTGTTTATGTATTTGATTTCTAATAAATACAGTTTTTACAGGCATATGTACAAATTTTAGAACATGTTTATGTTTTCTCACCTCAAATTGTATTTTCAAGTTCATGACCCATTTTTACAGTTTATGATTTATGATTTTCATGATTGTAGATGCATACACATTATAAATATTTTGTTATGTTTCAGGTAATGTTGCATGGTCATCAATCATATTTACAATTTTAGTTCAAGAATGTGTTTGCAGGTTTTTTTTTTTTTTTTCATGATGTAGGTCCAGACATGGTTTCAGAGTCCCAACATGTCTTCCATAACTATTGTGCATTGTAATACCTCGATTGTCAGTTATGTTTCAGGTTTTGGATTGTAATATAATTTCAAATATTTTGTGGCCCATGAATCGGGACACAGATTTGGCGTAGGATTTTCCAGTTGTAAAAGTCTATATATATTGTATAAGTGTGTGTATATATATCACACACAAGGACACTTGCAAGTTCATCCCAATATGTTTTAGTTTTTACTTACTAAGTCTTTATAAGACTTATTTTTCTTAATTTTAGTCTTACAAGTACTTCCCTTATGCATATGGAGAGCGAGCTTGGGGACAGTGGACATCAACTGCTGCAGTAAAATGGTAGCTTATTAGAGTTCACTCCTGTAGTTAACATTAGATCAAGTGACTGAAAATTTTGATAGTGTTGTAACCACAGTTGTAATAATATTTATTGAGAATTCTTGTGATCATGATATATATATAGTATGATTATGCCTTTTATGCACAATATGATAGCCATGCATGTATTTAGTTTAGTCAGCACAATTATGAATCATGGAAGATATGTATATATGTTTAAGTCATGTTATGGTCAGATTGCGTGTTTAGGTAAGCTCAGATTGAATTATCGGTCTGAGGCCGTTCTACATGTTAGGTTGAGTAGTAATATATAAATAGCATAGGCAGGTCTCCGCATGGTGCTGGACATTGATCCAAGTTGTATTATGTTTATGATACATCATGTCGAGCTTGACATCATGAGAGCAGCCTTCAAAGTGAAATTTGAAGAGTGAATACATGATTTGGGATTTGAATTTTGATTTGAAGAGTGAAGATGTGAAGCCTCCAAAGTATTTGTGATTTGGTTGGGCTTTTCATTTGGTTTTGAGTTTTGACTTTGGGCCATTTAGTGATTTTGTGTTTTTTTGGTAAAACGAACGGTTTTATTAGTTTTGTTTGAATTTGAATTGAAAATCATTTGGTTTATCCAAAAATACAGTCGAAATCAAATTTAACCGAATTGGATATAATAATTCGATTCTGTTCGGTTTCGGTTAATCTATCCATCCCTATAATTTAATCTCAAAAATATTTATTCAGCCAGAAATATTTTTCAGAATGTAAGTAAATTTTTACATTCGTCATTTTCTTAAATTTCCCCTTGTGTTAATATTAGGGGTGATCACGGTTTCGGGTCAAACCGCAATCTGATTCGAACCGCACCGTGCGGTTTGAAAAAAAATTTAAAATGATTTCGGGTCAATCGGAACCGAATCGCAAATTTCGGGTTAGTGTGCGGTTTGACCCAACCGCGACCCGAACCGCCCAAAACCGCAAATTTTGATTCAAATGCGACCCGAACCACCTACATCGTCGACCCACGTTCAAAATAGATATTATTTTATATGTTTCTTATTCTTTAATCATGAAATTTAAGATATTTAATGATCATATGACAATTAGGGATGACAATTTTATCCACAAACCCGCAAACCCGCAAAAACCCGCCCGCAATGGGTAGGATTTGGTAAATATATTAGTGGGTGCGGTGCAGGTTTGGTAATTTAAAGTACAACCCGTTGCGGGTGCGGTGCGGGTTTGGTAATTAAGAAAAAAATACGGGTATCCGTTGCGGGTATCCGCATACCCGCAATATTATTTTTTATTAATTAATATTTTTAGGACAATATAAAAAAACATTCATATAAAAACAACTAACAAAACCTAAACCTAAAACATTAATCCACAGTTCCACACTCTCACTCAGCCGCAGCCCGCAACCTGCCCATCTGAAGATTTTTTGCATGACTATTATTATTATTTTTAATCACACTTGTTAATAAAATTATAATACAAATATTTGGATTAAGTTCATATGATCAGAAACAGGAGAGAAGCAAAATAAGCTAGTGTTTGCAGCAACTTCAGTAGCTTTCCTACTTCTTCATTACACTTACACCACTTGAGCTTTGTAAGCATAACTTTCATTACAATTAGCATAAAAAATATGACCAAAGATTGGTAATTACTTTTTAACTTATTGTCGATTAAGTTGGCTAACTTAGATCATTATAATTATGAAGGGAAGAACTCGTTTTAATTATGTTTATATGAAAAAATAAACATATGGTACCGAGTCTTTCATACATTATGTTATCTATGTACTGTATATACATACATTACATGTTGTATATGTCAAATGAAAAACAAATGTGAAAACTATATCTAGCAATTAAAAATAAATTATTTAATTAAAAAAATTATATTATTAAGAACACAAAGTAATTCAATATTTTAAAAACCCGCAAAAAATCCGTTGGGTACCAATGCGGGTTTGGTAATTTATTTTTATATGCGGTGCGGGTTTGGTAATGAAAATTAAAACCCGCAACGGGTATGGTGCGGGTTTGGTAATTTATTTACATATGCGGGTGCGGGTTTGGTAATGGCAAACCCGCACCATACCCTACCCACTGTCATCCCTAATGACAATATGCAATGTATAAATGAAAATTAGGTATTTTGTCTCTTCAATTATTATGTGAAAACACACAAAATTTCATTAAAAAATTTTATAATCCAAACCGCCGACCCGAACCGCCCAAATCGCTAAACTGCCAACCAGAACCGCAGCGGTTTTCCTTATCAAATTTGCGGTTTCGGTTTCTAATTTCCCAAACCGCCAAAGCGCGCGGTTTGAAGTGAAAAATGAAAAAATCGATCTGAACCGCACCGCAAACACCCCTAGTTAATATGCAATGCATGATTGCTGTGTGCACCAAATTTCTTGAATATGAGCGGGTTTAGTTACATTATAATTTTAAAATATTAATTTTAAAAGTTCATTGCCATCAACATTGTTCATCACCGTCGACAACCTATTTCGGTGTCTTTTATGTCATATTTGATCCCGTTGAATTCCTCGTTTCAGGCACGCACTCTCGAATCCTCATTAAATAAATGCTAAAAGCATTGAAACATTCAATTTTTTTTTCAATGACCAAAAACTATTTTTGAAAAATGTTTTAGCCTTTTATCTGAAAAGGCACTTATCTGTTTCAGTGGTTTATGAAAAGTAAGATAGATAATCACTTTTTATCTATTTTACGGGTATTGCTAATAAGATTGAAAGTAAATAATTAATATTTAATATCTAATGCTCTCTCTCTCTATATATATATATGCATGATTTGTTGTGGCAGAATTTGCATACTATCTTAGTAATTCTTTGATTAATATGCATTTCCTTTTCATTGTATGATGTCATTATTGTAATCATTTTATTTCAACGATTTCCACGATGTGATAGCAATATATTTATTATTATGTTCCATGAGGGCCATGATAAAGTATTAAGGAAATTTTGGTTTTTTCCAAATATGTTATAGGTATTCGTATTAGAAATCGATCAAAATATCAAACATCCAAAATCGACCAAAATATCTATAAAAATATTATATATATATATATATATATATATATATATATATATATATATATATATATATAATATATATATATCGGAACCTGATAATAATATTGATATTGGATATCTAATATTCCACCTAAAGTATAAAATACTAAGATTAGTTTAAATAAGTTCAATTTCTAAAATATCATTACTTAATAAACTAGACATTAGGGTTGCGTTAATTTTGTTATTGTTATTGTTATTGTTGTTATTCATATTTTTTTTTAATTGAACATAGACTATTTGAAATAGTGAAAATCATAACCGACTAAAATTAATTCCGTTTATATTTTTTTTAAAACCGAAACTATTATCAAATATATTTCGAATTTCAAATAATTTTTTTGATATGATAATATCAAAATATCACACCAAATTACAATATATATATATATATATATTCAAATATATGGATTTAGCCCTCATAAAATAATAAATGTACATATTGCATAAAAATAAACATCAAATGTCCTGCTTTAAAAAAATAGAAATTGGGGATTCATGTGTTAGTTTACCCTAGGGGTGGTGGTAAAACGAATCAACGAATCGAATTTATATCGAATCCTAAACGAATCGAATCAAAATATGATGGATTCGTATTCGATTCGTTTATTAAACGAATCCTAATATTAGGATTCGTATTCGATTCGTTTATTAACGAATCGAATACGAATATTCGTTTAGTAAAAAATATTATTTAATAAAATAATTTACTACATTTGATTTACATTAATTCTTCATAAATATATACATATGAAATATGTAATTAATGAATTTACTAAAAATACCTCACGAAATATCGAAAATATTAATTTTTCTATGATAATTAGCTATAATTTCTCGAATCTTAATTGAAAATTAACAAGAACTAGTAAATAAAAATAATAAACGAATCCTAAACGAATAAACGAATCAATGAGCTTAAATTCGTATTCGATTCGTTTAATAAACGAATCGAATCGAATTCACTCATTTATTAAACGAATCCATTTTTTCAAACCCGTATTCGCTTTAAAGCGAATCGAATCGAACGAATAAACGAATCTTGACCCAAGTTGCCACCCCTAGTTTACCCCAAAAAGAAATAATTTTACAGTGTGTTTGGTGGGGGGGTTTTGGAGGGGAGAGGAGGAGAGGGGGAGCAAAATTCCTCCTAAGTCAATTTTAGCTCTCCTCTAAAAGTGGGGGGTTTTTGAATGGGAGAGAAAGTGAGCAATTAAAATTTTAAATACATTGACTAAATTATCCATACTTATATATTAAAATACAAAATGTCATAATTACAAATCCCTCTTATATTTGCTTCACCATTCAATTAAAAAGTGATGCTTGTTTTAATTTTATTTTTAATAACACATATGTAGAACTTTCAATTTTAATTTTATTCTTTGTTTAATTCGAAGATAATATAAACTTATTTTAATTTTATTTATAAAAGGCTACAAAGATAAAATAGTAAATTAGTTTTAAAATCTCTCCCCTCCATTCTTGAACTAAACATATATCTAATTAAAAATCATCCCCTCCTCTCCCCTCCATTAAAATCCCTCCCTCCCCTCCCATTCGTTGAACCAAACAGACCCTTATGGAAATTTCATAGAACCACCGAGGGCAATTATTAGTCCTACATAAAATGTTCAATGAATCTTCCTTCATTATCCTTGAAAATGAGATTTTCCTTTTTTCCCATTTCCATTTTCTTTTTAAAAAAATCCACCCTCTCTTCAATGTAGAGTTTTGCCACCATTCCTTTATGGATTGATTTTACCCTTTTTCTTCCATCAAAATTTTTATTCCTATTGAGAATTCATCACATTTCTTTTCAAGAATAGCATCTTTGGTAACATTAAATCACATTTCTTTTGCCCATTATATCTTGTTCTTAATTCTTCATTCTTAATTCTTAATTCTTGTTTTCTTTTTCTCTTCCTAAAGAAAGAAACCACCATGAAGGTTCATCCTGTGCCTACAAAGAAACGAAACAACATGGCAATCCATTACTCTGACATAAATTTGAATCATTTAAATAATAATTCAAGAAACCCACAAAATATTTCAACTGGGTCTCACAACAAGAAGCTTCGCCGCTTGCCCCATATCTTCACTCGGATCTTGGAGCTTCCCTTTCGGTCTGATGCTGATGTGGCGGTCGAGGAGAGCCCGGATTGCTTCAAGTTCGTTGCCGAAACGGATGGTGTCGGTGAAGTGAGGGCCCACATGGTGCAAATCCATCCCGGGGTGACCAAGATTGTTGTTCGACCAAATGGGTTTGTGGAGTTGTCTTCTTTGGATGAGCTGGAGCTGGATATGTGGCGGTTCAGGTTGCCCGAGTCGACCCGGCCCGATTTGGCCAGTGCGGTTTTTGAAGATGGGGAGCTAATAGTGATAGTGCCTAAAGGTGCGGGCTTGGAGGTTTTTGATGAGAGAGATGGAGAAGGAGGAGGAGGCGGCGATGGCGATGGTGGCGAAAGCAGGGAGTTTGGAGGAGGTATGGGGAATAATAGGCTTGTGCTTGTACAGTAAGATTGTGCCATTTTTTTATTACATTTATGTGGAACTTTATGTTATGTTAATTTTTGCTTCGATGAATCAATAAATGTTGCTTTTGTTGTTGCATTATGATGTTAATGGAACTGAAGATGATTTTTCTTCCACTCGATGGTTGAATTGGGAATATTAGGTGGTTTTGATGCACTCTGGAGAAGAAAGTCTGATTTTGTTAGTTTGTATTAGAGGAAAGATATTCAAACATCCATGTCTAAAATTGCTTTGGTTGCATGGTTTGAAATTTTTTCATCTTTGTTCAATGTTTGGTTTTTGTTCTTTATCTTGTCCTTCTTCCTCGTGTGCTTTGTTTTGAGAGGAGAGGAGCCACGAAAATAATAAGGATCTTCAATGGGGCTTTACTTAAATACACAAACAAATATAACTCCAATAAGGAAGATAAAACTACCCTATACAAGCAATTCTATAATAAAGGAAAATCTTATTCTAATAAGGGAAATAAGATCCTACAAGATCTGAACTATGTACCTAATTAACTAACAATCTTCATACACAAAGACAAAGGAAGCTATTTTGTAGCCCTTATCATGTACAAAATAAAGTCTCACATCAGCCCTAGGAAGTGAATCCCATAGCTCAGCAAAACAATTCCAATAAGTTAGCTCTCCAAGTTGCATACCACATGTCAATGTACTGTTTTGAGTCCCAAGGTTTCTCCATGGGCTGTGCTTATTTGGCACCATAAACCTCACGAAATATGGGCCCAAAAGCCCTACACATGCCCTAGAATTCTGCCCACACATTCTCAACTATGGTCAAGAGCTATGTGTTGGACAATTATGACGCATATCATCACTATTTGTACAGAACATGGTGTTGTTGTACAAATTAACTATGTGACAAAGGAAATTACTCTTTTATCATTTGTAATTGGATTACCGGGATATATAAATGATAAAAGTCCATATGATTAGTTCCAGATTAATAAGATATGAGACATTATTAATCCACTAAGGTTTAATCATTAAAACATCCATAGTCGTAGTATTATCGAGATTAGACATCGATAATGCGGAATAGACTAGTATTGCATTTGTGCGCGTTGTGGGAGCATAACGGCATAGTTCTCATATATTTAAGTATGAGATACTTATGCAAGTGTGATAGGAGGTTGTGTTTACCGATGATACGGAAACAGCTTCGCTCTGGATAGACCCCTCGGAATCCCATTGGTAGTATGACTATGTGTCTATGGGAGTCAGAATCAGGGTAGGTGTATTTGGTCTTAACCTGAGACTTGCATCGCTAATACTTGCGACAATCAATATACTTTGGTTTTGGTCGTCCATGGCTTTAACAGGTTCTGTGTACGCCTCTTCTGGGTATATTGAGAATCGTAGTGTATTGGGTGTGATGTCAAGATGGAAGTATCACTTCAGTCATATGGAGATGATGGTCACGTAGGATACAGAACTGGTGCTCTTATATGCTGCAGCTATCGGGATAATATGACTAGGTCATGTTTATCCGATTATAGAGACTAGTTACCAGAGATCCGATATGTGCTTCGTACGGGGCAGACACAATTCCAGCCCTAGGCCTTGCATGTGACATCCGATACTGGATCACAATACGCAATACTACGTATACTATGCCTGATATAGATTACATATTCCTATAAGAATATTTATGGATAATTGGGTAGACACGGTGCTTTGCTAAAAGCCAACCATGTCTTGTAAATCGGCAAAAACGTAGTACTAGGTACGTACGTGTTCAGATAATCCGACGACCAGATTTACTGCCAACATATCCAGACATCTCATGGGTCGCTTCCCGAAGATTCACCGATGACGTATGACTCGGACATAATTAATCTGTGATTAATTATTAGAGAGAGAAAATTAATCTAGGATTAATTACAGAGATATTTTATCTGGGATAAAATATTATTTAAAGAGAGAGAACGATTAATTTGGAATTAATCGATAAAATAATATATTCGATATATTAAATGAAATTAGATTTCGACGCAGAATTAAAATTGGATTTTAATTCGGGCGAACGAGTTAATTTAGAATTAATTCGCTAGCGACGTGAATAATAATTTTGCTAGGCATAATTATTTAATTAAATTTGATTTAATTACGTCGCAACGGAAAATTCGTTAATTTGAAAGTAGCGAACCCGAGCCCGGGATGTATTGCGGGCCCACTCGGATTTTGAATCAAGTGGGGCCCACAAGTCACATCACAACTCACATCACCTAGTCACTTTATGTTGATGGGTTTTGGTAGGTTGGTGATAACTTGTCCAACACACCAAAGATGTGTAAGAATTGAATGACTTATACCAAATATTTGGTATATCATTTAATTTGGTTTTTGAAATCAAATAACACAATTTTTCTTCTCTCTCTCTTCTCCCATCTCTCACGCCATTTTTCCTTCTTCTTTGTCTTCCATTGCCGTGAGCAATACTAGGATGAAGGTGAAAGTTTGTTGCAAATTTTCAAGGTGCTAGCACATCTATGGAGTCATTCAAAGGTGATAGGGAAGCCCATCTATGAGCATGAAATCATTCTCAAAGCTTGGAGCTTGAAGAACAACACAATGAGGACAACCATGAAGGCTTGGCCGAAACTTCAAGGAAGAATTTTTGTTGTCTTCGCATCGCAAAAGCCGATCAAAGTAAGTATTTCCGCTACTTTGCTTTGATGTATTCGCACGTTTATATGCTTAATTTGATCTTGGTTTGATATAGAAAACCCAACATTGGTATCAGAGCGGTTATTAAGCATGAAATTGGAATTAGGGTAAAATTTGGGTAAAATTGATTTGAGCATGATTTGATAAAATTGATTGATTGAGTATGCTTGAATGATGATAACTTAGAGTTATGCATGATCAATTTGATGAAAATTGAATTGGATTAATTTTTCCCCAATTTTTTTGGCTTGGCCGAAAATGTAGTATGCCCTAAAGTCCTGGTAATTTTGTTTTTTGATCATTGGATGAGTTGAAAGACATGGGATAAATTGATTTAGGATTTAATTGGATTAAAATCGAAATCGGATTTATAAAACCCTAAATTGCCGTGAGCTTCAAAAGCATGAAATGAGATGATTTTTGATTCAATAATGTTGGACATGTGTTGATGATGATTAGCATCATTAATTATGTAAATTGGTATTTTAGAAATGTTAATTTGACTAATTAATTATGGTTAATGCACTTTAGTTAATTAAATTGTGATATTGGGAATATTGGAATTTAATTGGTTGGGCTAAATTTGTAATTGGGCTAATAAAGTTGTATTTGGGCTTAATGGGCTTGGTTGGGCCAAGTTTGGTTTAGGATAATTGGTTGGATCCAATTGGGCCTAAAACCATTTCCATAAAGTCCAAATATAATTACATGGGCTTTTAAAATTTTAATTGGGTCTAATGGGCCTAAATTGATTTTTGGCAAATGGTGATTCCTTATTGGGCTTTGGTTGCCAAAGTCCATGCCTTATAAATTAATTGAAAGCCCATTGGACTTTAATTAAATTGACATTGGATGTTAATTGGGCTTTGAGACCCGTAAAGATTAGATTTAGAATCTAACTCGCAAAGGCTCATTAATAAAGTGTAATTATTTAATTTGAAATTAAATAAAGAATTAGTATTGAATACAAATTAAATTGGATTTAATATTGTAGTTTGATATAATTCAAGAATTCGTACTTTGAGTACTTTTTCTTAAACGAGTTGGACTCGCGCAAATCAAATCGTTGTTTGAACATTGGATGGTCATTAATTTCAGATTAATTAATTGGATTAGATTGATTGATAACATGCTTTGTGTGAATACATGGATGTGATGTATGAATAATGTATATCGGATGGATATTAGATGGGTGAGGGCAATTTTGGAAATTGTTGTAATAAATTTAGAATTTATTAAATTGGACCTGCGTGTCCAGCCTATTACCTCTTGATTCTTTGTATTTCTCTTCTCACCTATTCCCCTCAATGTAAATGAGGTTTCTTTAAAAGTGTTATGTAATTGGGTAGAAGTAAGATTTGTGCTAGCGGGAGAGAGAAAAGAGAGAGATTTGTTCTAGGAACAAGTTGTTTTAAATATCCATCCGCATATCATTATTAATTTATTTATCGCGCCTTATTATGCTTTTAGAATGCATGTTTAAGGGTGTATGATGAGACCTAATCAAAGATAATTAATTGGTTGCCAATTACGCGAAAAACCCTAAGCAAATATTAAGCGTTTTTCCTTCCATTGAATGATTCATTCTCAAGATCCAAGATTGGCACTGGTTTGTTGGCCAAAGTCAAGACCTTTGTCCATCGCGGATGTGTTTGAATCATGAAGGCCGTGTTCCATATCGCATGTCTTGTTCAAGTTGTGATTTGTTGGCCAAAGTCAAGATCACTTCTTGTCCATCGACATCGATTACGAAGCTTTCCAAGGTCAATGGGTCCCGCTTAACTGGAATCATTAAGTTGTGCCAAAGCTAAGGCTTAGTTGATTCAGAGGAAAAAAGGTTAGGGAATATATTGGATATATTGGCATATATAAGATATATGTTTCGGACTTGGAGTATTGGATGTCCACCTACTGGATCTAGGAATTAGATGAGATCCAATTGATCTTAGAGATCTACCTAGTTAAATATCATACAATTTGTTGGCCAAAGTCAAGATTGTGTGTCATTTAACGGGATCCTTGCCCACTAGGAAACTAGGTTTCCCGAGTACTCAACAGAGGGTTAGAGGCTCGCCGAAAAATAGTGGGAGACAAGTATTAAATTTTCAATTTCGTTTAGATACTTGCCAATATGCGCTCATTTCATTTTTCGTCATTATTTAATAAATATATTAGTTGGACTAATATTTAATCGTTGTTTTAAATTAAACAGTTGGACTGTATTCAAACTACTTCATTTATAGTTGATTATATAATTGGATTATAGTAATCAATATATTTGAATTTAACTAATCAAATTATAGTTGATTATATAGTTAGACTATAGTAATCATTATATTTAATTGTACCCGAAATCGTTGATTGGATAGTTAGACTATTGAAATCAAGATTACTGAAAGATTAGTGTTTAAAACATAATCCTGGGAGAAAATATTATTAAACGGCTTTAATTTTCAGATTGGGAATAGAACCTCAGGATAGTCATGGGAATTGAGAAATACTTTATTTGATAGAGAAACATCTCGGGCCTAAGCCCCGACTTGAGCAAATAGTGGAGCATGAGTTTTGGAAGACTCATGATGATTATAACTTTAGTGCTCAATCCTTTATGCTAGATGCAATGACACTTTAATTTCGTTGTTAAAATTAAAGATTAGATCCTTGTACCATAATGATGAAATTAAAGATCTTCATAGATTTATTCTTAAATCTTAGAAGTACAAATTGCAAAAGAAGCTCTTTCGCTCACGTATATCAGAGGGTACATCTGTCGAGTATTAGGTGTCGCAGATGATTGCTGACATCGAGGAGCTAGGTTAGCTGGGCATTACCTACGTGGCCGAGACTACCAAAGATTTGATCTTATAGTCTCTACCCGAAAGCTGGGGCATGTTCATTATGAACCAAGAGTAAACTCTTGGAGAGTTGATGGCTATGCTCAAGGAGGCAGAGCCAGAGCTTCTAAAAGGGGCAAAGGCAAAATCATCACATGTCTTCTGGGAAGACAAAGGACATATCCCAAGATGTCTGCCTAAACTGTGGCAAACGGGGTCACTGTTGGGTTTTCTAGGTTATCCCAAGATCAATTAAGCGAATGAAAAGTGCAAATACATCAAAGTAAAGTTGCGGAAATACTCACTTTGATCGGTTTTTGCGATGCGAAGACAACAAAAAAAAATTCTGCTCCAAGCTTTTCTTCTTTGTTGGTTTCGGCCATGGTCCCATTTTGTGCTCCTTGTTTGATCTCCAAGCTCCAAGCTTTGTAAATGGATTCCATGCTCATAGATGAGTTTCCCTATCACCTTTGAATGACCCTTGGATGTGCTAGCATCTTGGAAAAATTTGCCACAAATCTTCCCCTAAGCTTCTTGCATCTCTCGGCCAAGGAGAGAATTAGAGAGAAAATGGCACCAAGGCCGAATGAGGGAGAGAGAGAGAGGAGAGCAAGTTGTGTTTTTTGTGTAATCTAATACACCAAATGAAAGTCAAATACTAAAATGATTAAAAAATGGTAAATGTCTTTCAAGCCATCACTTTAGTGTGTTCCACACTCAACCAACAACTTTTATCACATTAAAGTGATAAATTTGACTAGTGATGTGACGCGTGATGTGACTTGTGGGCCCCACTTGATTCGAAAAACGAGTGGGCCCGTAAACACTCCCGGGCTCGGGTTCGCTAATTCCGAATTAACGAATTTTCCATTGTGACGTAATTAAATCAAATTTAATTAAATAATTATGCCTAGCAAAATTACTATTCACGTCGCTAGCGAATTAATTCTAAATGAACTCATTCGCCCGAATTAAAATCCAATTTTAATTCCGCGTCGAAATCTAATTTCGTTTAATATATCGAATATATTATTTTATCGATTAATTCCAAATTAATCGTTCTCTTTCTTTAAATAATATTTTATCCCAGATAAAATATCTCCGTAATTAATCCTAGATTAATTTTCTCTCTCTACTAATTAATCCCAGATTAATTATATGCGAGTCATACGTCATCGGTGAATCTTCGGGAAGCGACTCATAAGATCCTCAGATATGTTGGCAGTAAATCCAGTCGTCGGACTATCCGAACACGTACGTACCTAGTACTACGTTTTTACCGATTTACAAGACATGGTTGGCTTCTAGCAAAGCACCGTGCCTACCCAATTCTCCAGAAATATTCTTAAAGGAATATGTAATCTATATCAGGCGTAGTATACGTAGTATTGCGTATCCAAAGTATATTGATTGTCACAAGTATTAGCGGTGCAAGTCTCAGGTTAAGACCAAATACACCTACCATGATTCGGACTTCCATAGACACATAGTCAACTACCAATGGAATTCCGAGGGGTCTATCCAGAGCGAAGCTGTTTCCCTACCATCGGTAAACACAACCTTCTATTACACTTGCATAAGTATCCAATACTTAAATATATGAGAACTATGCCGTTATGCTCCCATAACACGCACAAGTGCAATACTAGTCTATTCCGCATTATCGATGTCCAATCTCGATAATACTACGACTATGGATGTTTTAATGATTAAACCTTCATGGATTGATACTGTCTCATATCTTATCAATCCGAAACTAATCATATGGACTTTTATCATTTATGTATCTTGGTAATCCAATTACAAATGATAAAAGAGCAATTTCCTTTGTCACATAGTTAATTTGTACAACAACACAATGTTCTGTCCAAATAGTGATGCTATGGGTCATAATTGTCCAATAGTCACTGGATGCGTGACTGCCCTATGGACAAGGCAAACATGAAGGAAGTGAAGACGGGCAAGGCTCCGACTTCAAGTATGTTTGTCATAAACGTGTTCGTTATTAGTTTCAAAATTAGATTTTTGATACTAGATGTGGTACATAAGATATGTACTGATGTGCAGAATCTGCTGATTAACAGGATACTGACTTCAGTTGAGATTTATCTGCGAGTTGGAAATGGGACAAGAGTCGTTGTTTTAATCGTAGAGACCTAAGTTTAAGAACTACCTTTCGGGTGTGTACTTAAATTAGGAAACTGTTATAATGTACCTAGTTTGACTAGAAACATTATCTCTATATCAGAGTATAACCCGTTGCGGGTATACCTTTATATTCTAGAACACTAAGTGTTTTATTTTATAAAGATGATATTGAGATAAACACATTAGATGTGAATAACAATATTTATATTTTGAATATAAATGAATCTCAAACGTATAACATGACAAACAAATAGCTCAAACTGAATTAATCAGATGAGACTTATTTATGGCATTGTTGTCTAGGACACATTAAACAAGACTCGTATATCCACACTTTCGAAGAGTGGATACTAGGATGGATTTGATTTTAATCAAATGATGTCTACGAATCTAGTTTATTAGGCAAAGTGCCTAAAACACTTTTTACTTGGTAAAAGTGTAAGTGCCACCGATCTGTTAGCCCTCGTTCATAGTGACGTAAGTGGGCCCATATCTAGCAAGGCTAGAGGTGGATATGAATGCTTTGTAACCTTTACGGATGTGGCATCGAGTTATGGTTATGTGTTTCTTGTGAAACATAAATCAGAAACTTTTGATAAATTCAAAAGGTTTCGACACGATGTAGACAGACAGACCGGCTAAAGTATTAAACCGTCACGGTTAGACCGTGATGGAAAATAATTAAGCAATAAGTTTCTCGACTATTTGAAAGAGTATAGTATTCTTTTATAGTGGACTCATCTCGGAACACCTCAATTTGAAGGTGTGTCCGAATAGAGAAACCGAACCTTGTTGGACATAGTAAGGTTAATTACGAGTTGCTCTGAGCTACCATTTTCCTTCTAGGGATACACATTAAACAGTGCAAAACTTATTTTGAATAAGGTTCCATGAAAATCTGTTTGACAGACTTCATATTAGATATGAACAGGAAAGAAACTGGGTTTTCTCATTCCTGAAGATTTGGGAATGCTGGGCATATGTTTGGATGATACCAAATTAGAACCCAAATCGGATAAGTGCCTAATTTATAGGTTATCCTAGGGTAACCAAAGTATAGTACTTATACAACTCACAAGAGAACAATGTAATTGTTGCTCGCCATGCGGTTTTCCTAAGAGGAATACCTATATGCAGTGGTAAGTGGGAGGAAAGTAAAACTCGATGAAAATCGAAGTAATACTGTTCCAGGCACCGATTCCTTAATGGAACACAAACAGTTCATCAAAGATGAAACTGTACCACAATCTTCGAATACACAAGAACCGCGTAAGTTGGAGAGAGTCAGAAAATGACCTAAGAGGTATGGGTTTCTGATCTCACCTCATAAAGATGTCAATCTTATTGAGGAACACGAACCGGCTACGTATGAGGAAGTGATACAAGGTATCGACTCCCTATTATGGCAAAGTGCCATGATGTCCGAAATGGATTCCATGTATACCAACCAAGTTTGGACACTGGTTGATGTCCCGGAAGGCATTATGCCTATTGGTACTATATTAGTCTTCAATGAAGACATACATGGATGGCAATATACCAATGTACTAAGCTAGGCTTGTAGCGAAAATGTATCATTATCAACATTGTGTCGATTAAGAAGAAACCTTTTACTTGTTGCCATGGTTAAATCCATTTGGATAATGCTTCATTATGCTGTATGTTTCATTTATGAAATGTGGCAGCTGAACGTCAAAATCACTTTCCTTAAACGGAAACCTTTTGGAGGATGTTTACAACATCCTGACGGTTTTGTCGTACCAAAACGAGCAAACAAGGTTTGCAAGTTAATTCGATCCATTTATGGATTGAAGCAAGCATTGCGTTCTTGGAACTATAGTTTTGATGTAATCATAATGGTATATGATTTAATTCAAAACTAAAATGATTATTGTGTATATAAGGAGGTTAGTGGGAGCGCACTAACAATGATTGTCCTAAATAATGATGATATATCATTTCTTGGAAATGATATTCCCATAATACAATCGGTGAAAGCTTGGCATTCATGAAAATTCTTCGTGGACTGCTTGGGAGAGACAACCTTTATTCTAGGAATAAAGATCTACTGGGATAGATCTAAAAGTTGTTGGCACTCTCCGAGAACTCGTACATGAAAGATATGTACGCGACTTGGTGTCTCATATGCTTTGAGCATATGGAGTCACAATCAGGCAAATCCAAGTGATAGTCACTGGATTGATGTTAAGAACATCCTTAAGTATCTTAGATGAACTAATGATGCTTTCTTAAGTTATGGAGAAGGAGAACTTGAAGTGACTGGGTTCACCGCTTCAAGTTTCCAAACCGACAATAATGACTATAAGTCGTAATAAATGTACTATATAGTTTGAATAACGAAACAGTGAGCTGGAAATCTTCCAAGCAAGACACTGTTACCGAATAAACAACAAAAGCGAAATATTGCTGCAGCTGAGGCAGCAATAGAAGCGATTTGGATCTATAATAATCCTAATTTGATTAGGAGTAGTTCTGTTAGCAGCTGAGCTAGGCTACAACACAAGCTAAAGAATTAATGGTCTCATCAACGATCCAAATATATACTTCAATTATTTCATCTGATTCGTCAGATCAAACATCGTGGAGATGTGATGTTCGAATAATTCGCATCAGATGATAACATTACAAATCCGCTGACGAAAGTAGTTTATCAGCAGAAGTTTGAGCGACCCGTACATAGTTCAGGTGTAGGACACTTGAGTGATTGGCTATAGGCCAAGTGGGAGATTGTTGGACAATTATGACCATAGCATCACTATTTGTACAGAACATGGTGTTGTTGTACAAATTAACTATGTGACAAAGGAAATTGCTTTTTTATCATTTGTAATTGGATTACCGGGATATATAAATGATAAAAGTCCATATGATTAGTTCCAGATTAATAAGATATGAGACAGTATTAATCTACTAAGGTTTAATCATTAAAAATCCCTAGTCGTAGTATTATCGAGATTGGACATCGATAATGCGGAATAGACTAGTATTGCACTTGTGCGCGTTGTGGGAGCATAACGGTATAGTTATCATATATTTAAGTATTGGATACTTATGCAAGTGTGATAGAAGGTTGTGTTTACCGATGGTACGGAAACAGCTTCGCTCTGGATAGACCCCTCAGAATCCCATTGGTAGTATGACTATGTGTCTATGAGAGTCAGAATCAGGGTAGGTGTATTTGGTCTTAACCTGAGACTTGCATCGCTAATACTTGCGACAATCAATATACTTTGGTTTTGGTCGTCCAGGGATTTAACAGGTTCTGTGTACGCCTCTTCTGGGTATATTGAGAATCGTAGTGTATTGGGTGTGATGTCAAGATGAAAGTATCACTTCAGTCATATGGAGATGATGGTCACGTAGGATACGGAACTGGTGCTCTTATATGCTGCAACTATCGGGATAATATGACTAGGTCATGTTTATTCGATTATAGAGACTAGTTACCAGAGATCCGATATGTGCTTCGTACGGGGCAGACACAATTCCAGCCCCAGGCCTTGCATGTGACATCCGATACTAGATCGCAATATGCAATACTACGTATACTATGCCTGATATAGATTACATATTCCTTTAAGAATATTTCTGGATAATTGGGTATGCACGATGCTTTGCTAGAAGCCAACCATATTTTGTAAATCAGCAAAAACGTAGTACTAGGTACGTACGTGTTTGGATAGTCCGACGACCAGATTTACTGCCAACATATCCAGGGATCTCATGGGTCGCTTCCCGAAGATTCACCGATGACGTATGACTCAGACATAATTAATCTGGGATTAATTATTAGAGAGAGAAAATTAATCTAGGATTAATTAAAAAGATATTTTATCTGGGATAAAATACTATTTAAAGAGAGAGAACGATTAATTTGGAATTAATCGATAAAATAATATATTCGATATATTAAACGAAATTAGATTTCGACGCAGAATTTAAATTAGATTTTAATTCGGGCGAACGAGTTAATTTAGAATTAATTCGCTAGCGATGTGAATAATAATTTTTCTAGGCATAATTATTTAATTAAATTTGATTTAATTACGTCGCAACGGAAAATTCGTTAATTTGGAATTAGCGAACCCGATCCCGAGATGTGTTGCGGGCCCACTCGGATTTTGAATAAAGTGAGGCCCACAAGTCACATCACAACTCACATCTCATAGTCACTTTATGTTGATGGGTTTTGGTAGGTTGGTGATAACTTGTCCAACACTCCAAAGATGTGTAAGAATTGAATGACTTATACCAAATAATTGGTATATCATTTAATTTGGTTTTTGAAATCAAATAACACAATTTTTCTTCTCTCTCTTTTCTCCCATCTCTCACGCCATTTTTCCTTCTTCTTTGTCTTCCATTGCCGTGAGCAATACTAGGATGAAGGTGAAAGTTTGTTACAAATTTTCAAGGTGCTAGCACATCTATGGAGTCATTCAAAGGTGATAGGGAAACCCATCTATGAGCATGAAATCATTCTCAAAGCTTGGAGCTTGAAGAACAACACAAGGAGGACAACCATGGAGGCTTGGCCGAAACTTCAAGGAAGAATTTTTGTTGTCTTCGCATCACAAAAGCCGATCAAAGTGAGTATTTCCACTACATTGCTTTGATGTATTCGCACGTTTATATGCTTAATTTGATCTTGGTTTGACCTTGAAAACCCAACACTATGCAGCCAAATGTTGTGTGTCCCATATTTCTTTTACAAGTTAGCAATATTATATGAATTTTATTTTTTCAGTAAACTTGAAGTAATAAAACATAATGTATATGAAAATATATAGAAAATAGTAACATTCACTCACTACACTGGGATGATTCTTAAAGCTTGAGCTGACACGTGGAGCTGGTTGAAGTTTTCTGCATAAAATCTAAGGACATTGAATGAATTTTGATTAGCGCGCTTGGACACATGGAATTCTAATTACTTGCACGAATGATGCCTAAACCTATAATGACGTGGGAGTTAAAAATGTGTTTCCTAATGTCCTAAGGTGTTCATGACTCTATTCTAAGCTAAACCTCTAATGGCTCGATCACTGTCACACCCTGGAAAAATCGGCCATGTAACCGGGAGGAGACAGCGTAGCCATCTCCAAGGGCCTCATAACATGCACATATTGAACATGATGACTGATGACATACATGGCTATTATACATATTTGATCACGAATTTCTTGTAACATGTCCTAATCGCATACATGCATGCATAGCTTATCCAGTTGAATTATACAATATATATAATTCAACTCCACGTACATGAGTGCATAACTTTTTAGTGGAAGTGGCAGTATTGGTATAGGTTAAGGTGGCGAGGTATGAGATTCTGTAATGATTTGGGGTCTAGGGGTTTCAATATGCCTTGTCTCTTCAACTTTTCGAATACCCTCAACGGAGGCCTGATGATATTGGAAAATCTGTGTGTGCGGAAAATAGCGAATTCGGCGGGGGTGGGCTTAGCTCCTGAAGTCCCACCAGGAGTTCTATTGTTTTGGATATAGAACTTTTGATTTTCAACTTCTTCCTTTTCTATATCCATGAATGTCTCCCTTAACTTGTTATAGATGGAGGGCTTAGTCCCCTTGATTATCATATTGATTTGATCCTTCTCGGAGGGCCATGTCTATATCTTTAGAAGCTGACTTTTCCAGAGGTCCATATACTATTTGAAACTCTCAACTGGCTTTTCTTGGTGTTCTCCAAGTCAAGGAATGACACATTTATCTTTATGTCCGTAACATATTGGTTTAGGAAGGCTTTCACTAAGGCTCTTCAATCATCTTTAATTTTCTTATCGAGATTGTCGTACCATACCAATGGTGCTCCTTTAAATGACATTTCAAACATCTTCTGAATTTGGCATTGGGATAGTCCAGTCAAACTCATCAAAGAGACACACTATCGTAAATGAACTTTTGGGCGTCTGCTCCCGTTAAACGTTACCATTTCGGACATCCTAAACTGGATGGGTAACTGTTCCTTAAAATCCATAGCATTATAGTCCAGTAGGTCCTCATTTTTTGGGTTACTGCCTCCATTTTTTGGGTTACCATCTTCATTTATTCCTTCAATCAACCTTTGCAACTCATCCTCAGCTAGGACTTGGCCAATTTTCCCACAGTATGTTCTATCACGTCTTCTTCATTGTATGGGACAAGACCTCCATCAATCCTACTCTCGGGCTCCTCACGTCTTTTCTCGCAAGTCTCGGCCCCCGTTTTCTAAATTGCCGCTTGATTGGCCATGATATTAATCAAGGTTTGCAGTTGTTCTGCCATCTTGTTCATGGTGACTTCTAGTTGATCTACACTGGAACTGTCACTACTGGCCATATTTGCGCTTGTTATATGCTTATTGACTAGTCTTCATTTCTCCTTAACCCAACGCTCCATTATGATTGCTGCAATCACAAAGGGTTAACATGATGCATGAAATGCAGAGCTTGCTCACGTAGCATACATTCTTCCAATCTTATCTCTCCCGCACATGCATTAAGTCAATATCTACCATATGTTTGGCTTAGCTTGCGCACCAATAAGGGGTTCACGAGCTCGTTCTCTCCTACGCTAAAGGGTAAACCTTGACTATTTTGGTTCCACTCCATCGTTAGAAGACAAAGGCTGCTCATTCATAAAATGACTAAGACTAATATAGAGATCAAACCATTGTCTTAAAATGACGAATCAGAACTTCAGTAATCATGGTCATTAGGAGATGGGCCATGAATTATTTAGGAATATTCAAGTGGGGCAAGACGAAGCGTGTCTTAGCACATTTGAACCTTAACTAAATACTCTAGGCCCAACAAAGTTGTCATACACATTGGCACATATATGTTTCGAAGTAATCGGCCTAATTATCTTGGAATGCTAACATCTCCCAGTTGAAAAGTCCCAACAAGTTTACATCCAATGGTAAGAGGGTCAATCCACTTCAAACTGTTGGGGCCCAAACACATGCAATAGAGAGGTTTATTCCTAAGGGAAAATAATTACTTGGCTCAGATGTGGGCTCATTAGGGTTAGACTTAGCCCTCATTGGTGAAAGATTGTCCATAACTAGGTCTCCCCACCGAAGGGTCCAAACGACCAATGGACGCACCTTTTTTATACCTCAACCGTACGTGCCAACAAGTGACGGGTTTCATCACATAACGATCCACCACCTTGAGTGAAAGCGATTTCACGATATGTAACGCCATCATATTTGAAGGGTAATAAAAACGAATGAAGACATGATTCTCTATCCCAGTGGAGTTGCCATCTGTAGGAGCGAAGCGGGGTTTATCGCTATGCCTATAACATCGCCAACCACAATATTGTTGGGATCACAGCCCGTAGAGAATATGAATCAGCCTATAGGGACTAACCGGAGAATAAAGGTGTTGTCACCCGGTATAAGACACTTGGAATGATTTAAGGCTGCACTATGTAGGAAATGATTTCCCTTGAGCAACGAAAGCGGCTTAGGCACCGGGATCGACCTTGAAAATTTTTCTTCATTTTCCCTTCTGAACCGATACTGTCCAGCCTCTTTTATTTTGCTTCTGTTTTTCACCCCGAACAGCTGCCCAAAAACTAGACTGTTTTGCACACCGAAAACACTCACTTTTATGCGCACAACTCATTATTTTTGTGTTGGATGTTTGTTATTTTTCTGCCACTGTTTTGGATGATATAGTCACTCCAAAACATCCCCAATACGTCTACGAAATATCCCTTTGTGTTACCAAAATTTCCTGGGCAAAAACACAACAAAAACAACCCACAAATATATAATAAAGGTGACGGCTATGAGAAGAATTTTCTGCTCACTGCCGAGATTATAAGGGAAGAGGACAATGTGTTTTTCGTTTGATTTCCAAAAAGTCTTTCGTGCTATATCTCGCAACCAGCAAATAGAAGTGTGGGCTTCACTCACAAAAGATTAAATCTCTAAACACTTTAGAGAATTATTTTGTCACACACAATGTTTTTCCTTTTTGTTCTTCCACTTTTTATTTCAACATTTGAGAGAAAAATAAGAACAAGGGAGACTAGGGTTTAGAGAATGAGATTATCATAAAAAGAAAAACAAAATTTTCTTTTATAGTTAGGGTATTGAGTTATCAAGTTTACAATCAAATTACAAAAAATAACCCACAAACCCTTTGCATTATTCGGCAAGCTCTAGGAAAAATGTAACACCAAAATTTTGATTATTAATGTCATCATATTGATATTTAACATGTTACTTAATAAAATAATATAACTACCATTTTAGTAATGAAGAGTTTCAAAATCAAATTTTAAATTTATTAATTTCCAAAATGATGTTTTAAATTATAAAATATAATTTAATAATTACAACTTTTTATTAATAAATTAAATGATTCTCTCATAATCATTTATTTAATGAAAACTTTATATTAAATTTAACATAAAGTCTAATGTGTGATAAATATATTATTAATCACATTAATAATAATATATATGTGAGTATATAATTGGGCTATCCAATTATATTTAATTTGCTACAGTATATCGAGATAGCATGGGGACCAAATGGACCTGCAGTTCTGAGCTCTAATAATCCCGGAATATTAATTAAACTATTTAATTAAATATTCTGAATTATTAACTTCAGGTCATTCCACTAAAAATCTGAAGATGCACTCTCGTTGACGTGGATAAATAATATAAGCCGAACTACATCGGTGTCCATCGATATAGTCATTACATATGGATTGGCCCTTTATGAGTATCTCATAATTAGAGCGTGGTCATAATGTCTGTTATACCCCTCTAATTATTATTACCTTAAGTACCATTGATTCTCTAATGAGCGATTTATTCATAACTATTATAAATATTAATCTTTCTATTCGTAATAGGAAGACTTGAGCGCTCTAATCGTTCAAGTATCGAATCAACCCTTAAGAAAGATACTCATCTACTTATCGTAAGAATGAGTGAACTCCATGTCTATGTAAAACGTCTCCAGCTACACACCAAACCATGTCCCCAAAGTACGCAGTTATTGGTCAGGATTGCTACCCCGAGCTCAACTTTGTAAATCAAACGACATAGCCTGCCATGTAGGAGTTCGCAGTACACTCAGGATTGAGATCAATCCATATATGACCATCTAGTAGATTGAAATGAATTTCTTTATTTAATGGATATTATAAGAAATTCATTTCTATATGGGTCCAGTCCTATATGATCACATCATATAAGGTGCCTCCATTCTCATGTCACCACATGGACAATCCCGGATCAAGGTTCGCCATATAATTATAGAGTGGACCGCAACTATAGATAAATCACAAATAAATTACCCTTTTTATTTGCTCTCTATGGATTATTTTAGATTACTAACTTCAAACTTAAATCCTCAACTGTATGACAGTCATACACTAAGTCTGAAGGCACATAAGTAATCAAACGTAAACAAGATAATTTAGAATATGCGATTTAAACCAAACATTTGATAAATGAATAATGTATCTTTTATTTCATAACAAATAATTCTATTTACATTACATGAAGCTCAATGGCATATATCCCAACAATCTCCCACTTGTACTAGAGAAAATGGGACATGTCATGTAATCCTAGACCCTCTAGGTGACCTTCAAACACTTTAGCCGACAAGGTCTTTGTAAATGGATCATACAGGTTCTCTGCGGATGCAATCTTCATGACAGAAATATCTCATCTCTGCATTATCTCCCTAATGAGATGATATTTTCTCTATATATGCTTTCCCCTTTTGTGGCTTCTTGGTTCATTGGAATTCGCCACTATTATCATAATAAAGTCTAAGTGGTTTATCCATATATGAAACAACTTCCAGATCTTCCAAGAATTTTCGGAGGCAGGCTGATTCCTTAGCTGTTTCGCAAGCTGCTACATACTCAGCCTTAATGATGGAGTCAATAATACAAGATTTTTTATGCTCATCCACACAATGGCCCCACCACCTAGGGTAAACACTGATCCACATGTTGATTTCTTAGAATCGATATTCGTCTGAAAATCAGAGTCTATATATCCCCTAAGGATCATATCCTCATTAGAATATACAAGCATATAATCTCTTATTCTCTTAAGATTTTTGAGAATGTGTTTCACAGCCACCCAATGATCTAATCCTGGGTTAGATTGGAACCTATCGACTACTCCCACTGTAAAACAAATGTTCAATCTCGTGCATAACATAGCATTCATGAGACTACCAATTGCCGAGGCATATGAGATATGTCTCATTTCCTCAACTCCTTGAGGTGTCTTAGGAGACTGTTCCTTTGACAAATGAATTCCATGTCGGTAAGGAAAATTGTCTTTCTTGAAATTCTGCATCCCAAATCGCACAAGGATCTTGTCGATACATGATGTCTGAGACATAACTAACATTCGTCTCTTGCGATCCCAAGTACATAATTAGCATCTCTCAAATCTTTCATTTGGAATTGATTAGCTAGCTAGGATTTTACATCCGATTATATTTTTACATCATTCCAAATGAGTAAAATATCATCCGACGTACAAAACAAGAAAAAAACCACTTTTCTATCAATGACGCGCTTGTATACACAAGGCTCATCGATGTTCTGCTCAAAATCATAAGACTTGATCGTGGTATCAAATCTTATATTTCAAGATCAAGATGGTTGTTTGAGTCCTTAAATAGACATTTGCAGCTTGCAAACCTTTTGCTTTTGACCTTGGGCTATGAACCCCTCTGATTGTGCCCCAATATACATTCATCAAGATTGCCATTCAAAAATGCTGTCTTGACGTCCATATGCCAAATATCATAGTCATAATATGCGGCGATGGAGAGAAGGGTGCTGATGGATTTAAGCATGGCTACTGGTAGGAAAGTCTCCTCATAATCGACTCCCTCATTTTGGGTATAACCCTGTTGGACAATTATGACCCATAGCATCACTATTTGTACAGATCATGGTGTTGTTGTACAAATTAACTATGTGACAAAGGAGATTGCTCTCTTTTCATTTGTGATTAGATCACCAAGATGTATAAATGATAGAAGGTCTATATGATTAGTTCCTGGATTGAGAATGATATGAGACAGTATCAGTCCATGAAAGATTAATCATTAAATATCCATAGTCAGAGTATTATTGAGATTGAACATCGATAATGTGTAAAAGACTAGTATTACACTTGTGCGCGTTGTGAGGGCATAACGACATAGTTCTCATATATTTGGGTATATGATACTAATGCAAGTGTAATATGAGGTTGTGTTTTACCAATGGTACGGGAAACAGCTTCGCTCTGGATAGACCCTCTCGGAATTCCATTGGTAGTATGACTATGTGTCTATGGAAGTCCGAAATCAGGGTAGATGTATTTAGTCTTAACCTGAGACTTGCACCGCAAATACTTGCGACAATAAATGTACTTTGATTTTGGTCGTCCAGGGCTTTAACAGGTTCTGTGTACGCCTCTTCTGGGTATATTGAGAATCGTAGTGTATTGGGTGTGATGTCGAGATGGAAGTATCACTCCAGTCATAGTGGAGATGATGGTCACGTAGGATACGGAACTCGTTCTCTTATATGCTCGAGCTATCGGGATATTATGACTAGGTCATGTTTATCCGATTATAGAGACTAGTTACCAGAGATCCGATATGTGCTTCGTACGGGGCAGACACAATTCCAGCCCCAGGCCTAGCACGTGACATCCGATACTGGATCGAAATACGTAATACTACGTATACTACGCCTGATATAGATCACATATTCCTATAAGGATATTTCTGGAGAATTGGGTAGACATGGCGCTTTGTTAGAAGCCAACCTTGTCTTGTAAATCGGTACAAACATAGTACTAGGTACTTACGTGTTCGGATAGTCCGACGACCGTATTTACTACCAACATATCCGGGGATCTCATGGGTCGCTTCCCGAAGATTCACCGATGATGTATGACTCGCACTTTATTAATCTGGGATTAATTAGATGAGAGAGAAAATTAATCTGGGATTAATTAATGAGATATTTTATCTGGGATAAAATATTAATTAAAGAGAGAGAACGATTAATTTGGAATTAATCAATAAAATAATATATTGGATATATTATACGAAATTGGATTTCGACGTGGAATTGAAATTAGATTTTAATTCGGGCGAATGAGTTAATTTAGATTTAATTCGTTAGCGACGTGAATAGTGAATTTGCTAGGCATAATTATTTAATTACGTCGAAACCAAAAATTCGTTAATTTGGAATTAGCGAACCCGAGCCCGAGCGTGTTTGCGAGCGCATTCGCATTTCGAATTCGAGTGCGGCACGCAAGTCACATCAAACGTCAAATCGCTAGTCACATCAAGCGTCAAATCATTAGTCACTTTGAGTGATGTGACAACTTGTCACTTGATTGATTGATTGATGTAAATAGTGATGTGAGTGGTTGAGGCTTTATTGCCTTTGACTTTTTTGAAATTGAAAAATGGTAAATGTTTAATTGTTTTTCTTGGAAAATCAATTAACAAATACATAAAGCAATTTCTTCTCTCTCTTGAAAAATATATACACGGTTTTAGAAACCCTCTCTCCCTCCTCTCATCTCTCTCGGCCTCAAGGCCATCTTCTTCTTTCTTCTCACTGGTTGGACCGAAAATGAAGAGGAGAAGCTAATGAATTTTGTGGCATAATTCCTAAGTGCTAGCACACCATTTGAGTACATACAAAGGTGATAGGGGACTGAACACATGAGCATGGAATCACCACTTGGAGCTTGGAGCTTTGAAGACATCCATGGCTGATTCTTGGAGGAGCATCACAGCCCACTGCCGTGCAGTCCACTGCTGAGCCACTACCACTGCCGAGCTTCACCAAGTGGGAGAAAAGTTTTGTTCTTCGTCGCATCTAAACCGATCGTTGTAAGTATGTTTCCGCCATATTTCTTCGTGTATTCACATGTGTTTCTTGCTTGATAATTGATCCTTGGGACCTTAGAGAATTCCAACAATGGTATCTTGAGCCAATATTGAGCATGAAAATGATTTAGGGTTAAAATTGGGTAAAATGTGTTTGAGTATGATTTGGTGAAATTGGATGATTAAGTATGCTTAAATGATGTTGAATTGAAGTTGTGCATGATAAATTTCATAAAATTTGATTGGATCAATTTTTCCCAAATTTGTGAGGCTTGGCCGAAAATATGATGTGCCCTAATGTCTTGGTATTTTGGTTTTCGATCATTGGATGGCTTAAAACAATTGGGTAAAGTTGATTTGAGATTTAATTTGATTGAATTTTGAATTGGACAAATTTTCCCTAAATTAGTGGGCTTGGCCGAAACTAATGAATTATAAAAGTCATGGTGATTTTTTGATTTTGATTTTGATTCATTGGATGAGTTGAAATCATTTGGGTAATGTTAAATTGGATTTAATTGGATTGAATTCGAATTAGATATAAAAATACCCAAAATGCCGAGGCTACAATAGCATGAATGGGTTTGATTTTTGATAAAATGTGTTGGACATGTTTTGTTGTTAATGAGCATGATTAATTAGGCTAATTGGTGTTTTGGAAATATTGATTTGGGTAATTAATTATGGAATGCACTTTGGTTAATTAGATTATAAAATTTGGAATTTGGTAATTTAATTAATTGGGCTTAAATTGGAAATTGGGCTTGAAAGGTTGTAATTGGACTTATTGGGCTTGGTTGTACCAAGTTAGGTTTAGGCTAAATTGGTTTGATCCAATTGGGCCCAAAACCGCATCCATAAAGTCCAATTATAACTGAATGGACCTTAACTTTAATTGGGCCTAATGGGCCTAAATTGGTTTCTAGGCATATAAGGGTGATTCCTTTAAATGGGCTTTAGTCTTTGGGTTTGACCCAAGTTTACTAAAAGTCCATGCCTTATGAAATTAATTAAAAGCCCATTGGACTTTAATTAAATTGACATTGGATGTTAATCGGGCTTTGAGACCCGTAACGATTAAATTTGGAATTTAAGTCGTAAAGGTTTATTAATAAAGTGTAATATTTAATTTGGAATTAAATAGTGAATTAGTATTAAATACAAATTGAATTGGATTTAATTTTGTAGTTTAATATAATTCAAGAATTCGTACTTTGAGTACTTATTCGCAAAACGAGTTTGACTCGCGCAAAATCAAATCGTTGTTTGAACATTGGATGGTCATTAATTATCAGATTAATTAATTGGATTAGATTGATTGATAACATGCTTGTGTGAATACATGGTTGCGATGCATGAATAATATATATCGGATGTATATTAGATGGGTGGGGCAATTTTGGAAATTGTTGTAATAAATTTAGAATTTATTAATTGGACCTTCGTGTCCAGCCTATTACCTCATTTCTCATTGTATTTCTCTTCTCACCTATTCCTCTAAATGTAAATGAGGTTTCTTTAGAAGTGTAGTTTAACGGGTAGAAGCAATACTTGTGCTAGCGGGAGAGAGGATATGAAGTGATTTGATCTAGGATCAATATGTAAAGTATCCATCCGCATATCATTATTATTTTATTATACGCGCTTTATTATGTATTTAGAATGCATGTTTAAGGGTGTATGATGATGAGACCTTAACAAAGATAATAAATTGGTTGCCAATTTGCACGCAAAAACCCTCAAATAATATTAAGCATTTTTCCTTCCATTGAGTGATTCTTACTCAAGATCCGAGACTGGCATTGGTTTGTTGGCCAAAGTCAAGACCTTTGTCCATCGAAGATGTGTTTGAATCACGAGAGCTTTGTTCCATATTGGTGTCTTGTCCAAGTTGTGGTTTGTTGGCCAAAGTCAAGACCACTTCTTGTCCATCGACATTGATTACGAAGCTTTCCATGGTCAATGGGTTCCGCTTAACTGGGATCACTAAGTTTGTTGTGCCAAAGCCAAGGCTTAGTTGATTCAGAGGAAAAAGTTTAGGCAATATATTGGATATATTGGCATATATAAGATATATGTTTCGGACTTGGATGTCCCCTTACCGGATCTAGGAATTGGATATGATCCAATTGATCTTAGAGATCTACCTAGTTAATTATCATACAATTTGTTGGCCAAATTCAAGATTGTGTGACATTTAACGGGATCCTAGCTCGCTAGGAAACACGGTTTCCCGAGTACTCGACAGAGGGTTAGAGGCTCACCGAAAAATAGTGGGAGGCAAGAATTGAATTTGCAATATTCGTTTAATTACTTGCCATACGCGCTCAAACAAATATCATTCGTCAAGATAAATTAAATGTTAGTTGGACTAATATTTAAACGTTGTTTTAAAACAGTTGGACTGTATTCAAACTATTAATTTATATTTGATTATATAATTGGATTATAATAATCAATATATTTGATTTAATTAAATTATAGTTGATTAAATAGTTGGACTATAGTAATCATTATAATAAATAATACCTAAATCGTTAATTAAATAGTTGGACTATTAGAATCAAGATAAAATTGAAAGATTAGCATTTAAAACATAATCCTAGGGAAAATGTATTTAAATGGTTTAATTTTTCAAATTGGGAATAAATTTCAGGATGGTCCTGGAAACTAATAAGTTACTTTATTTGATAAAATAACATATTAGGCCTAAGCCCGGAGTTAAGCAAATAGTAGAGCATAATCTTTGGAAGATTTATGTGATGATAACTTTAGTGCTTAATCCATTAAGCTTGCTAATTAGACTCCTTAATTTCTTAATCAGAACTAATGATTAGATCCTTAAAGTATGATATTGAAATTGAAGGATCTTCATAAATATATATTTAGATTTTAGAAGTACAATTGCAATAATAACTCTTGGAGAGTTAATGACTATTCTCAAGGAGACAAAGTCGAAGTTTGCAATAAGGCAAGTAGCGCAAGACGCACCTTACTTCGATATTCTAGAAACCCGAGGCTTGGCCAAAGGCTTCTGGAATATGGAAATGGGCAAAGGCAAAATCATTATTATCTTCTGGGAAGATAAATGACATATCCCAAAATGTCTGCCTAAATGTGGCAAACGGGATCGCGGAAGCATGACTGCCGTTTGCACAAAGCAAACATGAAGTAATTGAAGACGAGCAAGGCTCTGACTTCAAATATGTTTGTCATAGTTATGTTCACTACTAGTATTAAAATTAGATTTTAAATACTTAGTGTGATACATAAATATATACTGGTGTTCAGAATCTGCTATGAGCAGGATACTGACTTCAGTTGAGATTAATCTGTGAATTGGAAACGGGACGACTGTCGCTGTTTTAACCATAGATACCTAATTTTAGGAACTACCCTTGGGTGTGTACCTAAATTTAGAAACTGTTATAATGTAACTAGTTTGACTAGAAACATTATCTCTTTATCAGTGTATAATCCGTTGCAGATTTACCTTTATATCCTAGAACATTAAAGTGTTTTATTTTATAAAGATGATATTGAGATAAACACATTAGATGTGAATAACATAATTTATATTTTGAATATAAATAAATCTCATATATATACAACATGACAAAAAAATAGCTTGAACTGATTTGATCAG
The DNA here is from genome assembly GCA_019454045.1 of Zanthoxylum bungeanum. NCBI lineage: Eukaryota > Viridiplantae > Streptophyta > Magnoliopsida > Sapindales > Rutaceae > Zanthoxylum > Zanthoxylum bungeanum. Next base: position 94,726 of record SKCR01032897.1, read on the forward strand.
ATGAAACTTAATTGTGGCATTGTTGTCTGGGACACAATCAAACAAGACTCGTATATCCGCACTTTTGAAGAGTGAGTACTAGGACTAATTTGATTCCATTCAAATAAAGTCTACGAATCTAGTTTATTGGGCAAAATGCCTAAAACACTATTTACTTGGTAAAAGTGAAAATGCCACCGATCTGTAAGCCCTAGTTCATAGTGAAGCAAGTGGGCCCATGTCTAGCTAGGCTAGAGGTGGATATGAATATTTCGTGACCTTTACGGATGTGGCATCGCGTTATGGTTATGTGTTTCTTTTGAAGAAACACAAATCAGAAACTTTTATAGTTTCGACACGAAATAGACAAACAGATCGGCTAAAGTATTAAACCGTCACGGTAAGACCGTAATGGAAAATACTTAAGCAATAATTTTCTCATATATTTGAAAGAGTATAGTATTCTTTCAAACGAGAACTCCTCACGGAACACGTCAATTTGACGGTGTGTCCAAACTGATAAACCGAATTTTGTTGGACATGATAAGGTTAATCATGAGTCGCTTTGAGCTACCATTTCCTTCAACGGATAAGCGTTAAGAGTGCAAAACTTATTTCGAATAAGGTTCCATAAAAATCTGTTTTACATAATTCAAATTAGATATGAACAAGAAAGAAACTGGGTTTCTCATTTCTGAAAATTTGGGTATGCTAGGCATATGTTTGGATGATACCAAACTAAAACCCAAATTGGATAACTGCCTAATTGTAGGTTATCCTAGGGATACCAAAGTATAATACTTATACAACTCACAAAAGAACAATTTAATTATTGCTCACCATGCGGTTTTCCTAAGAGGAATACCTATATGCAGTGGTAAATGAGAGGATAGTAAAACTCGATGAAAATCGGAGTAACACTATTCCTGGCACCGATTCCTTAATAAAACACGAATAGTTCATCAAGGATGAAACTATTCCAATAATCTTTGAATACACAAGAACCACGTAAGTCGGAGAGAGTCAGAAGACAACCTGGGGTATGGGTTTCTGATCTCACCTCATAAAGATGTTAATCTTTTGAGGAATACCAACTGACTACATATGAGGAAGTGATACAAGGTATCGACTCCCTATTATGGCAAAGTGCCATGATATCCGAAATGGATTCCATGTAAATCAACCAAGTTTGGATACTAGTTGATGTATCGCAAGGCATTATGCCTATTGGTACTTTATAAGTCTTCAAGAAAGACATACATGGATGGCAACATACCAACGTACTAAGCTAGGCTTTTAGCGGAAAGGTATCGTTATCAACATTGTGTCGATTACGACGAAACCTTTTACCTATTGCCATGGTAAATCCATTTGGATAATGCTTGCTGATGCTGCATGTTTCATTTATGAAATATGACAGCTGAACGGGAAAATCGCTTTCCTGAAAAGGAAACCTTTTGGAGGATGTTTACAACATCCTATCGGTTTTGTCGTACCAAAACTTGCAAACAAGGTTTACAGGCTATTCGATCCATGTTGGATTGAAGCAAACATTGAATTCTTGGAATTATTGTTTTGATATAATCATAATAGTTTATGATTTAATTCAAAATGAAATGATTCTTGTGTATATAAGAGGGTTAGTGGGAGCGCACTGACAATTATGTCATAAACAAATGATAATATGTCATTTCTTGAAAATGATATTCCCATAAAATAATCGGTGAAAGCTTGGCTTTCGAGAAAAATCTCCGAGAAATCGTACATTGAAAAATGTACTCGACCTGGTGTCTCATACACTTTGAGCATCACAATCAGGCCAATCCAAGTGATAGTCACTGGATTGATGTTAAGAACATCCGTTAGTATCTTAGAGATCTAAGGATGCTGTCTTAATCTATGGAGAATGAGAACTTGAAGTGACTGGGATCACTGTTGCAAGTTTCCTGACCGATATAAACGACTATAAGTCACAAACGGTACTATACAGTTTGAATAACGGAACAGTGAGCTGGAAATCTTCCAAGCAAGATACTGTTACCGAATAAACAACAAATGCGGATTATTGCTGCAGCCGAGGGAGCAATAGAGGTAATTTGGGTCGATAATAGATCTTATTAGATTAGATATAGTTCTGTTAGCAGCTGAGCTAGGCGTCAGCACAGGCTAAAGAATTAATGGTCTCATCAACGATCCAGATATATACTTCAATATTCATCTGATTTGTTCGGATCATACATTGTGGCAATGTGATGATCGAATAAATCGCATCAGATGATAATCATGCAAATCCGTTGACGAAATTCTTTCCTCAGCAGTTTGAGCCAACCGTACAAAGTTCGGGTGTAAGACACTCGAGTGACTGGCTATAGGCCAAGTGGGAGATTTTTGGACAATTATGACCCATAGCGTCACTATTTGTACAAATCATGGTGTTGTTGTACAAATTAACTATGTGACAAAGGAGATTGCTCTTTTATCATTTGTGATTAGATCACCAAGATGTATAAATGATAAGAGGTCCATATGATTAGTTCCTGGATTGAGAATGATATGAGACAGTATCAGTCCATGAAGGATTAATCATTAAATATCCCTAGTCAGAGTATTATCGAGATTGGACATCGATAATGCGTAAAAGACTAGTATTACACTTGTGCGCGTTGTGGGGGAATAACATCATAGTTCTCATATATTTGGGTATAGGATACTCATGCAAGTGTAATAGGAGGTTGTGTTTTACCGATGGTACGGGAAACAGCTTCGCTCTGGATAGACCCCATCGGAATTCCATTGGTAGTATGACTATGTGTCTATGGAAGTCCGAAATCAGGGTAGGTGTATTTGGTCTTAACCTGAGACTTGCACCGCTAATAATTGCGACAATAAATGTACTTTGGTTTTGGTCGTCCAGGGCTTTAACAGGTTCTGTGTACGCCTCTTCTGGGTATATTGAGAATCGTAGTGTATTGGGTGTGATGTCGAGATGGAAGTATCACTCCAGTCATAGTGGAGATGATGGTCAGGTAGGATACGGAACTCGTTCTCTTTTATGCTCGAGCTATTGGGATATTATGACTAGGTCATGTTTATCCGATTATAGAGACTAGTTACCAGAGATCCGATATGTGCTTCGTACGGGGCATACACAATTCCAGCGCCAGGCCTAGCACGTGACATCCGATACTGGATCGAAATACGTAATACTACGTATACTATGCCTGATATATATCACATATTCCTATAAGGATATTTCTGGAGAATTGGGTAGGCATGGCGCTTTGCTAGAAGCCAACTTTGTCTTGTAAATCGGTACAAACATAGTACTAGGTACTTACGTGTTTGGATAGTCCGACGACCGTATTTACTACCAACATATCCGGGGATCTCATGGGTCGCTTCCCGAATATTCACCGATGATATATGACTCACACTTTATTAATTTGAGATTAATTAGATGAGAGAGAAAATTAATCTGGGATTAATTAAGGAGATATTTTATCTGGGATAAAATATTAATTAAAGAGAGAGAACGATTAATTTGGAATTAATCAATAAAATAATATATTGGATATATTATACGAAATTAGATATCGACGTGGAATTGAAATTAGATTTTAATTCGGGCGAACGAGTTAATTTAGAATGAATTCGTTAGCTACGTGAATAGTGAATTTGCTAGACATAATTATTTAATTACGTCGCAATGGAAAATTTGTTAATTTGGAATTAGCGAACCCGAGCCCGGGCGTGTTTACGAGCGGATTCGCATTTCGAATTCGAGTGCGGCACGCAAGTCACATCAAGCGTCAAATCGCTAGTCACATCAATCGTCAAATCATTAGTCACTTTGAGTGATGTGACAACTTGTCACTTGATTGATTGATTGATGTAAATAGTGATGTGAGTGGTTGAGGCTTTATTGCCTTTGACTTTTTTGAAATTGAAAAATGGTAAATGTTTAATTGTTTTTCTTGGAAAATCAGTTAACAAATACATAAAGCAATTTCTTATATAGATCACATATTCCTATAAGGATATTTCTAGAGAATTGGGTAGGCATGACGCTTTGCTAGAAGCCAACCTTGTCTTGTAAATCGGTACAAACATAGTACTAGGTACTTACGTGTTCGGATAGTCCGACGACCGTATTTACTACCAACATATCCGGGGATCTCATGGGCCGCTTCCCGAAGATTCACCGTTGATGTATGACTCACACTTATTAATCTGGGATTAATTAGATGAGAGAGAAAATTAATCTGGGATTAATTAAGGAGATATTTTATCTGGGATAAAATATTAATTAAAGAGAGAGAACGATTAATTTGGATATAATCAATAAAATAATATATTGGATATATTATACGAAATTGGATTTCGACGTGGAATTGAAATTAGATTTTAATTCGGGCGAACGAGTTAATTTAGAATGAATTCGTTAGCGACGTGAATAGTGAATTTGCTAGGCATAATTATTTAATTACGTCGCAACGGAAAATTTTTTAATTTGGAATTAGCGAACCCGAGCCCGAGCGTGTTTGTGAGCGCATTCGCATTTCGAATTCGAGTGCGGCACGCAAGTCACATCAAGCGTCAAATCGCTAGTCACATCAATCGTCAAATCATTAGTCACTTTGAGTGATGTGACAACTTGTCACTTGATTGATTGATTGATGTAAATAGTGATGTGAGTGGTTGAGGCTTTATTGCCTTTGACATTTTTGAAATTGAAAAATAGTAAATGTTTAATTGTTTTTCTTGGAAAATCAGTTAACAAATACATAAAGCAATTTCTTCTCTCTCTTGAAAAATATATACATGGTTTTAGAAACCCTCTCTCCCTCCTCTCATCTCTCTCGGCCTCAAGGCCATCTTCTTCTTCCTTCTCACTGGTTGGACCGAAAATGAAGAGGAGAAGCTAAGGAATTTTGTGGCTTTTTTTTTAAGTGCTAGCACACCATTTGAGTACATACAAAGGTGATATGAGACTGAACACATGAGCATAGAATCATTACTTGGAGCTTGGAGCTTTGAAGACATCCATGGCCGATTCTTGGAGGAGCATCACAGCCCACTGCTGAGCCACCGCCACTGTCGAGCTTCACCAAGTGGGAGAAAAGTTTTGTTCTTCGTCGCATCCAAACCGATCATTGTAAGTATGTTTCCGCCATATTTTGTTGTGTATTCACATGTGTTTCTTGCTTGATAATTGATCATTGGGACCTTAGAGAATTCCAACAAACCCTTGGCCACTAGCCTAACCTTGAAGGTCTGTACCTTTCCATATGCTCCCCTATTTTTCTTATAAATCCACTTGCAACCTATGAGTTTTACCCCATCAGGTTAATCTAGAAGTTCAGAGGCTGAGTTGGAGTACATCGACTCTATCTCGAGGTTCATGGCTTTGAGCTATTCCTCTTTATCAGAATCATCCATTACACTATGATAGGTTAATGGACCATCTACACCATCACTAGATGTGACAACTTGTGCCTCTCCAACTCCTAGATAGCATTCAGGTTGTCGTACAACCATCCCACTGCATCTAGGTGGCAAATCATTCTGACATACTTGCATATGATGCTCAGATGTTGAAGGTGGTATAATTCTGTCAACTATTATTGATGATGATGTTCTGGTCGAACCAGAAAGTAACTCCTCGAGTAACATTTTACTTCGAGGTTTGAACTCCCTCATATAGTGCACCTCACGAAACATAGCGTTTGTTGATACAAATACTTTATTATCTTCCGGAATGTAAAAGAACCCACATATAGTCTCATTAGGATAGCCTACAAATTGTCATACCTGAGAACGTGGCCCCAACTTTGTAGCATATGCGGAAATATCGTAAACTAACTTTACGACCACTCCATAACTCTAAAAGAGTCTTAGGAACAAACTTAGATGGAAATACATTAAGGATATACATTGTTGTTTGCAATGTATATCCCCAGAATGAACTAGGCAGTGGACTGTAACTAAACATAGATCTCATCATGTCTAGTCGAGTTCGATTTCTCCTCTCTGCAACACCGTTCTGCTGTGGTGTTCTAGGTGCTATGAGCTGGGATACTATCTCATGCTCAACCAAGAATTCCTCGAAATCACTATCAATGCATTCTTCTCCATGATCCGATCGCAGAGTTTTAATCATTTTACCTAATTGGTTCTCAACCTCAGCACGATACTTTTTGAACTTTTCAAAGGTATATGACTTGTGCTGTATTAGGTACATGTACCCATATCTAGAATAATCATCAATGAATATTGCAAAGTATTCATAAACTCCTCGTGCTCTTACATTCATCAGTCCACAAACGTTCGAATGTATTAGCTCAATTGGTTGACTAGCTCTTATACCTTTTCCAGTAAAAGGTCCATTGGTCATCTTTCCTTCTAGACAAGATTCATAGACTGGTAAAGTTCCAAGCTTTAACTGGTTTAAAGCTCCGTTCTTTATCAACCTATCTATCCAGTCAAGGTTAATATGACCAAGTCTAAGATTCCACAGATATGTATCATCATGAGAAATCTTTTACCGTTTTGCTTTAGGTTTTTCAATCTTAAATATTTCAGTGTTGAGCAGTGAATTATGTGTTAACGGCCTTAACACATATAAATTATTGCCTAAGTTTCATGTGCATATAATTAATCCATTTCTTGCAATAATAACCAAATTATTATTAAACGAAATAGAAAAACCGTCATCCAAAAGTTTAGAGACAGAAATCAAACTCCTCTGAAAACCAGGAATAAATAACACATTGTTCAAATGTAAATAACTATTATTTGAAAATTTTAAACTTGAAACTCCCACTGCACTTGCTGAAACGACATCCCATATCCCGACTGTCACGGTATAGTCACCTTCAGCAAGGTTCCTCCATGAGTCAAGTAGCTTCAAATAAGAACAAACATAGTTAGTGGATCCGGAATCAACAATCCATACGGATTTTGTTGGGGCAGTTGTGGAACCCCTAGGGTCGGATCGGTACCCCGGGCAGCGGAAATAGGTCTAACCCATGGATATCAAGTATGGGTGTAATTTTAAAATATTTGATGAAATACTATATTCCATTACGAGTGTATAGGAAAAAATCGGGACTGAAACGGAGTCCGGAAGCTCCCAAACGAAGGAAAACAAAATCAGCGCGCGCGAAGGGAGCCACGCGCGTTCGCGACATGCGCTATAGTGCACGACATGCGCTACAGTGCGCGCTACAGTGCACGCGGGACTGTAGCGCGTAGCCCCTTTATTTTTATTTTTTATTTTAATTTTCATTTGCTTTCTCAAATGCACAGCTCCCTGGATTCCAGAGAGCTGATGCAATTAGGGTCTATCCTAATTGCATCCGATCTTCCTTAAACACTTTAAAAACACCCAAAATTAATTTTTAATTTCAAAACCATCATAAACACATGCTATAGAATAAAAATATAGTTTTTCAAAATATCAAATATTTTTCAAAAAACATAAATTTATTCTAAATACGCGTTTGCGTAAATTTTGAATCCAATGCACAAACCATTTTAGAATCCCAATTAATTGTTCCATGTCCAACATGAACATCTTTGACATAATTACAAGCATGTTGTGTTTATACTTCTAAAGTATCATAACATAATTGATTAGCCTTATTCAACATTGCTCTGTGATCATGCATCTAATACATAAATAAACATAGCTTTGGAGACGATCAAATATTACCTAGTAAGCTTGATGCAAGATCCAATCTACTTCTCCTTGTTGAAATTGTTGAAGAACCTCCAAGGTGTGCAACCTTGACTTCAAGATCCAATCTTGTTTCCAATGCTTCCAAGCTTCACTTCAAGATCAAAACTTGATTTCTCCTAGATGAAATGTTGTAGAGACCTCACAAGCTTCTTTAAACACTTCTCTAACTTAGGCTAATCACTCAAGAATTTGCTTATGCTTGTATTTGAACTTGTAATTAAAACCTTCCTAAAGCTTGTTATTTATAGCAAAACTTAGGAAATTTTTAATTAATAAAAGTTATAATCAACTTTTAAGTGGGCTTAATCTAATTTGTCCAAATATGTATAATTAGGTGTGACTAATCTCCATTGTCTCACACTTAGATGTAATCCAATTAAATCAAGCCAAGGATTAGGAAATGAATTAGTTAAATGTTTGCCACCTTGAATTAATCCAATTAATCAAGCCAAAACCACACTATTATTACATACTTACAATTACCATAATATCCTCAAATGGTAGAGATAATTATGATTTTACAATTAAGCCCTTGTGTAATGATTGAATTAATCCAATTAATCCATTAGGTCAAAGTAATAATCAATATTATCCAATAACACTTGATTATCTTAGTTGATAATTATAATATCGAATATTATCTTTTATCAAAAATTAATCGGCTACCAAAGTTCTCAACGAGTACACTTCATATTGAGACTCTCTAAGTTCAGACACGTTCTTCATATAAGCCTAGCTAATATGTACGTAATTCGACCACCTCCGAATTCGTGAAGAACACGAACGACCATTCTGAACTATACAAGTCGAGGTCATCACATATGTTTAAGCACTACTACAATAAGGCATAAAGAAGTCGATTTTTAAACGATGTCTATTAGTTTAGACATCGGTTTCAAAAGTGTTTTCTATTCAGGTGTTGTTAAAACTTTCTTCTTTTTAGATCATTTAATAACTGATTTTATAAATATTTCGAAAGACATCGGTTATTCGTAAAAGTGATGTCTTTCGAATTGTCTTAGAAATCAGTATTTTAATTAATTTCCGATGTCTTTATATTTGTTAAATGAAATCGGTTTGATTAAAACCGAATTCATATTTATTTGAATAGAAATCGCTTATACAAAATGATGTCTTTAAGTAAGAAAAAAAGAAATCAGTTTTTATTATATCATAACCATTTTTAAATGTTTTGTCAACTGATGTCTTAAAATTCATATGTTTTTTTTTAATTACAAATTTAAATGATTCATCATTAAAAATCATAAGAACACAATATGATAAAACATAAAATTCATTCAATAAAAATATTTATGAATTTGAATTTGTCCATACAGTTTTTTCTTTTAATCTTCATTGAAACCCTAAGCCTTAAAGAATCACTTGAACAAAGTAATTGAGTTTTAAAAAATAAAATAAAAAAAATCAGCAAATTTAAATTTCATATCTCTGATGCTACAAATTCTGCCCATTCACTTCGCATCCCATCAATTTCTTCTTGAGTGTATGTATTCATTCCTTGAAACTGCAATAATAACGCATAAAAAATATTAAATAATCATCAATTTTTCATAAGTGATTTGTCAAGATCTACTAACATTCACTTATATAATGGATTCACTCTTTGTAACTCCACATAGCACAAGTTCAATTACCAAATAACAATATATTTAACAGTAAAATTAGTATTAAACTCTTACCTTTTGCATAACAGATATATGTGGATCTGCAATGATGTCTCTCATATACTTTAATACATAATATCCGCATTCCTTGTTTGTAGGTTGTTTTGGACACTATAACCAATTCAACATATTAATAATTTTATGAAAAATAAATTGATTAGTTTAGTTAAAATATGTATACCATAACACTCTTCCAAGCTATAGATTTCAGTAACATTCTTTGCTTCTGAGTTGCAAACATTTTTAATGCCCTGCAAGAAATATTCCAAGACAAATATGTCCCTTATTTAAAAAAAAAATAAAAAATAAATTACAAGACTTACTTATTGACAATATCCTTAATATCACGACGAACTTCTTCTCGAATTGGATCCAAGAAATATGCAATGTTATTATCAGGATCCAAAATGACTAACATCCAATGGAACCTATCAATTAATATTAAGTAATAAATGATTTTTTTATTACAATTTAGCACATCAATATTAAAGTTAAGCAATGATAAAATTAACACTTACGATTGATTGAAAGGAAGAAAAAAAATCTGGTTTGGTTTTGCATCCTCAAGCCTGTCGGCAATTACACGTGCTCTTTCATCTGAAGTTCCTGCAAATTGAGCGATAAGGTTGGGATCCACAAACGCAAACTTATCTGTTAAGTTGCTCTCCCTCATGAGATTATACAAAGGCCTAAAAAAGTAACAAAAAATTAATTCTTATTTGTTCCTCTAAAAAGAATATATATTTCAGTAACATAAAAACAGAATTAAACATCACCTTAGGTACACTGTTACAGATGTAACACTTATTTCGGCCATACCTCTGAACTGAACTAAATCATCTTTTTCAATATTAGTTGTAAACTCATGTCCAAGTATGTCTTTCTCCAGTTGTACTTGAATACAGTCACTCCCTGTCATACATTTCTCGCCATAACTGATAATAAACTTCAAAGACACAGGTGTCTTCCTTGACCATTGAAGTTGTGGCTGTGTCATAACCTCTTCACTTATCTTATCATTTTTCTTGAATTGTTTAGATGATTCCTAATACTCATAAAAATAAATATTAGTGGTTAATAAGATAACTGAAAATAATATTAGAAAAATGGGATTATATATAAAATTACCACATCATCAACACTAAATATAACAAGTTCTCTTGGCCATGCTACATGTGATCCAATGGCGTCACTCACGGTAATTAGCTCATCAGCAACATGAATTGGCAAAAGTGCATATCCTTTTACAGCAATGTCAATAGCCACACGGATATTTTCACCTAACGGAAGTCCATGTATTGTGGGATTCAAATCTTTAGTAGTCACTATCATACCTTGAGCTACGATATTGTCTCTTGATCCCAAAGCAAGCTTACAAAATTTCCCCTTCAAAAAGTTTACAATTAAATTATTAAGATATTTATTAGTAAAAAATATAACTAAGTAGATATTAAGGATTGACTTACATTTAAATATATATCACAACTATCATGCTCGGATTGTGGTGTAGTTGGTTCTTGTGACATCATTTTCATCATGTCAAGCTCCTTACCTCGACCACGACGTTTAGGGATATCAAAAAATGTTGTTGGAGTAACAAACTGTCCGGCCCCTGTAACTCGTCCCGGATGTTGCGGTGTTGGCAAAGCTTTTCCTAAAATGTCATTACTACCTTCAATGGTAATATTGCCCTTTTTAGCTTCTTCACTGAGTTCTTTCTGCATGAACATGATGTTGGTACAAATTAAGAATATCCAAGCATGAATTCTCATATTTTACTGTAATTTTGTCAAACTAATAAAAGAAAAAATTACGATGTTATTAATTGAGAATGGAACTTACAATAACTTTTACACGACTTAGCAATTCATCTCCTTCATGTTTTCCTTCCTTATTTTGACGTCCAAGCATCCACAAAATGTGGCGACTGATTTCTTCATTGGATCCGTATTCTTCTTGCTACAAGGTTACACTTGAATTTTAATTTGATGAATCAATATTAGTTTACTAAATAATAATAATAAAAAAGAACAGACTCACCAATTCTTCTTCTAAATTAGCATATCCTAAACGTGAGAGTCGACTTGGATATTGATTATGAGACTGTCTTTCTTTTTGTAGACTCACCAATTCTTTTTTAGTTGGACCTCTGCCTTTCTTCTCCTTGGACGGTTCCATGTTCTCTTCATCATTTGCATATGTTTGATCCATCAAACTATAATAAAAGAAAAACAAAAAAAGAACTTTAGAAAAATTAGTACAAATGATTTTAGAAAAAAATAAATTAACATATGCAAATGAGGACGAACTTCTGCAAGCACACACAATGAAATATATACAGGTGAGAATGCTGCAACATAAAAATCCAACACTAAGTTACATTTTTTATTTTTTATCTCGAGGGAGAAATACACTAAAAATATTTCATTACATACATGTTCACTACCCAAAACATAATATATTTTCTGAACAGATCAGAAAGTTGCATCCATAAGTAACCCTTTATTCTTAACTGTATTATGTTTCAAAGCAGTCTAGGTACAAATACAATTGACTGAAATGAGAATGGTGAGAATGAATAATAAATAAATAATGAAACTGTTCAACTTATAGGTCAAATAAGAGTTTCGAAATGTGATACCTTGAGTGAAAAGTAAATTATTGATGCTGGAATTATGAATGGTCCTGTGGCAAATAAGGAATTAAAATGTCTTGAAAGCAAAATCTGCATATAACAGTCAGCAACATATCAAAAACCAACATATTATCAGGAACTATTTCTACATAATATTTTAACAGATAATACAGCAGACTAATGATACAAATGAACATATAATGGAATCAAGGAATTGGCATTTATCAGCAAAAAAATTAAATTATCCCAATGTTTCTTTGCATAGCTAAGTTGAATATAAGTTTCTTTCAGAAAAAAGAAAAAGATAAAAAAAAGAATATAAGTTTAAAGTTTGCAGTAAGAACCTAGTTTGCAGTAAGAACCTTCACTCATAACATACTTGAAATGAAATATGGAATATATCAAAATAGATAAATATATAAGCACAAAACTAATTGATGTAACCTGGTCATTATCATTATGTTGTATCATCGATATAAGTACCCTTGTTGTCAATATAAGTACCCCCACAATCCGTACGAACATAATTTATACCATTCTCATCCATTTCATAAGGAATATCTGGCATTAAATTACTTAAACATTCATGGCCAATGATTGTCTCTTCTGGCTCTTCATCTAGAATATCGTAGTCTTTCAAAGGAAGTTCAATAACAGTTGACAATCTTGGATCCTTTTGGTATGCCACATAAAACACTTGTTTTGCCTGTGAAGCCAAAATAAAAGGATCTGATTTATGCCCAATTCTATTAAGATCAACTAACGTCATTCCGAAGTCGTCATATGTGATGCCACCACTACTTTCAACCCAATCACATTTAAACACGGATTCCCTGAAAGAGTTATAATCCAAATCCCATATCTCTTGAATGACTCCATAGAAAGTCATGTCTTGAATTGTTGGTTTTTTATCCTTCGAACTAGCAATTTGCATGGTATTTGCCACCAGCGTTACTCCGCTATTTTGGTGTACACGCAATGCATCCTTAGCCTTTGTCGAGTAACGACGCCCATTAATGTCATAACCAAAATATTTTATTACTTCAAATTGTGGACCATGTGCTAGCCATCTTAATGTCTCTGAAATATTACTATTAGTTTGAGTGATCTCATTTGCAATCTATACAATAATTAAATAAGATAATGTTAGTACTTGAACCCATATTTTAAAAAAAAAAAGTATATGAAATACTTACTCTTTCACGAAACCAATCAATGAATGTTTTGTTGTGTTCATCTTGTAACCATTTGGCATTTTTTGATTTGATGCGATTTTTTGCCCTCAGTGCTCTAATATGTTGTCTGTCATATCATAAATAATTTGGTGATAAGTAAAAAATATAAGAAGTAAAAGAGACACTAGAAAAATTAATAAGTTAAATGAAATGAATATGTGCTTACTCAATATAAGGTTGGACTTCTTCGGCATTTTGTAATACAGTGCGATGTGCTTGTTCCCATTCTATCCGCTCAATTGTGTGTACACGACCGCCGAGTAACGGTTTGCCTATTCTTTTATTGTAATCTGACCCGGTAGATGAGATTCCACATGCATTCATATTAGTTAAGTACTCTATGCAGAAGTTCATAGCTTCTTGTGCCATATAACCTTCGGCAATACACCCCTTTGGAGAATTACGATTTCGAACATAGCCTTTCAATTCTTTCATATACCGTTCAAATGGATACATCCACCTTAAGTAAACGGGTCCACACAATTTAACTTCCCTGATGAGGTGCACTGTTAAATGGATCATTATATCAAAGAATGCTTTTGGAAAATACTGTTCAAGCATACACAAGGTTACCGCAAGATCGCTTTGTATCTTGTCCAACTTAGAAACGTCAATCACCTTATTGCATAAAGCATTAAAGAAAAAACAAAATCTTGTAATTGCACACCTCACATGGTCAGGCAAGATAAAACCAATAGCCAGAGGTAATAGTTGTTGCATCAATGTATGACAATCATGGGACTTAAGACCATATAATTTAAGGTCTTCCATAGAAATATTATTTCTAAGATTTGAAGAATAACCTTCCGGAACCTTCAAGTCCCATAGTGTCTTACAAAATTTTTGTTTCTCCAATCTAGACAGTGTATAACAAGCTGGAGGCAAGTATGTTTTATCTCCTCTCTTCTGCGGTAACAATTCTTTTCTCAAATTCATATGATCCAAACGAGCTGAAGGGATATCTTTTGTTTTTCCTGGAATATTTAATAAAGTACCAACAATACTTTCACAACAATTTTTTTCAATATGCATGACATCCAGCACATGCCTAATATGTAAAAATTTCCAATACTCAAGCTCAAAAAAGATAGATTTTTTCTTCCAATAAATCTTTTTCCCACTATCAGCATTGTTAGAATCTTTTTTACCTTTCCCGAATGAAAAGGATAACCCTTCAACTGCACTCAGTATTTGATCTCCACTCAAAGGTTTAGGAGCTGAATCAAACTCTTTTTTTCCATTAAATGTCTTTGTCCGTTTTCTATAAGGATGAAACTTTTGCAAAAATCTCCTGTGACCGGTGTAACATATTTTTCTCCCATGCTTCAGCCTAGTACTATATGTATCCCCACTGCATATCGGACAAGCCTTATATCCCTTAACCATCTGTCCTGATAAATTGCCATATGCTGGAAAATCATTTATCGTCCACAACAATACCGCTTTTAATGTGAAAGTCTCTTTTATGTATGCATCGTAGGCAGTTACACCTTGCTCCCATAAGATTTTAAGATCATCAATCAACGGAGCCAAATACACATCAATATCATTTCCAGGTTGTTTAGGCCCAGAAATTAATAAAGTTAACATCAAAAACCTTTTTTTCATGCACATCCAAGGGGGAAGGTTATAGGTAACTAATATAACTGGCCAACAACTGTGTCTACTACTAAGAGTACTGTGTGGGTTAATCCCATCAGCTGCAAGTGCAAGTCGAAGATTTCTTGAATCTGCAGAGAAACCTGGCCACTTATAATCTATTACCTTCCAAGCAGGTGAATCTGATGGATGACGCATTATTCCATCAAAGTGTTTCTCCTTAGCATGCCATATCAAATTCTTTGATATTTCACTATTACGGAACATTCTTTTAAACCTTGGAATAGGTGGAAAATACCATAATACTTTCGCAGGAACCCCTTCCTTTATCTCATTTGAATTCTTAGCAACCTTCCATCTTGACAATCCACATACCGGACATGTAGTAACATCTTGGTAATCTTTTCTGTATAGTAAGCAATCATTAGGACATGCATCTATCTTGTGATACTCTAAACCTAATGCATTTAGAGTCTTCTTCGCTTCATACATAGACATGGGCAATTCATTACCAGTGGGTAACATATTACCTAATAACTGTAATAACTCTGAAAAGCAAGTGTTAGAGATTCCATAATCTGCTTTCAATTTGTATAATCTCACCAAAGCAGATAACTTCGTAAACTTTGTACAACTTGGATACAAAGACTTTTCAGCATCCTCTAGTAACTTTTGAAACTGATCCGGGTCATTAGTACAATCTGTATATGCGTCCTGCACCATCTCTGTCATGTTATCTACAAAATCGCCATCATATCTTTTTATATTTGGTGAATGCTGAATTGGTGAGTCCAATGTAGGATGCACTGATTCTCCATGCCATATCCATTTAATATAACTTTGATCCATTCCGTAGATAAACAAATGGTCCCGTATTTCATCACTAGTAATATTGTTCAGATTTCCACATTTCAAGCAAGGACAACGAATGCCATTTTGATCAACTGCATGACTCAAGCTAAACGCCAAAAAATTTTCAACTCCAACCATATACTCTTTTGACCGTCTATCTAAAGCAATCCAAGACTTGTCCATATTTTGTCCAATCTAATTTTATAATTAAGTCAGATTTAATATAAAATATAAATCATCAATCAAGTAACAATAAAAAACAAACTTGATAATCCACAAATCATGCACATAGCATAAAGCACATATTATTAATCTCGCAGGCTTCTCCATTTTTCAAACCCTAATTTCCCCTCCCTTAATTTCCAATTAAACCTGTAATTGACCCTTTTAATTATCGCCATCTCTGACCCTCTAATAAAAGAAAAAAATGAATTTTATTTCTGATTTTGTAAAAAAAAATTGAGTAATCAGAAGAAGAGGAACATATTATTAATAGTTTAATCAGTTCGAAAGCCATGGAAAGCACTATTATTAATATATTAAGTGAAATTCAAAAGCACAAGCATATATTGTGTTAATGGTTTATGCAATGTTTGAAAATAATAAATAAATAAACAACGATATATAAAAAAATAAAATAAGAAATAGTGGCTGAGCAAATAAATAAACAATCCTTTTACAGCAATCTCTTCGCCTGATGCGCACCATGTTTAACAAAACAATAAATAAATAAACAATTATATAAATAAATCATATAATTATAAGAAACAAAGACACATGCTTCAAATTTCATTAAAGAAAAAATAAACAATGAAATAATTCATATATTGTGAACGAAAGAAAAGAACAATTGAAGACAAAGTACATACCTGCATACGCGCGAGAAGAAAAATTGAAGATTAAAGAGATTTAGGGTTTGTGTTAAACCTTTCAACAAAGATATTGTATATTTATAATTCTATTTCAGGTAAACTAATCTCATTATACGTTGTTTATTTATTTTTATTTTTTTAAAAAAGAGGTAATATTTTAATATGTGATTTCTTTCCTATTTGATTTAAAGACAACTATTTTTAATTATGAGATTTCTTTCATATTAGGTAAAGACAACGGTTATTAATATGTGATTTCTTTTCTATTAGATAAAGACATCGTTTATAAACTAAAACCGTTGTTAAAATAAATTATATTTAAAAGTGATTTAAATTCCATTGTAAAAGAAAACGGTTTAAATTAAAACCGATATCTTTTACTTACGAAATCGGTTAATTAGTAAACCGATTTCTTTTAAAGTGTTGGCTATTCCTATTATTCTAGTAGTGAAGAATACCTCCGTCGTAGGCTATCCGAGTTGTGCTTAGGAAACATAGAATATACCGTCAAGTTTCCAAGACACACATCTCATGTCGACATGTCCACGATTCTTCATAACTGATGCGATCCACCCTAGGTGATCGACTTTGGCCAAAAATTTAAGAATCGTGACTTTACTAACATGGATACCTAAACCCTTTATGGTACACATACAGGCCGATGGATCCTATCTTGCTTTGCACTTGATTACTGTGTGCATCGGTCCACACCCAACGAACATCTAGAGGCCAGACCATGAAAGGTTTCTGATATACATGGCATCTAAGTGTGGAGGATCTCACACAAAATCAATGTTATCCTATAGTCAAAGGATTATATATGCTACTCGACTCGAGGAGATTCCTATTGACGGTGGTGTGTACTTCCAACTATTAGGAATCACATGTGAGTCATTCAGTATTCACTCCAACGAATACCCTCATGTCTATACGAGTTTCCAAAACTCATGGTACATCGCGTTAAACCATTGGAACTGCAATTCCAATAAACGACATGTGCTAGTCTTCTAGGTTATAGGAATTCGACCGTATTCCAAAACCAACGACTAGGAATATTTACTTTAAGAATAGTTTACACTTAGTGTCAAAACTATTCTAAGGTCGATGTCATTCTTAGCATAACGATACATCAATTTAATACGCATAATGACACTACCATTAATAGGGTATGAAATGAAAAATGTAGTTATTTTATTAATAAATAATAAAATGTACAATTCGGATTGGCACTCCAAGCACCAACTCCATCAGATATATCATCCTCCACTAATAAAGACTCAATTACAAGTAAGTCATATTTACTTGTGGTCTTTTTCATCTTCCGCTCTAAAAGATATTTAGGACAATTCATTTTCTAATGCCCATCCTTGTTGCAATGGAAACACTTTCCTTTGGGCTTGGCATCCTTGGAGATTCTCTTGTTCTTCTTCATGGGCTTTGCCTTAGCCTTCCCAGTGTCTTTCTTCCTGTTCTTCGCAGATTTAGAAGATTTACATTTATCAAAGTCAACTTATTCATAACATAGTTACTTTTAAAGTGCAGGAAACTCTTCGGAAGATTTTCCATGATCATGGTCACCTGGCTACACTCATCAATACAAGCTCCATGAGTTTCATCCGTGTTGAGATAGGTCATCATCCTCAAAATGTGCTCTTGGACCGATGTCTATTCCTTCATCCTTGCGGTCATTGCTGAGACCATAGCCTTATAACTTTACCGCCTTGAAGGCTTCCCGAACATGCCCTGCAATGACTCCATCATTAAAGATGCTTTAGCCATTGGCTCATGCTTTGCAGCAAGAACCTCAGACATCCCTGCTAGCAAGTAGCAATAAAATTTCTCATTGACCGCGACCCATTTCTAGTAGGTATCACGCACAGTTTGGTCAGAATTTCTGGCTGGCTCGGGAAGAAATTCCTCATTCAGGACAAAATTAAGGTCTTCACAGTCCAAGATAATGTTCATGTTACTTTTCTATTTTACATAGTTATCTCCCATTAATTTATCATTTTAATAAATAAATATTTAGGCATAAAATTAAACATGATGCATGAACCGTGTATAATGAATTTGAAACCTAAAAGAATTACTATGCCACAGAAATCGATCATCCCATAAACAAGTGCCGCCGTAGGGTAGGTTAAGTATTTGCATGATAGATCGAGAAAATCTCAATTGATGAATATATATGAGAACAACTCTTATTCATATAATAACCAACCATCATTTGATTTGATCAGGGAATTTTGATTAACATTTAATCATTCATCTGTGATTGTAACCCGTTGTTTCAGAACCCTTGGACTTAAATAGTGAAGTGTCTCCGTAGGGTAGGTAAGTTCACCAGATACATCTAGAGTTCCTATCCTCTCGGAATCTAAACCTGATATTTTCCCAAAATGGACACCATTCATTGGGGAAAAAAATAAAGCCGTCTCGAGGCGCCTTTTGAATCTTACATTTTCAGAATAACAACAGAGATCGTGAGATATATTATCGTATATCACTCTCTCACACACTATTTTAAAATAAAGGTTTCTACTTAAAATTTCTAATATTTTAATTCACTAGTGTCAATAAGTTTATGTGCGGCTAAGACATAACTGTAACGACCGGTGGTCTCTACAACTATTGACTGTAGTACTGTTACATCGCGGGATGAGTGTTATGTAATATAAAATTATATCCGAGCGTATATACATCCATAGAATGAATTTAGGGACGAACAATAAATTCTTTGAAACTTCGATGCATGATTCTATAATGTTCCACTCCGAATAGCCCATGGTATTTGGGACATAAATTTCTCATACAAACTCTGATTTCTATAAATTTTATATTTTCAGAAATTTGAGATCAAGATCTACAACTTTTGCGTTGAACATTTTTCCAAATTCAGAGCAGACGTGAGTCTAAAATACAGATCAACAATTCAGATGAATTCTAGTAAATTCTATAAACTTCTACACTCTTCTATTTTTTATGGCCAACTATAAAAGGGATGTACTATTCACAAATTCACAATTTTGAAACAAAATGGGAGAAGAAAACGTGAAAGAGAAGAAGAAGAAGAAAAGAAAAGAAAGAAAATAGAAGAGGAAGAGAAGAAAAGAAGAAAAGAAAATAGGAAAGAGGCAAAAAAGAGCTTGACATCCATGGAGATTTGAGAAATGAAGGAAAACCAAGATAAATGAGGTGAGAAGTTCTAATCCAAGTCTTGGAAATGGATGTTTTGATCTTGTATTAGGTTGATGATATTGATGAATTATAATAATTGATCTTTATATGGGTTTGGTGAAAAGAAAATGAAGATTGTAGGAAGTCCCCAAATGGTTAATTTTGGTTTTAGATTAATGGAGTATATAGAATGAATCTTAATAGAGATTGAGAATGTTATTGATGGTATTTTGATCAATTATTGAAGCTAATTGCTTGTGTGAAATGCATAAGGAAAGATGTTGAGCATGTGGTTGTTAATGCATGGTGTTTACACCAGAATTTAGTCGTACGTCGCAACGCGATCTGGGATTTTTCCCAGAAATGTTTCTGGTTTGATTCGCGTCGTGACGCAAAGGGAGTTGCGACGCGTAAGGAAAAAATTTGAGCACGTCTCTGGTTGATGCGTGTCGCGACGTGCCCTAACCTGTGTCGCGACGCGAGTTCAAAATATTGCACGAATCAGTTTTAAACCATCACTGTTCCATTCTAGCATGTTTGGGGCTGTCTTATAGGTCTCGTATCAGTTTGTATGCATACCTTACATAGAGATATAAGCATGATAAGCCTTATAGATAAAATATGTTGATGCATCATTCAGTTTAGCTAAGTTCCGATATTCATTTTTACAACATATATGCTAATCAAGTTTCCGATCATAGATTATCAACAAGAACTACAATCTTCTTCAATGAAGGGACTCAGTGTCATCCAAATTCCAAAATCTGTGAGTGGACCTCTTTTCTCAGAACTGACTTTATTTAACATTTTTAATATCAGACTTATTTTTGAGCATATAGGGCGTTAGCCGAAATTTTATTACAGTTGTGTTTCAGATAAGAATGATTTAGAAAAGAAATGTTTTCCAAAGCATGATTTTTTGATTTTCGTGGCATGGGGAAAAAAACCTATTCCAGTATGTAACTTGATACAGTTTGGATTTGACGGACAGAGAACATGTGCACATATAGAGGACTGGGGGGCTGGCGATACGTAACGCCTCCAGATCCTAGTTTAGGAATATGGATGCCAGATGCCCCTAGATCCTAGTTTCAGAGCTTGGAGAGTAGCATAGATCCGCACCCCCAGTTATAGTTTTGTGGCTTGGGGGACAACGATACGTAACGCCCCAAGACCACCAGTTTCAGGGACAGTAGTGACATGCTCTTTGGGGGACGGGGATACG
Organism: Zanthoxylum bungeanum; assembly: GCA_019454045.1. Lineage (NCBI taxonomy): Eukaryota > Viridiplantae > Streptophyta > Magnoliopsida > Sapindales > Rutaceae > Zanthoxylum > Zanthoxylum bungeanum. Next base: position 115,726 of record SKCR01032897.1, read on the forward strand.
TAATGCCCCAAAATCATAGATTTGCACTGCTGGCTCTAGTTAGGCGTATGGGGGGACGACGATACGTAACGCCCCCATACATCAAGTTTTTCAGATACAGACCATTTTTCAGATATCAGTTTTTCAGAAAAAGAGTTTCCAGACATCAGATTTCCAGAAAATAGTTTTCAGAGATCAGATTTTAGAAATAATTTTCAGAATGCAGATTTCAGATAGATAAGCTTTACTCAAGAGATTTCAGACAAGGTTTTCAGAAAAAGATTTTTTATATAAAGTTATTTCTAAAATGTGATTTCGGAGCCAAATGTTTTTTATATCAGTATTTCAATTTTTCGTCCACTCACTTAGATCGAATAACAATCTAACCCTCACTTATAGTTTCCTTGTTTTGTAGGTATTCTCGGAGGATGAGCTCGGGAGCACAGATACTGTTGCAGTTACTAGGGTTTGGAGCCCATCAATTTAAGTCAGAGAGAGTAGGAGTCTAGTCAGATTCAAGTAAAAGTCCTGTATTAGTCATTGATTATGTATAGTCATGGCAAAAACAAGTGTTACTAAGTATTCATAATTAATATTGAGTTTATTTTCTATGTTTTTGAGTTGGGCTATGGTCCCACACAAAATATAATCAATTAGAGAAAAGAGTAATAATTTTTGTTTATGGTTAGAAAGTCAGAGGCTTATTGGGTTAGTACGGTCTATCCTCTGCCGGTAGCATCTTCTAGATCGGGGATGTTACAATGATGGTATCAGAGCATGGTCTAGGGAGTCAGTTACTATAGTGGGTAGAGTGTTGGGGGTTTTGTATACGCAGTATGTCCAGGATACTCGTATGCAAGGCACTGCCTCTCCAGTATCCGATCTTCGAGAACGTCCTCAAAGTTCCGTAGATATGTTAGTAAGCTTTCCTAGATCATTCAAATAGTTTTTCCTTACAAGAAAAGTTATAATTTAGATCGAAGATAAGAATCTTTCCTAAAATTATCCTGGCCTATCACCAGAAGTTCAGAACAAGATATGAAACCAGACAGTAGGATTCTAAGAAATGTTATCCAGAGAGTGGGAAGAAAAGCTATAAAAAAAAGAAGCATGCATAGTTAGTTAACCAACTGGAGATGAGAAAAGTAAGGAGACAATGAGAAATGGTAATGTTCAAAGGATACCTACCAATGAAAGTAGGAAGAGAAAAAGAAAGTTAGAAAGAAAAGTATGAAATGATAGATAGATGATTAAAAGAACATGTAGTAGAGGTTCACGCAATCAGAGTTAATAAGACATAAAGAAGTAGAAATAGATAAATAAATTTGTATCAGAACCTATAGTAGTAAGAGAAGAAATTAGGATGCTTAAGCAACCAGAGTAAGAAGAAATAGAGATACAGAAACAGATCGATAAAGGAATACCAGAATCTATAGTACCTAATAAATGTCATAAACATAAACGATTAGTTACCTTACCCAAGAAAGTCGATGTAGACACGACCCTAAGTTATCTAGTTCTCAACCGCTTAGACATACCAGTTAAGGAATTCGTCCTGACAGAGTCTACCTCATACCTACCTTACATAAGAAATAGACCCTATCGGGACATAAAGTACCAAAACAAAGATACCGAAACTCATCGAGACATAAGATGTTTACCCTCGTCCCTACCAGTATAGATATAATAACAGTAAGGGAGCCCGATAAAAGTTTACTCTAAGAACAGAGACAAAAACCATGGAAAGATAGATCACTCAGAATAGGAAGTTTGGAGGAAGTAAATAAAAGAATGTAGTATAGCCCAAAGATCTAAGCAAGTCAAGATGAGGTTTATAGTACTAGTAGAAGTCCATAGAATAGACCCAATGTATTTGAACCTTCAAATCAGCCCAAGTCAGTAGAAATATATGAGGCATACAAGAATAGACCCGAGAGGTTGAAGATAATTAGGAAGTGACAAGAGTACCAGCATGGACAGTAGAAAAAAGTGCCCAAGTCGAGATTTATAGCAAGAATATAGAGTGGAGATCTAAGAAGTAGTTAGGGGGATGAACCACCGCTAGCCTCAGTAGCAAGGCGTATAGCAAATGAATAGGATATCCAAATGGTAAGAGGGACACGAGAAGTAACAAAGAAATTCAGTACATTCAGGCATAAGGATAACATAATGAGGAGATCATAGTATATAAAATTGATAATGGTTATGGAACCCCAAGACATGAAGTAGTCGACCAGGTTCCTACGAATGAATAACGACCATTTCTTCTAGAAACCTCGATTCTAGTAAGCATATAAACACCTAACTAGATCATCACCGAGCTTAAATGATAAACAGAATGCATACCACAGAATCCGTATGGAATGTATATGCTCACCCCTCAACTTAGAGCTTAGTAAAGAGAAGAATTAGTAAAGAAGAGTACTTGATAGATTAGATGTTTTGCGAGATGGCTAGATAGCCAAATCGATGAGTTCAAAGAAACATAGATAAGAAGCATGAGATAGAATGGTTCGAAACTAAAATAAGTTGAATTAAAGAAGGATTAGGTAAAAGTAGTACCTGAACCAAAAGATTTAGTAGAAGATGTTCTAAGTAATCAAAGTAAATGGAGTTTTCAGAAAGTAAGAAGAAATAAATTTAAAGAACTGAGACAAGGAAGGAACCTTTGTAGCGGAGCAAGTTTCTTAAGGAAGAATAGCAAATAGAGTATAACAGTACTCAGAGGAAGAAAATAACGAATTTAGAGGGTTAAACGAAAGAGACTATACATGAATGAGTACAGAGGCAGTACGAGAAAGTTGTTAGAGTGCATGACTCTATAATGATTTTTTGGAAAAGGTGGCGAGATTGATTGTTGAATATGATCAGGAATAAAGTTGGAGAAAGCGAACCAGACATTTTTAGCAGTAGTACTCTAAGTGTAGAAAAGACATCAAACATGTACACATAAAAGTCCTAGGCTCTTAGATACAGAATATGTGCCACCAGATCACCGTAAAGAGAAAGACCTCAATATAAGTTCCCACTCTCCCAACCCTCGTTAAATTATGACAACAATGATAAACTTCGATGTTTTTCTTAAGATATTTCCAGAAATAAGAGAATATGTGGTGGAAGAGATCGAAATAGAAAACCCTTAAGATATAGTATAAGAACAAAATAAAAGAGGAAATAGTTCTAAGTGAAAGATCTAGAAGAAAATTTATCTAGATGAAACGATGACGAAAGGAAGTGCTAGTTAAGTAGAAACGAGGATGTAAAAGAACAGCATTAAACATGATTAGAGATATGTAAGAGATGACATCTTTCAAATAAAGAGACAGAGATATAGATCGTAGAAGTTTCAGTTACAAAACAGAGCAGGAGTGTAAATGAAAAGGTCAGCAGACACAAGGTTTGGAAGTAAAATTGTCATGGCGCAACAACAGTAGGAGAAAATACCAAGTAAGTATTGGCAAAAGTGTAGTATAGTATAGAACCGAGAAGATAAGTTTATTACAATATGGAAAAAATAAAGAGGAGGTATCCTAGCATGCAATCAGGTATAGAAACTAAGTGGATTTGAAAGAACAACAACTAGATATATGGTAACAATAAGGACAAGTACAAAAAGGAGATGAACTTTAGCAGTCCAAAAATATCACCAAGACGCATATAAATAAGCTTGAAATTGTAGCAGTAAAGAAGGACCACTAGAATCTACCCAGAAGCAATCTTTTTAGTATAAGCATTATCGGTAACACCAACAGTAAACTAAGAAGCCCTAGGCGATACCGTAAGCATATGAAGTTTGGAAAGGAGAATATAGAGAATTAAGTACCTAAGTGATGAGAAAGAATATTAAGATCAAGTTGGACAAGTGGAGCAAAAGGAGTATTGAGTACAGTATGGAGACATCAATATTTTAGTAAGAGTCAAAGGTACCGGCTATTAAGAAGCTGATCAATTAAAATGAATGTTGAGCACAATTAGAGGTCCAGAAATAAGGTGGTTAAGAATAGTCAGTGAAGATCTTATAAAGCAAGAATGAGGTTGTACCTCACAGTAAAGAACTTAAAGGATATTCACTGAAGCCACGAATTCTGAAACAACTTACCCAAGTATGGCAAAAGGTTCGAGGCATAAGTTAGATATTAAGAATGATGAAGAGCCTCATATGTTTACTTTTCAAAAAGTAAATGATCAGCCGGGCAAAGCCTTCGTTGTTAAGTCAGTTAGAAGCCTCGCTGATACAAAATAATTACACCAAAGTAAGAAGTTCACATTAACAAGTTAGTATACAGCTCTAATTATAACTTCCAAGTAATGACATTCTAGGTTCAGTATGATCGTCACATTATCCTGTGGCATATTGGTAGCACTAGGAAATCATTGAGGAATGATATAATACATTGGATAAAATGAGATGAGTGTGTAGTCAGTCAAAGTCTGTGAGTTATAAGGATTCCATAAATCATGTGATCTAAGATAAGATCCCAAGTTTAAAGAGGATTCGAGGACGAATCCTATTTAAGGGGGGAGAATTTGTAACGACCGGTGGTCTTTACTTTTGGACAATTATGACCCATAGCATCACTGTTTATAAAAGACATGGTGTTTTTGTACAAAATAACTATGTGACAAAGGAAATTGCTCTTTTATCATTTTGTATTTGGATTACTTGGATATATAAATGATAAAAGTCCATATGATTAGTACCAGATTAATAAGATGTGAGACAGTATTAATCCATGAACGGTTTAATCATTAAATATCCCTAGTCGTAGTATTATCGAGACTAGACATCGATAATACGGAATAGACTAGTATTACACTTGTGCGCGTTATGGAAGCTTAACGACATAGTTCTCATAAATTTAAGTATTGGATACTTATGCAAGTGTGATAAAAGGTTCTATTAGCCTTTGGACCGGGAACAGGTTCGCTATGGATAGACCCCTCAGAGTCCCATTGGTATTATGACCATGTGTCTTTGGGAATCCGAATCAGGGTAGGTGTATGTGGTCTTAACCTGAGACTTGCATCGCTAATACTTGCGACAATCAGTATACTTTAGTTTTGGTCGTCCGGAGCTTTAACAGGTTCTGTGTACGCCTCTTCTGGGTTTACTGAGAATCGTAGTTTATTGTGTGTGATGTCAAGATGGAAGTATCACTTCAGTCATATAGAGATGATGATCACGCATGATACAAAACTAGTACTCTTAAATGCTGCAGCTATCGGGATAGTATGACTAGGTCATGATTATATGATTACAGAGACTAGTTGCTGATGATCCGATATATGCTTCGTACGTGGCAGACACAATTCCAGCCCTATGCCTAGCATGTGACAACCGATATTGGATCATATTACGCAATACATTCTATGCTATGCTTGATACAGATTATATATTCTTCGTTGAATATTTCTGGAGAATTGGGTAGGCACAGTACTTTGCTAGAAGCCAACCATGTCTTGTAAATCGGTGAGAACATGGTACTGGGTACGCACGTGTTTGGATAGTCCGATGACAATATTTACTTCCAATATATCCATGGATATCTTAGGCGCTTCCCAAAGATTCACCAATGACATTTGACTTGAATAGAATTAATCTGAGATTAATTATGAGAGAGAAAATTAATATGAGATTAATTACGGCAATAATTTATCTGGGATTAAATTCATCTAGAAGAGAGAACGCGATTAATTTGGAATTAATCGGCAAAGTAAATTTAATAGTTAAATTGAATTTTACTATTTAATTGGGCTAAAAAATATATTGGATATATTAATTGAAATTAGATTTCAATGCGAAATTAAAATTGGATTTTAATTCGGGCAAACGAATTAATTTGGAATTAATTCGTTAGCGACTTTCGTAATAATTTTGCTAGGCATTATTATTTAATTAAATTGGATTTAATTACGTCGCGATGGAAAATTCGTTTAATCAGATTAAACGAACCTGGGCCCAAAGTGTGTTGTGTAAGCTAACTTGAATTCGGAATTTAATTGGGTGGGACCCACAACTTACATCAAATTGTTTGACCTGTGATGTGAGTAGTTGGCTTGCATTTAATGAATTCTTTTCATTACACCAACTTTGGAAGTCAATATTTTTTTTTTATGTTTTTGGAAAATAAAATACACTATTCACTCATCCTCTCCATCTCTCATTGTCGAACACTCTTCTCCTTGGAGGGAAAATTTTGTTCTTCAAAATTTGTAAAAGCTAGCACTTTTGGGGTCAATTAAGGTGATAGGGAAACTCACCCAAGAGTTTGGAACTCAACAAAATGGCTTGGAGCTTCTACATCCAAAGAAAGATTTGATTTTTCAAAGCCGATCAATGTAAGTTATTCCGCAAACTTTCTTGATAAATTCACACACAAATCATTATTTAGAGACTTGGGCATGTGTAGGACACTAACATTGGTATCAAGAGCCAATCTAAGCATGATTTGAATTCTAGGGTTCTTAACTTTAATTTGGGTATTTTTGCTTGGAGCATGATTTTTCCAAATTGATTGTTTGGTTGTGTTTAGATGATGATGAATTGGATTTGTGCATCATTGGAATTGAGAAAATTGGTTGGATCAAAATTTCCCTAATTCCTTAGCCATAGCCGAATGTATGAACCCTAATATACTCATGGTAATTTTTGAAATTTGACAATTGGATATGTTAAATGCATGGAATGAATATTGATTGTTGATTTAATTGGATTGAAATCAAAATTGGATGTTATTTCTTGCTAATGCCGTGAGTTTGAAGCATGTTGAATGAGTTGATTTTGCTTCAATTTGTGTTGGACATGAATTGGATAATTGAGCATGATTAATTGGATTAATTAGTGTTTTGGAAACATTAGATTAATTGATTAATTATGTTAATTACACTTTAAATTGAATTAATGTGATTTTGGAATATTATGTTAATTTAATTTGTTGTATTTGGGCTAATGGGCTTGGTTGGGCCAAGTATGGTTTTGGACAATTGGGTTGGATCCAATTGTGCCTAAAACCATTTCCATAAAATCCAAATATGACTATTGGGCCGTTAAAATTTAATTGGGCCTAATGGGCCTAAATTAATTTTTGGCATATGGTGATTCCTAATTGGGCCTTGGCATTTTGGGTTTGATCTATAATGGCCAAAGCCCATGCCTAAAGAATTAATTGAAAGTCCATTGGACTTTAATCAAATGGCATTAGATGATATTTGGGCCTTTGAGACCCAAATGGATTGGATTTGGAATCCAAGTCTAAAAGGCACTATTAAAAGTGTAATTGTTTAATTTGGAATTAAACATGAATTAATATTGGATACAATTTGAATTGGATTTAAAATTGTAGTTCAATATAATTCAAGAATACGTACTTTGAGTATTTATTCTTAAACGAGTTGGACTCACGCAAATCAAATCATTTTATGAACATTGGATGGTCATTAATTTAAGATTAATTAATTGGATTAGATTGATTGAACAACATGATTTGTATGAATACTTGGATTTATTTATATAAATAATGTATATCATATGGATATTAGTTGGGTGGGGGCAATTTTAGAAATTGTTGTAAATTTGGAATTTATTTAAATTGGACCTACGTGTCCAGCATTTCACCTCCTATTCTCTTTGTATTTCTCTTTTCACCAATTCCCCTCAATGCAAATGAGGTTTCTTTTAGTGTTATGTAATTGGGTAGAAGAATGTAAACTGCTAGCGGGAGAGAAGAAATAGAGTGATTTGTTCTAGGAACAAATTATATTATATATCCATTCGCATATCATTATTAATTTATCGTGCCTTATTATGCTTTTAGAATGCATGTTTAAGGGTGTATGATGAGACCTAATAAAAAATAAAAAATTGGTTGCCAATTTACGTGAAAAACCCTCACTTTAATATTAAGCGTTTTCCTTCCATTGAGTGGTTCTCTCTCAAGATCCAAGATTGACTTTGATTTGTTGGCCAAAGTCAAGATCACTGTCCATCGCGGATGTGTTTGAACCACGAAAGCTTTGTTATATATCGCATGTTTTGGGCAGTTGTGACTTGTTGGCCAAAGTCAAGGTCACTTCTGTACATCGACGTGGATTAAGAATTTTTCCCACTGTCAATGGGTCACGCTTAACTGTAATCAGTAAGCTTGTTGAGCCAAAGCCAAGGTTTAGTTGATTCAGAGGAAAATGTTAGGAAATATATTGGATATATGTTTTGGACTTGGAGGTCCACCTACCGGATCTAGGAATTGGATGAGATCCAACTGATCTTAGAGATCTACGTAGTTAAGTTTCATACAACTTGTTGGCTAAAGTCAAGGTTGTGTTATTTAACGGGATCCTAGCCCACTAGGAAACTGGGTTTCCCGAGTACTCCACAGAGGGTAAGAGGCTCGCTAAAAAATAGTGGGAGGCCAGTATTAAATTTGCAATTTCGTTTAATACTTGCTAAACACGCTCTTTTATTTTATTTATCGTTGTTATAAATATATATTAGTTGGACTAATATCTTTTATTGCATTCATTGAACAGTTGGACTGTTTTCACACTACTCCACTTGTAGTTGGTTATATAGTTAGACTATTGTAACCATTATATTTTGAGTGTACCCGATATCATTGATTGGATAGTTAGACTATTGCAATTGAGATGGCTGGAAAGATTAGCGTTAGGGACATCATCCTGGGTGATAATATCTTTAACGGCTCCAATTTTCCAGATTGGGAGATGAATCTCAGGATAGTCCTGGGAGCCGAGAAGTTACTCTATGTCATAGAGAAACCTCTCGGGCCTGAGCCCGGAGTTGAGCAAATAGTAGAACATGAGCTTTGGAAGACTCATCGTGATGATAACTTTAGTGCTCAATCCGTCATGCTTACCGCAATGACTCCTCAGTTTCGTCGTCAGAATAAAGGATTGGATCCTTATAGTATGATGTTGAAATTGAAGGATCTTCACAAATATAACCTTAGATCATAGAAGTATGAATTGCAAAATAAGCTCTTTCGCTCGCGTATGTCAAATGGTACATCTTTCGAGCACTATGTGTCACAGATGATTGCTGACATCGGCCAACTAGGTCAGCTGGGCATAACCTTCGAGGCCGAGACTTCCATAGATTTGATCTTACAGTCTCTGCCCGACTGCTGGGGCGGGTTCGTCATGAACTATAACATGATGAACCAAGAGAAGACTCTTGGATAGTTGATGGCAATGCTGAAAGAAGCAGAGCCAGAGCTTCTGAAGGGCAACAAGCGCGAGGCGCATCTTACTTCGACATCTCAGAAAGCCAAGGCTTGGCCGAAGGCTTCTGGAGGTGTGAAGAAAAAGAAGAAAAAGGGCAAGGCCAAATCATCACAGTCTTCTGGGAAGACTAATGACATATCCCAAGATGTCTGCCTACACTATGGCAAACGGGGTCACTGGAAGCGTTACTGCCGTGAGTACAAGGCATACATAAAGGACGTGAAGGCGGGCAATCCTCCGGCTTCAGGTATGTTTGTTATAAACATGTCCACTACTAGTTACAAAAATTGCATTTTTGATTCTCGATGTAGTACTTATATATGTACTGATGTGCATGATCTGCTGATTAGTAGGATACTGGCTTCAGATGAGATCGACTTGGGAGTCAGAAACGGGACGAGATTCGCTGTTTTGGCAGTTGGGACCTATGTTTTGAACCTGCTTTTTGGGGCATGTAATTACATTAGGTGACTGTTATTTTATACCTAGTTTGACTAAGGAACACCATTTCTGTATCTTGTTTAACCCGATGCAGGTATACCTTTGTATTCCGGAACACTGGGTGTTTTTTATATAAAGATAACATTTTGATATGTACAACATATATTAATAATGGTCTTTATATTTTGAATATAAATGAATCTCAAGCATATAACATGACAAACAAATGGCTCAAATGAGTAAAACAGATGAAACTTATCTGTGGCATCGTTATCTGGGACACATTGACAAGACTTGTATATCCACACTTTCGAAGAGTAGATACTTGGACGGATTTGATCCCGATTCATATGATGTTTGCGAATCATATTTATTAGGCAAAATGCCTAAAACGCCTTTTAACGGTAAATGTGTACGTGCCACCGAGCTGTTAGCCCTCGATCATAGTGACGTATACGGGCCCATGTCTAGCTAGGCTAGAGGTGGTTATGAATACTTCGTAACCTTTACGGATGTTGCATCGCGTTATGGTTATGTGTATCTTATGAAACACAAGTCGTAAACTTTTGATAAATTCAAAGAGTTTCGACACGAAGTAGAATAACAGACCGGCAAAAGTATTAAAACATTACAGTCGGACCGTGGTGGAGAATACTTGATCAATGAGTTTCTCGATTACATGAAAGAGTATGGTATTCTTTCACAGTGGACTCCTCTCGGAACACCTCAATTGAATGATGTGTTCGAACAGAGAAACCGAACTTTGTTGGACATGGTGAGGTCAACGATGAGTCGCACTGAGCTACCAATTTCCTTATGGGGATACACATTTAATAGTGCAATATTTATTTTGAATAAGGTTCTGACAAAATATGTTGGACAGACTCCATATGAAATCAGAATGATAATGTTCCTGGCACTGATCCCCTCACGGAACACGAACAGTTCATCAGGGATGAGACTGTTCCACAATCTTATAATACACAAGAACTGCGTAGGTCAGAGAGAATCAGAAAACAACCTTAGAGGTATGGGTTTCTGATCTCACCTCATGTAGATATTAATCTTATTGAGGAAGATGAACCAGATATGTATGAGAAAGCGACACAAGGTATCGACTCCGCTTTATGGAAAGTTGCCATAAAGTTCAAAATGGATTCCATGTATACCAACTAAGTTTGGAAACTGGTTGATGTACCAGAAGGCATTGTGACTATTAGTAGTAAATGAGTCTTCAAGGTGAAGACAGACATGGATGGAAACATACAAACGTACAAAGCTAGGCTTATAGCGAAAGGGTATCATCAACGACATGGTGTCGATTATGATGAAACCTTTTACCCATTTCCATGATTAAATCCATTCGGATAATGCTTACTAATGCTGCATATTTCGATTATGAAATTTGACAGATGGACGTAAAAACCGCTTTCCTTAACAGAAACCTTTTGGAGGATGTTTATATGCAATAGCCTGAAAGTTTTATTATGCCAAAACATGCAAACATGGTTTGCAAGTTAAATCGATCCATTTATGGATTGAAACAAGCATTGCGTTCTTGGAACCAATGTTTTGATGAGATCATATTACAATATGGTTTCATTCAAAATGAAGATGATTCTTATGTATATAAGAAGGTTAGTGGGAGTGCACTGACAATGATTGTCCTATACGTTGATGATGTATTGCTTCTTAGCAATGAAATTCCCATATTAAAATCAATGAAAGCTTGGCTTTCATTAAAATTCTCCATGAAATACTTGGGAGAGGCAACCTTTATTCTAGGAATAATGATCTACTGGGATAGATCTAAAAGTTGTTGGCACTCTCCGAGAACTCGTACATTCACAAACATGCACGCGACCTGGTGTCTCATATGTTTTGAGCATGTGCAGTCACTATCAGGCCAATCCAGGTGATGGTCACTGGATTGATACTAAGAACATCCTTAAGTATCTTAGACGAACTAAGGATGCTTTCCTAGTCTACGGAGATGGTGAACTTGAGGTACCTGGGTTCACCGATGCAAGTTTCCAAACCGATAAAGACGAAGGTAAGTCGCAATAAGGGTACTGTAGGCACTGCATTTTTGCATGTAAGTCCCGATGATGAGTCTCCTACGGAGGCATTACCTTTTAAGTCGCGGAAGTCGCGGGAAGCGGACGTCGGAAGGGAAAAGTCAGGAATTGACGTTTTGATGGATTTAATTCGCTCGTTTTGCTTCGGGTTTGTTCGCCGTATTTCCGTTTCAAAATTATCCTCCGCCCAGAATCTTATCCTCGCTCTTTCTCACACCTATCCGCTCTCCTTAATTTTTCATGCATGTGCCCCATCGACTTCCATGCAAATCCCTACAAAGCCAAACTCCTTCACAAAATAATTTCCCTCCTTTCAAACCAATACCCCACGTCCAAACCTATTTCACATGCCCATTTCCCCTTTTCCATAAACCAATTACACAAAATGCCAAATCCAACCCATTATTTGCCACCTTTCACTCTAATTCCACAACAAAACACAAAGACAAAACCAAAACCAAAATAATGCCACCAATCTTCTCTCTCCAAACCCACCTCATTCTTTCAATCAAACAAATAAACCCCACACGCCATTATCAATACAAATCCAACCAAACCCGTTTTGATCCTCCATTTTCAAAACCACCAAAAGCTCATTTGTCTTGCCCTCCATCACGCCATTAATCATGCCCATTTCCCTCTCCTTTCATGCCAATCACACGGCACCTCACAACCCCACACGTCTTCAGCTCCTTACACCCTTCACACTAACGTCCAGCACAACAACAGCCTGCCTCCACTCACGCCACTTATGCCTTTAAATACAACCCCATTTTGCTTCAGTTCAGGCCATTTTTTTTGGAGTCCTCTTGGCACACGTTCAAGTCCTTCACACTTAGCCTGAAACTGCCAACAACAAAGCCCCTTAGCCATCATGACACACTACCAGCACACACTCACTTAGTTGCCCTCTTTGCTGCCTCTTGCACGCACAAAAGACCCTATCATCACAGCCCTCACTTCACTCAAGCAGCCAAGCCACGCCCTGAACCTTCTGCCTTCACGCACTTAAACCACATCGAATAGCAAACATTCTTCACGACCAGCCCTCTCTCTCTCACACAACTCCATTCATTGTCAAAACTACCCTCACGAAACCCTAGCCTCAAACTCACGTTGAACCTCAAACTCACACTGAACCATAAAGCCACAGACACAGCCCTCAATGCCCCTGAAAGCACCCTTTAAACCCTTCACTCAGACGTAGCAACATCATTCACTGCTCCCCATCAAACACGTCCTCAAGCACTCACGTAAAACCCATACAAATCATGAAACCCTAACTCATCATAGCCCCACCGACACACTGGATCAGCCCACTTAACGCCACAGCCCTCCATTAAGCAAGATCAATAAATCAAAACCTGTCCTCACCGACTCCACCCACACTCACAAAACCTGCTCCAAAACATCACGTCACCCACTACCAACAGTCCTCCACGTAAAGCCTTCAACTCCCCCTTAGCTCCTCCTCTGGACTCTTCACGCACACGTCTCATTTACTTCACTCAGCCCACACGAATTCAAAGCCCACAAACCTTGATTACATAACAAACCACCACTACCCATGTTCACGTCAATGGCCTTCTGCTCCATCTAGCCTTACAGCCGCATCAACATGCTAACAAACAAACACACCATCCACACGTCCATAAGCCAATCTGCCACCTGACCATGCACGCACTTAATCAACAAAACCAGTGAACTCATTCACACCTCTCAACCTCACACAAATATGCCTTCCATGCATTACTCATGCAGCCCCATGCAACATGCACGTGAAACCCTTGCCCCCTCGACTTCATGCCTCTTGCTTCAACAGACCACCCACACGAACCATACTGCTAGCCCAACCCTTGCCTTGCTTTTATTCACGCACAAACACCCTTTGTCCACATTACAAACCTTCACGCTAAACCCTAGACCCCTTGCAAACAGCCCCGAACAGTGAGGAATAATAGATTAAGAAACTGTTTTTGAAACGGAAAGAAAACCACGAAGAAAACAGAGGAAAAATAGATTGAAAACAGCAACCCCAAACAGAGAAAACAGCAACCCCAAACAGAGAAAACAGTGAACCTGTGAAAATAGTGGAAACAGCGGACCAGTGAAAACAGCGAAACGATATCCCTTCCGGCACCGTGAAACGCATTCCCGGAAAGCGACTAAAAAAGTAAGACCTGAGGGCACCCTTTATTATATTTTATTTTGTTGTCCCGGACACGGCGTGCTCGGTTGACATGGAATACGTTCAACCGAGTATGCGAGGTCCAACATTGAGAACGGCCAAATTCCTTGGCCATATGTTTGTTCCGCATGTATTAATTTAAATATTCATGAGTTATGTTTATCGCTTTCCTGGCTTATCTTTGAAGCATGCAAACCTAGATTTAGGCCTATAGGAATTTAGAGTAGTTTTAACAATGTATGTCTTGTAGACTTGGTTAATATTACACAAATCCATGCATTACAATTGACATAAGTAAGGGACCATTCCGAACCCAACGGTTTGAGGTCTTCCATTGCGAGGGGTGAGTGTGGCCTTAAATCATTTTCCCGGTTCACACCGGGTGGCGACTCCATTATTCTCCGGTTTAGTCCCCCGTGGGCTACTCCGTACTCCCAACTAGGTCGCGAGCCCAGAATAGCATGCGTCGTCAGTTTTTGTGTCCTACAGTCTGGCGACTCCACTGGGGATAGAGAATCGGCCTCGAAATAATGTCTTGTAATGTTTGTGATTTGTGCTTTAATTAACCATGTCTACTGTGGGTTTAGTTAGTTTAATCAAAGGCATTCTTAAGGCTAGGTAATGGTTTGGTGTCTTCCTTCACTCACTACCTTTCTATAAGGAAAAGCTGTGAAGGCACCTAGATAATCATCTACTTTTAGCCTACTGTGATAGAATAATTTGGAGGACTCGTTGTTTATTCCTGTCACCAAGCGATAAGAGCCTAAGGGGCTTGGGTACTTAAGAGAGCCTCGCTCCACCCTCCCTCTGGGGAATCTACAACGGGAAGTCCATTCGACAGTTAGTCACACACCATAACTTGTTGGCATATACCATAAGGTATAAAAAAGGTGCGCTCACTTGGTCCCTTGAACCCTTGAATGAGGAGTCCTAGTTGTGAGTAATCATTTGTCAATAAGGGCCTTTGTTTACATTCCTAAAACCTGCATGTGAACCCTAGTTGTATGACCCATAGAAATCATTTCTTTTATGCTTTTGTTTGGGACCATCGTTATTTGGATTCAATTGGAATTTTTGTCAAGAGATATGAACTGGTTGGGCCATTTAAATTGGAACGAGTTCGCGTCCTTTGATAATTGGGCCAAAAGCTTCTAAAATGTCGATGGGCCATTTTGTGTTTAGGCCTCTTATTATTTGAAGTCGTTTAGTTATATTATCGCAAAGTGTAAACCTGTTGGGCCTTTTCAATTGGGACAAGTTTGCACCGCGCAATAGTATGATTGAATACTTTAAAATGATAACGGGCCAATTAGTGTAAATCCTTTTATGAGCTTATTTATTCCATACATCTCACGCATTTCATGCATACACGCATCATGTTAACCCTTTTTGTGTCTTAAAAGCCATCATAGATTCCCGTTGGGTTAGGAAAGCAGAGAGACTCGTCAAGAGACTGTCAGTCAACATGAGCAAGTTAGCAAACGAGAGATCCCGCCTGGATCAATTGGATATTAAAGTAACCGAAATTATTGAGATGTTGCAAGTTCTGACTAATGATGTTGCCAGTTTGACCGTACCCGGTATAGTCGATAACTGGAAGTTTTACAATCAGAATGGAAAGACCATCGGAGAATCCTCGGAAGAAGCAAGAAGAAAAGAAAGGATAGCCATTCAGAAATTGAGAAATGGAGCAGTGAAACTGTCAGACTTGGAAGGGAACGAGTTCACCGAGCCGATCAATGTTATCAGATTGAATCTGCATTTTGCCTGAAGGAAAGAAGACTAAGCAAGTCACCAAGGGAATTGGCGGAAGGCCTAACCCAACGGGATAAGAAACATATCCATGCATGCATACACGTAACGTACTTGCAATTCTTGTGTTTGTCCTATGTTTGCAGGTTTTAAACAGAAAGGAAGAACTAGTAGGAGGAAACACATGGCGCCAATGAGCACAATGAGGTTTTAACCCATCATGAATAGGGAGGACCTCTACACTTGCATACGTATACATTACATGCACACGTCTTTATTCTGTTGTTTTGTATTCGCAGGTTTTAAAGAAGAAAAAGAAAAAGAAAGCGACAAAGATCAAAAGGTGACACAAGCACTGAGGATGACATTGAAGCCACCTTGACAGATGGATTTCGGTCATATCTGGCCGAAGACGATGAATTTAGCAGGGAGGCCACCCATGCACTTTGTTGCGATTTCTGTTTTCATGCTTTGTGTATACATGTTGTAGAGTCTTTAATTTTGTGTGTTATTTTTGTAGGTAAAAGCAAAGACATAGCATTTTAAGACAGAGGGAATGGTGCTCGGCAATCACAAAGATGGGAGCTAATTCATTAGTGGTGGCAGAGTAAGGAAAGAATTCCTGAGACGCATCCTAATGAATTTATACCAAGCATGATGCGTATTGAGTACACAATTCCTTTGCTTTAATTATTGCTTTGATTTGCCTTCTTTTGTTATTTTCTGTTATTTTCGTAGACAGGATCCCAGACTTTTTGACCCTTCATGACTTGTTTTGGTGTTTTTGTGGACAGGATCCACAACTTTTTGACCTTTTAGGACTTCTTTTAGTATTTTCTTTTATTTTCGTGGATAGAATCCACGACTTTTTTACCGCACACGATTTCTTTTGTTGTTTTCTTATATTGTCGTAGACATGATCCAGAGACTTTTTGACCTCTGACGAATTCTTTTGTGGTTTAGCTAACAACCATTCGGCAGAAGATATTAATGCAATTATTACTCACCCTTTTTCAGGTTCTATAAGTTCAGCTCAACATTTCTCTTCTCAACACATCCAAATATACATCCAAGTAAGATAAAGAAAATGGAAGCAACTTCACAGCAGCGAGTTAAGCAAATTTGTGTTTTCTGTGGATCCAATACTGGTAATAAACCAGAATTCATTGAGGCTGCAAAGGAACTGGGAGGAGTCATGGCTGAGAAGAATATGCACCTAGTATATGGCGGTGGAAATCTTGGGATAATGGGAAGCATTTCAAAAGCCGTTCAGGACGGTGGCGGTCATGTTTTGGGAATCATCCCAAGACCTTTGGCGGACGAACAGTTAATTGGACCAACAAATGGAGATGCACGCATCGTATCAGGTATGTCTGAACGACTCCATGAAATGATAAATACTGCAGATGCGTTTATTGCGTTACCAGGTGGACTTGGTACCCTTGAAGAGATATTCACAGTGGCATCATGGGCGCACTTGAACGTTCATCGGAAGCCCATTGGACTACTTAATGTTGCACAATTCTTCGATTTTCTGTTTGTGTTTCTCGCGGAAGCCAAGAGACACGAGTTCATCACCAAATATGTGGGAGATATTTTCTTGACTGCGACGAAGGCCGAAGAGTTGATTGACCAGATCCTAGCTTTTGAACCGAAGCTCGACCCCATCCTCTCCAAATTAGACTGGACAGATAGTGATCGTGGCAAGAAGCGCAAATTGGACATTGATCTTAATCAGTGATGTTTCCTGCTAACCAGATATTACAGACATGAGACATATTTGAAAGTTTGTGCTTTAATTGTAAAAAAAAAAATGAAAAAATGAAAAAAAATGAGAGAGATAAGTCTTTGATGGTTAGACATATGTCTGGTGATGACATTGTATGCTATAGGGAGAAACCCTAGAAACGGTAAGTGTGAGACATGCTCTCGTCCGGTATTCTGAATGGATTGATCTCAGTTAGACTCACGAACACTTGATTACAGGATCCTAGCAGTAGAAGCCTGAGTAGTTATCGAGGTGACTAGTTGAAGAGATGATGTATTAGTGAATGACCGTTTGCCTGAGTGTCCACACTTGTTTACTGATGCTATGATATATGATATGGTTGGAAATAAAGAAAAAAGTCTCTGAAAAAAAATAAAAAAGAAAAGAAAAAAAATAGACCACCTATAACCGATAAGCGTGAAGCTACCCATGGGCGAGTATTAGGACCACCATGAGGAGAAATGCTACCTTAAAGGGTAGGTGTGTCAGAAAAGAAAAGAAAAGAAAAGAAAAAAAAAGAAAAAAAAAAGAAAGAAAAGAAAAGAAAAAAAGAAAAAAAGAAAAAAAGAAAATGAAAAGAAAGAGACGAAAGAAAAAAGATGAAAACCATATCATGTTGAGTATGCTGAAGTAATCACAGAATGTGATTAAGACATCCATGTTGGTTAGACCCACTGGTTCGATTCTCTGAAACGAAATCACCAAGTTGGCTTACTTAAGGACTAAGCTGCGGAAGAGCCCTGGCACACACACACGAGGAGTCTAGCTCAGATCACCCATTCAGATGATTGGACTTGAGTATATCGAGTACTTTGAAGATTCATCGGTTTTGACACGAAGAATTCGTTGAGGACGAAAATATGTCTAGCTATCAAAGATTATCTCGTGAGAGGTAATACAATATGTGAAACAGAATATCATGTCAGCTTGGGAACAAGGCCCATATCAGCTTTGGGGTGAGGCCCCACATCATTATCAGTTCGAGGGCGAGGCCCATATCAGCCTAGGGGCGAGACCCTACATCATCAGTTCGAGGGCGAGGCCCATATCATTCTGCGGGTTGAGGCCTACATCATTATCAGTCTTTGCCGGGTATGGCACTCTGGGGGCGAGGCCCACATCAGTATCAATAGCAGTCTTGTCGGGTATGGCACTCTAGGGGCGAGGCCCACATCATTATCAGTCTTTGCCGAGTATGGCACTCTGGGGGCGAGGCCCATATCACTATCAGTCTTTGCAGGGTATGGCACTCTGGGGGCGTGGCCCACATCATTATTAGACTTTGCCGGGTATGGCACTCTGCGGGTTGAGGCCCACATCGCTATCAGACTTTGCCGGGTATGGCTCTCTGGGGGCGAGGCCTACATCATTATCAGCCTTGCCAGGTATGGCATTCTGCGGGTCGAGGCCCACATCATTATCAGTCTTTGCGGGTATGGCACTCTGCGGGTTGAGGCCCACATCACTATCAGTCTTTGCAGGGTATGTCATTTTGCGAGTTGAGGCCCACATCCCTATTAGTTTTTGGTGGATACGGCACTCCGCGTATGGAGACACATCAGTTCAGATCGGTTTCTGCCGAGTACGGTATTCTGGGGGCGAGGCCCACATTACATCAAATTAGTATTGCCGGGTATGGTATTCTGGGGGCGAAGCCCATATTACATCAGTTTCAGTTTCTGCCGGGAATGGCACTCCGAGAATGGAGATTTAGTCCGGGAATGGACAGCTCGAGAATGAGCACGCCGAGAATGGCACGCCAGGAATGGCACTCCGAGAATGGAGATTTAGTCCGGGAATGGACAGCTCGATAATGAGCACACCGAGAATGGCACGCCAGGAATGGCACTCCGAGAATGGAGATTTAGTCCGGGAATGGACAGCTCGAGAATGAGCACGCCGGGAATGGCACTCCGGGAATGGAGATCGGTTCGGGAATGGACCACAACACGGTGACAGTTCGGGAATGGACTTCATCACATCACATCATCTCGGGAATGGACCACAACACGGTGACAGTTCGGGAATGGACTTCATCAAATCACATCACAGCAACACTCCGGGAATGGAGATCGGTTCGGGAATGGACCACAACACGGTGACAGTTCGGGAATGGACTTCATCACATCAAATCATCGGTTCAGGGGAATGGACCACAACACGGTGACAGTTCGGGAATGGACTTCATCACATCACATCACAGCAACACTCCAGGAATGGAGATCGGTTCGGGAATGGACCACAACACGGTGACAGTTCGGGAATGGACTTCGTCACATCACATCATCGGTTCGGGAATGGACCACATCACGGTGACAGTTCGGGAATGGACTTCATCATATCACATCATCGGTTCGGGAATGGACCACATCACGGTGACGGTTCGGGAATGGACCTCATCACATCACCTCACATCATCTGTTCGGGAATGGACCACAACATGGTGACGGTTCGGGAATGGACTTCATCATACCACAACACAACAACGGTTCGGGAATGGAACAGGGGTCGAAGCACCTCAACACCATCAACTCAACAATAGCAGGCGGACCATGCGGCAGCTAGCGAGCCAGGTAAGTAAAAATGCATTGCATAACTTTGATAGGATTGTCATTGTCACACACTGCACAAGTCCCATCAAAGTGGGGGCGACTGTAGGCACTGCATTTTTGCATGTAAGTCCTGATGATGAGTCTCCTACGGAGGCATTACCTTTTAAGTCGCGGAAGTCGCGGGAAGCGGACGTCGGAAGGGAAAAAGTCAGGAATTGACGTTTTGATGGATTTAATTCGCTCGTTTTGCTTCGGGTTTGTTCGCCGTATTTCCGTTTCAAAATTATCCTTCAACTCCCCCTTAGCTCCTCCTCTGGACTCTTCACGCACACGTCTCCTTTACTTCACTCAGCCCACACGAATTCAAAGCCCACAAACCTTGATTACATAACAAACCACCACTACCCATGTTCACGTCAATGGCCTTCTGCTCCATCTAGCCTTACAGCCGCATCAACATGCTAACAAACAAACACACCATCCACACGTCCATAAGCCAATATGCCACCTGACCATGCACGCACTTAATCAACAAAACCAGTGAACTCATCCACACCTCTCAACCTCACACAAATACGCCTTCCATGCATTACTCATGCAGCCCCATGCAACATGCACGTGAAACCCTTGCCCCCTCAACTTCATGCCTCTTGCTTTAACAGACCACCCACACGAACCATACTGCTAGCCCAGCCCTTGCCTTGCTTTTGTTCACCCACAAACACCCTCTGTCCACATTACAAACCTTCACGCCCTAGCCCTCTTGCAAACAGCCCCGAACAGTGAGGAATAATAGATTAAGAAACTGTTGTTGAAATGGAGAGAAAACCACGAAGAAAACAGAGGAAAAATAGATTGAAAACAGCAACCCCAAACAGAGAAAACAGAAACCCCAAACAGAGAAAATAGTGAATCTGTGAAAATAGTGGAAACAGCGGACCAGTGAAAACAGCGAAACGATATCCCTTCCGGCACCGTGAAACGCACTCCCGGAAAGCGACTAAAAAGGTAAGACCTGAGGGCACCCTTTATTATATTTTATTTTGTTGTCCCGGACATGGCGTGCTCGGTTGACGTGGAATACTTTCAACCGAGTATGCGAGGTCCAACATTGAGAACGGCCAAATTCCTTGGCCATATGTTTGTTCCGCATGTATTAATTTAAATATTCATGAGTTATGTTTACAGCTTTCCTGGCTTATCTTTGAAGCATGAAAACCTAGATTTAGGCCTACAGGAATTTAGAGTAGTTTTAACAATGTATGTCTTGTAGACTTGGTTAATATTACACAATCCATCCATTACAATTGACATAAGTAAGGGACCATTCCGAACCCAACGGTTTGAGGTCTTCCCTTGCGAGGGGTGAGTGCGGCCTTAAATCATTTTCCCGGTTCACACCGGGTGGCGACTCCATTATTCTCCGGTTTAGTCCTCCGTTGGCTACTCTGTACTCCCAACTAGGCCGCGAGCCCAGAATACATGCGTCGTCAGTTTCTGTGTCCTACAGGTACATATTTTGTTTGAACAACGGAACAGTGAGCTGGAAATCTTCCAAGCAAGATACTGTTGCCAATTCAACAACAAAAAGCGGAATACATTGCTGCGGCTGAGGCAGCAAAAGAAGCATTTTGGATCTATAAATTCCTAATTGGATTAGAAGTAGTTCTGTTAGCAGCTGAGCTGGGCTACAACGCAGGCTAAGAAACCACAGTCTCATCAATGATCCAAGTATGTACTTCGATGGTTTCATATGATTTGAGAGATCACACATCGTGGCGATATGAAGATCGAAAAATCATTTCAGATGATAACCTTGCAGATCCGCTGACGAAAGCTATATCTCAGCAAAAGTTTGAGCGACCCGTACATAGTTCAGGTGTTGGACACTTGAGTGATTGGCTATAGGCCAAGTGGGAGATTGTTGGACAATTATGACCCATAGCACCACTATTTGTAAAAGACATGGTGTTTTTGTACAAAATAACTATGTGACAAAGGAAATTGCTCTTTTATCATTTTGTAATTGGATTACTTGGATATATAAATGATAAAAGTCCATATGATTAGTACCAGATTAATAAGATATGAGATAATATTAATCCATGAACGGTTTAATCATTAAATATCCATAGTCGTAGTATTATCGAGACTGGACATCGATAATGCGGAATAGACTAGTATTACACTTGTGCGCGTTATAGAAGCTTAACAGCACAGTTCTCATATATTTATGTATTGGATACTTATGCAAGTGTGATAAGAGGTTCTGTTAGCCGTTGGATCGAGAACAGCTTCACTCTGGATAGACCCCTCGGAGTCCCATTGGTATTATGACTATGTGTCTATGGGAATCCGAATCAGGGTAGGTGTATGTGGTCTTAAAGTGAGACTTGCATCTCTAATACTTACGACAATCAGTATACTTTTGTTTTGGTCATTCGGAGCTTTAACAGGTTCTGTGTACGCCTCTTCTGGGTTTACTGAGAATCGTAGTGTATTGGGTGTGATGTCAAGATGGAAGTATCACTTCAGTCAAATGGAGATGATGATCACGCAGGATACAGAATGTTGGAGATTTAAGCATCCCAAGATCAATAATAAAGCATGAAGCATAAGTGAATACATTCGAGGGAGTTGCAGAATACTCACATCGATCCGTTGAGCGACGCGGCAATGAACAAAACTCAAAATCTGCTCACTGCAGCTCACGGCAGTGGACTGCTCCAAGCTCACTGTTTTGGCGTCCATGGATTTCTTCGTCAAGCTCCAAGCTTCGTCGAATGATTTCCGGCTCATTGGTGGACTTCCCTATCACCTTCGCATGTCTCTCAGAGTGCTAGCTCTCTTGATTTTGCCACAAAATCAAGCACTTTTGCTTCCCATTTTCTTCAAGTCACTCGGCAGTGGCTGTTTCTAAAACAGAAGAAAAAACCAGCCCCAAGGGCGTGAGAGAGGAGAGAAATTGGAGAGAGAGAGAGATGAAATGTGTTAATTGATTTCCTAAATTCAATTAAAACATATACCACTTTTTGTATTTCAAAAAGTCAAACCATAAATGGCTCCAACCACTCACATCACTCAATCACATCAATCACAAGTTGTCAAGTCACATCACTCAAAGTGACAAGTGATTTGACGCTTGATACGACTAGCGATTTGACGATTGATTTGACTTGCGTGACGCACTCGAATTCGAACTGCGAATGCGCTCGCAAATAATCCCGGGCTCGGGTTCGCTAATTCTAAATTAATGAATTTTCTGTTGCGTCATAATTAAATGATTACGCCTAGTGAAGTCACTATTCACATCGCTAAGGAATTAATTATAAATTAATTCGCTCGCCCGAATTAAAATCTAATTTTAATTCCGCGTCGAAATCCATTTCGTTTAATATATCAAATATATTAATTTACCGATTAATTCCAAATTAATCGTTATCTCACTTTAATTGATATTTTATCCTAGATGAAATATCTCCGCAATTAAACCAGATTAATTTTCTCTCTCATCTTATTAATCCCAGATTAATTAAAGTGCGAGTCATACGTCATCGGTGAATCTTTGGTAAGCGAACCATGAGATCCCCAGATATGTTGGCAGTATATTCGGTCGTCGGACTATCCGAACACGTAAGTACCTCGTACTACGTTTATACCGAATTACAAGACAATGTTGGCTTCTAGCAAAGCGCCATGCCTACCCAATTCTCCGGAAATATCCTTACAGGAATAAGGATATATATCAGGCGTAGTATACGTAGATTTCTGTCCAGTATCGGATGATCACATGCAAGGCCTGGGGCTGGTACAGTTTCTGCCCCGTACGAAGCATATATCGGATTACGAGCAACTAGTCTCTTTAATATCGGATAATCATGACCAAGTCATATTATCCCGACGGTTGCAACCTTTTTAGAGAACCAGTTCTGTATCTCTACGCGATCATCATCTCCATATGACTGGAGTGACACTTCCGTCTTGACATCACACCCAACACACTACGATTCTCAATATACCCATCATTGGCGTACACAGAACCTGTTAAAGCCCTGGACGACTGCAACCAAAGTATATTGATTGTCGCAAGTGTTAGCGGTGTAAGTCTCAGGTTAAGACCAAATACACCTACCCTGATTTCGGACTTCCAAAGACACATAGTCATACTACCAATGGAATTCTGATGGGGTCTATCCAGAGCGAAGCTGTTTCCCGTACCATCGGTAAAACACAACCTCCTACTACACTTGCATGAGTATCCTATACCCAAATATATGAGAACTATGCCGTTGTGCCCTTACAACGCGCACAAGTGTAATACTAGTCTCTTACGCATTCATCGATGTCCAATCTCGATAATGCTCTGACTAGGGATATTTAATGATTTATCCTTCGTGGATTGATACTGTCTCATATCATTCTCAATCCAGGAACAAATCACATGGACCTCCTATCATTTATATATCAAGGTGATCTAATCACAAATGATAAGAGTGCAATCTCCTTTATCACATAGTTAATTTGTACAACAACACCATGATCTGTACAAATAGTGACACTATGGGTCATAATTGTCCAACAATCTCCCACTTGGCCTATAGCCAGTCACTCGACTGTCTGACACCCGAACTATGTACGGTTGGCTTAAACTACTGAGAAAATGCTTTCATCAGCGGATTTGCATGATTATCGTCTGATGCAATTTATACGATCATCACATCGCCACGATGTATGATCCAAACTAATCAGATGAATATCGAAGTATGTATCTGGATCGTTGATGAGACCATTAATTCTTTAGCTTGTGCTCAAGCCTAGCTCAGCTGCTAACAGAATTATATCTAATCTAATTAGATTTATTTATCGACCCAGAAGGCTTCTATTGCCGCCTCAGCTGCAGCAATAACCCGCATTTGTTGTTTATACGGTAACAATATCTTGCTTGGAAGATTTCTAGCTCACTATTCCATTATTCAAACTTTGTAGTACCGTTTGCGACTTTTAGTCATCTTTATCGGTTAGGAAACTTGCAGTAGTGATCCCAGTCACTTCAAGTTTTCTTTCTCCATAGTATAAGACAACATCCTTAGTTCTCTAAGATACTAAGTATGTTCTTAACTTTTATCCAGTGACTATCATTAGGATTGGCCTGTTTGTGAATCCATATGCTCAAAGCATATGAGACACCAGGTCGTGTACATTTTTCAAAGTACGATTTCTCAGAGAGTCTTATCGAAAGCCAAGCTTTCACCAATTGTTATTATGGGAATATCATTTCCAAGAAATGACATATTAATATTATTTATAGGACAGCCACTGTCAGTGCGCTCCCACTAACCCTCTTATATACACAAGAATCATTTTCTTTTTGAATTAAATCATACTCCATTATGATTATATCAAAACGATAATTCCAAGAACCTATGCTTGCATCAATCCAAACATGGATTGAATAACCTGCAACCTTGTTTGCTAGTTTTGTACGACAAAACCGACAGGATGTTGCAAACATCCTCCGAAAGGTTTCCTTTTCAGGAAAACGATTTTCCCGTTCAGCTGTCATATTTCATACATGAAACTTGCAGCTTTAGCAAGCATTATCCAAATGGATTTACCGTGGCAACAGTTAAAAGTTGAATCGTAATCGACACATTGTTGATAACAATACATTTCCGCTAAAAGCCTAGCTTTAAACGTTGGTATGTTGCCTTCCATGTATGTCTTCCTTGAAGACTTATATAGTACCAATAGGCACAATGCCTTGCGGTACATCAACTAGTATCCAAACTTGTTGATTTAAATGGAATCCATTTCGGACTCATGGCACTTTGCCATAATAGGGAGTCGATACCTTGTATTACTTCCTCATACGTAGTCAGTTGGTATTTCTCAATAAGATAGACATCTTTATGAGGTGAGATCAGAAACCCATACCCCAGGTTGTTTTCTGACTCTCTCCGACTTACGTGGTTCTTGTGCATTCGAAGATTATTGGAATAGTTTCATCCTTGATTAACTATTTATGTTCCATTAAGATTCAGTGCCTTGAATAGTATTACTGCGATTTTCATCGAGTCTTACTATCCTCCCACTTACCACTGCATATCGGTATTCCTCTCAGGAAAACCGCATGGTGAGCAACAATTACATTGTTCTCATGTGAGTTGTATAAGTACTATACTTATGGTATCCCTAGGATAACTTACAATTGGCACTTATCCAATTTGGGTTCTAGTTTGGTATCATCCAAACATATGCCTAGCATACCCAAATTTTCAGGAATGAGAAACCCGGTTTCTTTCCTGTTCATATCTAATATGAGATCTGTCAAACAGATTTAATGGAACCTTATTCTAAATAAGTTCTGCACTGTTAATGCTTATCCGTTGAAGGAAATGGTAGCTCAGAGCGACTCATGATTAACCTTATCATGTCCAACAAAATTTGGTTACTCTGTTTGGACACACCGTCAAAATGACGTGTTCCGGGAGGAGTCCTCATTTGAAAGAATACTTTACTCTTTCAAGTATACGAGAAACTTATTGCTTAAGTATTTTCCATTACGGTCTTACCGTGACGGTTTAATACTTCAGCCGATCTGTTCGTCTATTTCGTGTCGAAACTTAAAAGTTTCCGATTTGTGTTTCAAAAGAAACACGTAACATAACGCGATGCCACATCCATATAGGTCACGAAATATTCATCTCCACCTCTAGCCTAGCTAGATATTGGCCCACTTGCTTCACTATGAACTAGGGCTAACAGATCTGTGGCATTTACACTTTTACCAAGTAAATAGTGTTTTAGGCACTTTGCCCAATAAACTAGATTCGTAGACTTTATTTGAATAGAATCAAATTAGTCCGAGTACCCACTCTTCAAAAGTGTGGATATACGAGTCTGGTTTAATTGTTTCCCAGACATCAATGCCACAATATGTTTCATCTGATCAAATCAGTTTGAGCTATTTGTTTATCATGTTATATATATTTGAGATATATTTATATTCAAAATATAAATGTTGTTATTTCACATCTAATGTGTTTATCTCAATATCATCTTTATATAATAAAACACTTTAGTGTTCTAGAATATAAAGGTTCACCTGCGGCGGGTTATACACTGATATAGAGATAATGTATCTAGTCAAACTAGTTACATTATAACAGTTTCCTAATCCTGCTCATAGTAGATTCTGAACATCAATATATATTTATGTACCACACTAAGTATTTTAAAATCTAATTTTAATACTAGTAGTGAACATAATGTTGACAAACATATTTGAAGTCAAAGCCTTGCTCGTCTTCAATTCCTTCATGTCTGATTTGTCCAAACGGCAGTCACGCTTCCGCGACTTCCGCGTCCGTTTTCCACAATTAGGCAGACATTTTGGGATATGTCCTTTATCTTCCCAGAAGATTATAATGATTTTGCATTGCCCTTTTCACATTCCAGTTGCCTTTGGCCAAGCTTCGGGTTTCTAGAATATCGAAATAAGGTGCACCTTGCGCTACTTGCCTAATTGCAAACTTTGACTTTATCTCCTTGAGAATAGTCATTAATTCTCCAAGAATTATTTATTGCAATGTTAGTACTTCTAAGATTCTAAGAATAGATTCTTTGAAGATCCTTCAATTTCATTATCATACTTTAAGGATCTAATCCTTAGTTCTGATGATGAAATTAAGGAGTCTACTGCGACAAGCTAATGGATTAAGCACTAAAGTTATCATTACATAAATCTTCCAAAGATTATGCTCGACTATTTGCTTAACTCCGGGCTTAGGCCTAATATGTTATTTTATCAAATAAAGTAACTTATTAGTTTTTCCAGGACCATCCTGAAATTTATTCCCAATTTGAAAATTAAACCATTTAAATACATTTTCCCTAGGATTATGTTTTAAATGTCAATCTTTCAATTTTTATCTTGATTTTAATAGTCCAACTATTTAATCAACGATTTAGGTACTATTTATTATAATGATTACAATAGTCCAACTATTTAATCAACTATAATTTAATAGATTAAAATCTATTATATTGATTACTATAATCCAATTATAAAATCAATTATAAATGAATAGTTTGAATATAGTCCAACTATTTATTAAAACAACAATTTAAATATTAGTCCAACTAACATTTAATTTATATTTGACGAATGATATTTGTTTGAGCGAGTATGGCAAGTAATTAAACGAGTATTGCAAATTCAATTCTTGCCTCCCACTATTTTTCGGCGAGCCTCTAACCCTCTGTCGAGTACTCGGGAAACCGTGTTTCCTAGTGGGCTAAGATCTCGTTAAATATCACACAATCTTGACTTTGGCCAACAAATTGTATGATAATTAACTAGGTAGATCTCTAAGATCGATTGGATCCAATCCAATTCCTAGATCCGGTAGGGGGACATCCAAGTCCGAAACATATATCTTATATATGCCAATACATCCAATGGATTGCCTAACCTTTTTCCTCTGAATCAACTAAGCCTTGGCTTTGGCACAACAAACCTAGTGATCCCAGTCAAGCGCGACCCATTGACCATGGAAAGCTTCGTAATCAATGTCGATGGACAAGAAGTGGTCTTGACTTTGGCCAACAAACCACAACTTGGACAAGACACTGACATGTAATAAAGCTCTCGTGATTCAAACACATCCTCGACGGACAAAGGCCTTGACTTTGGCCAACAAGCCAATGCCAGTCTCGGATCTTGAGTGAGAATGACTCAATGGAAGGAAAGACGCTTAATATTTTGCGAGGGTTTTTCGAGTGCAAATTGGCAACCAATTTATTATCTTTGTTAAGATCTCATCATCATACACCCTTAAACACGCATTCTAAACACATAATAAAGCGCGTATAAATAAATAATAATGATATGCGGATGGATACTTTACACATTGATCCTAGATTAAATCTCTCACTTTCTCTCTCCCGCTATCACATGTATTTACTTCTACCCGTTGCACTACACTTCTAAAGAAACCTTATTTACATTGAGGGGAATAAGTGAGAAGATAATACAAAGAAATGAGAGGTAATAAGGCTGGACACGCAGGTCCAATTAATAAACCAAATTTATTACAATTTCCAAAATTGCCCCACCCATCTAATATCCATCCGATATACATTATTCATGCATCGCAACCATGTACTCACACAAGCATGTTATCAATCATCTAATCAATCAAATTAATTAATCTGATAATTAGTGATCATCCAATGTTCAAACAACGATTTGATTTTGCTCGAGTCAAACTCGTTTTGCGAATAAGTACTTAAAGTACGAATTCTTGAATTAAATTAAACTACATAATTAAATCCAATTCAATTTGTATTTAATTCTAATTCACTATTTAATTCCAAATTAAATACTACACTTTATTAATGAACTTTTACGACTTAAATTCCAAATTTAATCGCAACGGGTCTCAAAGCCCGATTAACTTCCAACGTTAATTTAATTAAAGTCCAATGGGCTTTTAATTAATTTCTTAAGGCGTGGACTTTTGGTCAACTCGGGTCAAACCAATAACCAAAGTCCAATCCGGGAATTACCCTATAAGCCTAGAAATCAATTTAGGCCCATTAGGCCCAATTAAACTTTAAAGGTCCATTAGTCGCATTTGGGCTTTATGGATGCGGTTTTGGGCCCAATTGGATCCAATCCAATTTGCCTTAACCCAACTTTGTACAACAAGCCCAATAAGCCCATTTACAACATTAAAGGCACAAATCCAATTTTAAGCCCATTTAATCAAACACAAAAATTCCAAATTTAATGTTTAATTAAACTAAAGTGTATTAACATAATTAATCACCCAAATCAATATTTCCAAAACACCAAATTAGTACTAATTAATCATGCCATCAACATTAAAACATGTCCAACACATTTTAACAAAAATCAAACCCAATTACATGCTCTTATGCTCTCGGCAATTTGGGGATTTAACGTCCGATTCGAATTCAATCCAATTAATTCCACAATCGACATTAAATCAAATTCCCGAATGATTTCCAACACATCCAATGATCAAAAATCAAAAAATCCCAAGACATTTTAGGGCTAGACCTATTCGGCCAACACATACAATTTGGGGAAAAATGATCCAATCCAATTTCTTGAAATTGATCCAATCAATCTTCAATTCAACATCAATTAAGCATACAAAATCATCCAATTTCATTTAAACATGCTCAAAATCAATTTGCCCAAATTTTAACCCTAAACTTTTTCATGCTTTTAACCATGCTCTGATACCATTGTTGGAGATTCTAAGCATCCCAAGATCAATAATAAAGCATGAAATATAAGTGAATACATTCGAGGGAGTTGCGGAATACTCACATCGATCGGTTGAGCGACGCGGCAACGAACAAAACTCAAAATCTGCTCACTGCAGCTCACGGCAGTGGACTGTTCCAAGCTCACTTTTTGGCGTCCATGGATGTCTTCGTCAAGCTCCAAGCTTCGTCGAACGATTCTCGGCTCATGGGTGGACTTCCCTATCACCTTCGCATGTCTCTTGGAGTGCTAGCTCTCTTGATTTTGCCACAAAATCAAGCACTTTTGCTTCCCATTTTCTTCAAGTCACTCGGCAGTGGCTGTTTCTAAAACATAAGAAAAAACCAGCCCCAAGGGCGTGAGAGATGAGAGAAATTGGAGAGAGAGAGAGATGAAATGTGTTAATTGATTTCCTAAATTCAATTAAAACATATACCACTTTTTGTATTTCAAAAAGTCAAGCCATAAATGGCTCCAACCACTCACATCACTCAATCACAAGTTGTCAAGTCACATCACTCAAAGTGACAAGTGATTTGACGCTTGATGCGACTAGCGATTTGACGCTTGATTTGACTTGCGTGCCGCACTCGAATTCGAAATGTGAATGCGCTCACAAATAATCCCGGGCTCGGGTTCACTAATTATAAATTAACGAATTTACCGTTGCGTCGTAATTAAATGATTACGCCTAGTGAAGTCACTATTCATGTCGCTAACGAATTAATTCTAAATTAATTTGCTCGCCCGAATTAAAATCTAATTGTAATTCTGCGTCGAAATCCAATTTCGTTTAATATACCAAATATATATTATTAATACCGATTAATTCCAAATTAATCGTTATCTCTCTTTAATTGATATTTTATCCTAGATAAAATATCTCCGCAATTAATCCCAGAAGAATTTTCTCTCTCATTTTATTAATCCCAGATTAATTAAAGTGCGAGTCATACGTCCTCAGTGAATCTTTGGGAAGCGACCCATGAGATCCCCAGATATGTTGGCAGTAAATTCGGTCGTCGGACTATCCGAACACGTAAGTACCTCGTATTATGTTTATACCGAATTACAAGACAAGGTTGGCTTCTAGCAAAGCGCCATGCCTACCCAATTCTCCGGAAATATCCTTACAGGAATAAGGATCTATATCAGGCGTAGTATACGTAGTATAGCGTATTTCTGTCCAGTATCGGATGATCACATGCAAGGCCTAGGGCTGGTACAGTTTCTGCCCCGTACGAAGCATATATCAGATTACGAGCAACTATCCCGACGGTTGCAACCTTTTTAGAGAACCAGTTCTGTATCTCTACGTGATCATCATCTCCATATGACTGGAGTGACACTTCCGTCTTGACATCACACCCAACACACTACCGATTCTCAATATACCCATCATTGGCGTACACAAAACCTGTTAAAGCCCTGGACGATCGCAACCAAAGTATATTGATTGTCGCAAGTGTTAGCGGTGCAAGTCTCAGGTTAAGACCAAATACACCTACCTACTGATTTCGGAATTCCATAGACACATAGTCATACTACCAATGGAATTCTGAGGGGGTCTATCCAGAGCGAATCTGTTTCCCGTAACATCGGTAAAACACAACCTCCAACTACACTTGCATAAATATCCTATACCCAAATATATGAGAACTATGCTGTTGTGCCCTCACAACGCGCACAAGTGTAATACTAGTCTTTTACGCATTCATCGATGTCCAATCTCGATAATGCTCTGACTAGGGATATTTAATGATTTATCCTTCGTGGATTGATACTGTCTCATATCATTCTCAATCCAGGAACAAATCACAGGGACCTCCTATCATTTATATATCTAGGTTATCTAATCACAAATGATAAGAGTGCAGTCTCATTTGTCACATAGTTAATTTGTACAACAACACCATGATCTGTACAAATAGTGACGCTATGGGTCATAATTGTCCAACACAGAACTAGTACTCTTAAATGCTGTAGCTATCGGGATAGTATGACTAGGTCATGATTATCCGATTACAGAGACTAGTTGCTGATGATCTGATATATGCTTCGTACGGGCAGACACAATTCCAGCCCTAGGCCTAGCATGTGAAATTCGATACTGGATCGTATTACGCAATACATTGTATGCTAAGCCTGATACAGATTATATATTCTTCATTGAATATTTCTTGAGAATTG
The DNA here is from genome assembly GCA_019454045.1 of Zanthoxylum bungeanum. Taxonomy (NCBI): domain Eukaryota; kingdom Viridiplantae; phylum Streptophyta; class Magnoliopsida; order Sapindales; family Rutaceae; genus Zanthoxylum; species Zanthoxylum bungeanum. Next base: position 148,214 of record SKCR01032897.1, read on the forward strand.
GGTAGGCATTGTGCTTTGCTAGAAGCCAACCATGTCTTGTAAATCGGTGAGAACGTGGTACTGGGTACGTACGTGTTCGGATAGTCCGCTGACCGTATTTACTGCCAACATATCCAGGGATCTCTTGGGTTTTTTTTCCTAAGATTCACCAATGACATTTGACTCAAACAGAATTAATCTGGTATTAATTATGAGAGAGAAAATTAATTTGGGATTAATTACGGCAAGAATTTATCTGGGATTAAATTCGTCTAGAAAGAGAACGCGATTAATTTGGAATTAATCGGCAAAGTAAATTTAATAGTTAAATTAGATTTTACTATTTAATTTATTTAATTGGGATAAAAAATATATTGGATATATTAATTGAAATTGGATTTCAATGCGGAATTAAAATTGGATTTTAATTCGGGTAAACGAATTAATTTGGAATTAATTCGTTAGCGACTTTCGTAATAATTTTGTTAGGCATTATTATTTAATTAAATTGGATTTGATTACGTCGCGACGGAAAATTTGTTTAATCGGATTAAACGAACCCGGGCCCAAAGTGTGTTGTGTAAGCTAACTTGAATTTGGAATTTAATTGGGTGGGATCCACAACTTACATCAAATTGTTTGACATGTGATGTGAGTAGTTGGCTTGCATTTAATGAATTCTTTTCATTACACAAACTTTGGAAATCAATATTTTGTATTAGGTTTTTGGAAAAAAAAATATACTATTCACTCATCCTCTCCCTCTTTCTTTGTCGAACACTCATCTCATTGGAGGGCAAATTTTGTTCTTCAAAATTTGTAAAAGCTAGCACTTTTAGGGTCAATTAAGGTGATAGGGAAACTCACCCAAGAGTTTGGAACTCAACAAAAGGGCTTGGAGCTTCTACATCCGAAGAAAGATTTGATTTTTCAAAGTCGATTAATGTAAGTTATTCCGCAAACTTTCTTGATAAATTCACACACAAATCATTGTTTAGAGACCTTGGGCATGTGTAAGACAGTAACATCTAATACTGTTGAATTTAGTACTGTTACATCGTGGGACGAGTGTTACGTAATATAAAATTATGTCCGAGCGTATATACATTCATAGAATAACTTTATGGATAAACAGTAAATTCTTTGAAACTTTGATGCAGAATTCTATAATGTTCTATTTCGGACAGCCCATGGTATTAGAACCGTAAAGTTCTCATATGAACTCTGATTTCCATGAATTTTATATCATCGGAAAGCGCGGATAGAGATCTACAATTTTTATGTTGAACAGTTTTCCAAATTCGGTCCAGAAAGGAGTCTAAAATTCAGATGAATTGTACCCCGAGGGCATTCTAGTAAATTCCATAAACTTATACACTCTTCTATTTTTTATGGCCAACTATAAAAAGGATGTACTATTCATAAATTCATAATTTTGAAACAAAATTGGAGAAGAAAACGTGAAAGAGAAGAAGAAGAAATGAAAAGGAAGAAAATAGAAGAGGAAGAGAAGAAAAGAAGAAAAGAAAAGAGGCAAAGAGGCAAAGAAGAGCTTGACATCCATAGAGATTTGAGAAATGAAGGAAAACCAAGAGAAATGAGGTGAGAAGTTCTAACCCAAGTCTTGGATATGGATGTTTTGATCTTTTAGTTGGTTGATGATATTGATGAATTATAATAATTGATCTTTATATGGGTTTGGTGATAAGAAAATGAAGATTGTAGGAAGTCCCCAAATGGTTAATTTTGGTTTTAGATTAATGGAGTATATAGAATGAATCTAAATAGAGATTGAGAATGTTATTGATCGAATTTTGATCAATTATTGAAGCTAATTGCTTGTGTGAAATGCATAAGGAAATATGTTGAGCATATGTGTTGATAAGACATGGTTTTTAGACCAGAATTGGTCGTGCATCGTGACGCGATTTGGGTTTTTTCCTAGAAATGTTTCTAATTTGATTTATGTCGTGACGCATAAGGCAAAACTTTGAGCACGTCTATGGTTGATGCGCGTCGCGATGAGCCCTGACATGCGTTGGGACGCGAGTTCAAAATATTGCTAGAAACAGTTTTAAACCATCCATGTTCCATTCTAGCATGTTTGGGGCCGCCTTATAGGTCTCGTATAAGTTTGTGTGCATACCTTACATCGAGATATAAGCACGATAAGCCTTATAGATAAAATAGGTTGATGCATCATTCAACTTAGCTAAGTTTCGATATTCATTTTTACAACATATGTGCTAATCAAGTTTCCGATCATAGATTATCCATAGGAACTACAATCTTCTTCAATGAAGGGACTCAGTGTCATCCAAATTTCAAAATCTATGAGTGGACCTCTTTTCTTAGAACTGACTTTATTTAATAGTTTTAATATGAGACTTATTTTTGAGCATATAGGGCGTTAGCCGTAATTTAATTACAGTTGTGTTTTAGATAAGAATGATTTAGAAAAGAAATATTTTCCAAAGTATGATTTTGTGATTTTCGGGGTATGAGGAACAAAACGCACTCCAGTATGTAACTTGATACAGTTTGGAATTGATGGACAGAGAACATGTGCACATGTAGATGACTGGGGGGACGGCGATACGTAACGCCCCCAGAAACTAGTTCAGGACTAGGGATGACAGATGCCTCTAGATCCTAGTTTTAGAGCATGGAGGGTAGCATAAATCCGCACCCCCAGTTCTAGTTTTGTGGCTTGGGGGACGGCGATACGTAACGCTCCAAGACCACCAGTTTCAGGGACATTAGTGGCATGCTTTGGGGGACGGCGATACGTAACGCCCCAAAGTCATGGATTTGCACTGCTGGCTCTAGTTAGGCGTATGAGGGACGACGATACGTAACGCCCCCATACGTCAAGTTTTTCGGATACAGACCAGTTTTCAGATATCAAATTTTTAGAAAAAGAGTTTCTAGATATTAGATTTCCAGAAAACAGTTTTCAGAGATAAGATTTTAGAAACAATTTTCAGAAAGCAGATTTAAGAGAGATAAGCTTTACAGAAGAGATTTCAGACAATGTTTTCAGAAAAAGAGTTTTTATATAAGGTTATTTCTAAAATGTGATTTCAGAGCCAAATATTTTTTTATATTAGTATTTCAGTTTTTCGTCCACTCACTTAAATCGAATAACGATCTAACCCCTCACTCCCAGTTTCCTTGTTTTACAGGTATTTTCGTAGGACGAGCTGGGAAGGACGGATACTGTTGCAGTCATTAGGATTTGGATCCCACCAGTTTAAGTCAGAGAGAGTATGAGTCTAGTCAGAGTCAAGTAAAAGTCATGTATTAATCATTGACTATGTATAGTCATGGCAAAAACAAGTGTTACTAAGTATATAGTAATTAATATTGAGTTTGTTTTCTATATTTTTGAGTTGGGCTACGGTCCCACACAAAATATAATCAATTAGAGAAAAGAGTAGTAGTATCTGTTTATGGGTAGAAAGTCAGAGGCTTATAGGGTTAGTACGGTCTATCCCCTGCCGGTAGCATCTTCCAGATCGGGGATGTTACAATAACTCTACTTTACACTAGTGCAAAATTGGTGATCTAACCAATTTTAACACTTAAAAATTTTATTCACTAATTCTTATTAGTATCAAATAATATTTTACTTAATTAAACTAATTTAATTAAGTTTGGTTTAGTGACCTAATTAATTTTAACTCATGAAATTTTAGTTCACTAGCAAGTTTAAAATCTAGAAATTCAAAAAGGGATAAAATTTTAACTAAACTATTTAACTAAAATAAGCATATTATAAATTCCAATGGTACGAGGAATTGTGTCCCGAGTGAAGACCACACTACCGTCCATTCGGAATCGGCTATGAAATTTATGTTCGGGTTTCCATCCGATATACCAAGGGAAAATATAATGCACTTATTAAGCCCATATATTTATTTAATTCGAATTTTCAATTTTTAAACCTTTAAAACAATTAATCTTATTAATTTTTTCATGCATATCATATTCCAATTTAACTCTTTTAAATTTCATAAAATCACATTTTATGACTAGAATATTCATGCACCTATTACATGTCATGGCATGTGAAAATGCAAGAGTAGACACCTTAAGCTATATGATATGTTATTCAAATATTTTGAAATAAGAATACATATAACATAAAAATAAAAGTGCATTCAATAGGCTCTTATTTTTCCTATACTAATCTAATTAGTATAAAATTTACCAAGGCATCCATTGGTCTTCAAATTTTTCTCCATGGATTGGGATTGAGTCGTTGGCGGCATCGGCTCTCTAATTTACATAAAATGATACAACTTAATAATTTTACATAGGAAAAATATTTACAACACTTGTTTAATATTGACCTTATGGCCTTATATTCCAAAAAGTAAAAATAACATAAAAATAAGAGCAGAACAAATTTACGATCAATGCAATACATTCATCATATGAACTTAAACATAAATATTCATCATATGAACATTAGAATGTGCTTACTCATTACAACATGCATAAAAACAATTTATATCTCATATAAATAAATAAAAATAGAAACTTTTTAATGAAAGAGAAAGATTAAGATCACTTTTCAACCTCGCTCTTGATGCCAATTGTAGAAAACGATTTCCCTCGTGCAACGAAAGCGGCTTAGGCACCAGGATCGACCTTGAAATTTTTTTGCCTTTTCCCTTTAAAACCGAAACTGTCCAGCCCCTTTTGGACTTATTTTCTTCTATTTTTCACTATTTTCCAGCCCTGAATAGCCCTTGAACAGCCTCGAGCAACATCCTAAAAACTAGACTGTTTTGCACACCGAAAAACATTTCATTTCTCGCGTACAGCTCATTATTTTTATGCTGGTTGTTTGCTGTTTTTTTTTCCACTATTTTGGACGATATAATCACTCCAAAACAGCCCGAAATGTCCACGAAATATCCCTTTGTGTTCTCAAAATTCATGGGCGAAAACACAACAAAAACAACCCATAAATATATAATAAAGGTAGCGGCAGTGAGCAGAATAGATTTTTGATTTGATTTCCAAAGATTTTTCCGTGCTATATCTCGCAACCAGCAAATAGAAGTGTGAGCTTCACTCATAAAAGATTAAATCTCTAAATACTTTAGAGAATTTTTGTCATACATAATGTTTTTCCTTTTTGTTTTTCCACTTTCGTGCAACACTTGAGAGAAAAATAAGAACAATGGAGGTTAGGGTTTAGAGAATGAGATTATCTTAAAAGAAAAATATATTTTCTTTTATTTCTAGGGTTTTGAGTTATCATATTGTAACCAAATTACAAAAATAACCCACAAACCCTTTATATTATTCGGCCAACCCTAGGAAAAATGTAACACCACCAAATTTTGATGATTAATGTCATCATAATGACATTTAACAAGTTACTTAATAAAATAATGTAACTACCATTTTAGTAATGAAGAGTTTCATAATCAAATTTTAAATTTATTCATTTCCAAAATAATATTTTAATTATAAAACATTATTTAATAATTACAAACTTTTATTATTAAATTAAATGATTATCTCATAATCATTTATTTAATGAAAATATTATATTAAATTTAATATAAAGTCTCATGTGTGATAAATACATTATTAATCATAGTAATAATAATATATATGAGTATATAATTGGACTATCCAATTATATTTAATTTGGTACAGTATATCGAGGTAGCATGGGGACCAAATGGACCTACAGTTTCGAACTTCAATAATCATGAAATATTAATTATACTCTTTAATTAAATATTCCGAATTATTAACTTCAGGTTATTCCATTAAGAACCCGAAGTCGCACTCTCGTTGTCGTAGATAAATAACATGAGCCAAACTACATCGATGTCCATCGATATAGTCGTTACATACAGATTGACCCTTCACAAGTATCTCATAATTAGAGCCAGATCATAATGTATGTTATACACTTATAATTATTTTTACCTTAAGTACCATTGATTTTCTAATGAACGATTTATACATAAACATTATGAATATTAATCTTTCTATTCATAATAAAAAGACTTGAGCGCTATAATCGTTCAAGTACTGAATCAACCCTTAAAGAAGATACTAATCTTCTTCTCGCAAGAAAGAGTGAACTCCATATCTATGTAAAACGTCTCCAACTACACACCAAACCATGTCCGCAAAGTACGAAATTATTGGTCAGGATTGCTACACCGACCACACATTTCTAAATCAAATGACATAGCCTGTTATGCAGGAGTTCACAATACTTTCAAGATTCATATCAATCTATATATGACCATTTAGTAGATTGAAATAAATTTCTTTATTTAACGAATATTATAAGAAATTCATTTCTATATAGGTCTAGTCATATATGATCACATCATATAAGGTGCCTCATTTCGCATGTCACCACATAGATGATCCCGGATCAAGGTCGTCGTGCTATTTATGAATGGATCGCAGATTGACCTGCGTAAACACACACGTATAACGCAAGCGCACGTATCATTCAAGTAGTATAAAAATATCGATCCCACGAGGACTTAATTCCTATTGTTGTTATTAATTATTGATACTATTTATTTACAAGTATCTAATTATATGGAGATGGGAATTGATTGCTTTTGGTTGGTTGAATGTGGATTTGCTAATTAAAATAAAAACAGACTCAAAAGAAAATACTAAGGAAAATAAAAGAAAAGACTCAAAGATCTAGGGTCGTGACTCCACACAATATTAATATAAAGATGAATTGATTCTCTTATATATGTGTAATAAATTAGTTTGCTAACCTGGAACACGAAAATATGCAAAAGCCTCTGTCGATGGTCAGATGCAAATACCCAGTATAAGCCAATTGAACCATATGTCTATGTCAACCAAATTACCTGGATTCATTAAGATTAAGTTCCAATTATGGCTACCCCCGCCCAACATGCAAATGTCTATCCTGTAAGGAAATCTATTAAAGGGTTATCTATCCTCAAGGAAGATCGTGAGCTATTGAATCTAAGGCTGAAACCTAAAATCCCTATGTCTAGTTCATTTTAAGTTTACCACATCAATCTTATTGGTGATCAGACAACAAGAAGCATTAAGCGTAAGACTCAATGAACAAACTAAAGAATTAGCCATAAAAATAAAATCATTTATTAAGTGTGAATATTGTGTTTCATCACTTCCCTAGAATAAAATAAAATGTTGGGGATATAGGATTCACTTTTAAAAATCTCAAATTATTATAATATGGAAATTGCCAGTATTATCCAATTAAGTTGAACCAGCCATAAAGGCGATGTTATTATTTATCCATAAACAAGCCATATAGGCGGTAATTATCTGTCACCTAAAGACCAGCCATATAGGCGGTGTCACATTATGTTACATAATTAAAACCAGCTATTAAGGCGGAATCAATTTTAATTCATATTATTAAATCACAATTTCCATATTATAATTGAAGTGAGATTAATCTACCTTTACTATTTCTAATTTAGAAATCTCCCTTATTATAATATATAAATCTGTGTGATATTTACCAACCAGCCATATAGGCGGTATCCTGATTAAGTCAAATTAATAATTAATTACCAACCGACCAACCAGGCGGTATCCTCATTAAGTCAGGTTAAAACCAATTTATAAATAATTACCAACCGACCAATATAGCGGTATCCTTATTAAGTCAGGTTTTAAATAATTTATATATTATAATTAAGGGAGATTAATCTAAATTATAAAAGTAAAAAGCTTCACCTTTACCCCAACAGTAAATTAACTACTGAACATAAAAGAACAAAAAGAAAAGAAAAGAAAATTTTATTACAAAAAGTAAAAGTGCATAATTAAAAATACTAAAAGTAAAAATGCTTAATTTAAATTACAAAAACTTAAACACACAAGATGATATCCTTAAAGTCCTTACAAAACTCAAGGAAGGCATGATTTGAATTCTGAAATCGAGCTGAATTTATAGGCGTCAGTAGGGTGTCCGCGTCGCGACGCGCAGCTTGCATCGCGACGTGGTAGCTTCTGGTTCGTCGACTTCAGATTCTGGATAAGGTTATAAGGTGACACATGGCAAGGCGGCTGGGAGCTGAATGATTGAGTTGACGTGGCGGCTCGTGATTGGCTGGTTTCAGATTCTTATCTGCCACGTGTCAATTCAGATAAATGAGTCAATAATTGAGCTGACGTGGCTCTGACGTGGCAATGACGTGGCACTAACATGGCAACACGTGGCGAAAGTGATTGTCGGCACCATAGAATTGCGACACGTGGCACGCTGTGATTGGCTGATGATGACGTGGCACTTTAACTAGGTCAACCGGTGATGCGGATGATGATATGGCAGACACGTGGGGTGACAGGTGACGACACGTGGTGATGGCGACTGTCGGCACCGTAGGATTGTGACACGTGACAAGCGCACGTTAGCAGATCGGCTGTGATGGTGACACGTGGTATGGTGCACGTTAGCAAAGTCAAACTTCTCAGATTCTGACTTGTGGACCCGGCGCAAGTTAGCAAGTCTTGGTCCATGTTAGGCGTCGCGACGCAGGCAGCTTGCGTGTCGCGACGCGGACAAATTACAAAAATGCCCTTTTCGTCATTTTTCACTGTTTTGGCTCCAAATTGCTTCCAATTCTTTCCAAACTTTATTTATCTGTAAAATAACAATAAAAAACATCAAAACATTCTCAAAACTCAAGAAACTATACAAAATATTATGATAAATGAGTGGAAAATAGTGATATAAATACCACTCATCACACCCCCAAACCTAACATTTTGCTAGTCCTCGAGCAAAACACAAAATAAAATAACATAAAAATAAAATTAACTAATCCATTTTCGTAGGGATCACGGTTGCATTTAGCGTATGCAACAAGCCTTTAAACCCCTAGGTGTCCCTAGTGGACGAGTTGTAGTCTCGTGAGGGTTTACAACAATGATACCCACAAACATTTTACAAAAGTAAAAAGAAAGTAAAACTAATGCACACAAAAGAAAAAAGACAAGAGAAAAGAGAATAAAGAAGTTAGTGACTAATCAAGTGAAACTTATACTCCAAGTTATCAGTTGTTTTGTTTCTTTCTAAATTACCGAATAAGTACATTCTCTGATTATTTTTACCATTCTCCATATACACAGCCAACACAATATTAATCAATTCATTTTTTCCCACAACAGTCACAAGTGCAGTTGAGAAGAGAGTAATATTTTTGTCTTAAAGTTTTATCAGAATTCACACATTTTTGTAGCAATGGAATAATTTTTCTGATTTTTCTGATTTTTTCTTTGATTTTTGATTTTTTTTTTTATTTATATACAATATCTTCCATCTATGTAGCGAGTGTTGGGTCGGTGGCTCCCAAACCAGTTGGCTTTAAGGCACCAGGTGTTAAGACACCCCTACGGACTTAATTACACAGATTTCAGATATATATATTTTTGCAGCATCTTTGATAAATGTAGCGAGCTTTGAGCCAGTGACTCCCAAACCAGTTCGCTTTAGGGCACTAGGTGTTAAAACACCCTTACAGACTTAATAACTCGTATCTCAGACGTTTTTTTTTATACCATCACTTTTTGAGATGCTTCCTCCAATTAAACTAAAGCACTGAATATTACAAACTTTTCAATTTCAGCTTACGTCTCTATGTTACCATGCATATTGATAATACCTGCCAACTGAGCATATAAAGATCCATTTTAGTTAGTTTTATGGAGAATTCACAAAATAAATAATTCAAAAGGAAATAAATAAAAATTAACTTGTTCCGAAATAGGTTTGAGATACGTCTCAAGAGTGAAAAATCCTTACTCAGCTATCTCTTACCAATTTCACCTTTTTAGTCAAAATAAAAATACAAAAACGCAAAATATTTTTGTAATTTTTGAAAAAATTTCAACTTTTTTGTATTTTTCGAAAAATTTTGGACTAAAAAATGAAAACAACACCCAAACTAAAAACAAGGTACTGATCAACTAATTCCCTCCCACAAACCTAAATGAGACATTGTCCCCAATGTCTTAAACAGTAGAAGAAGATTTTAGAAGATAATACCTGGTTAGCTGAAATTCTACACGAAAAGTTAAAGGTTAAGATCCAGATTGATCCGACGCCTCTTACCATGATCGTCCTCGGACCAATTTATCTTTGAAAGGATAAGGTCAATTTGTGGTTCATAGGCTAAGATTTGGTCAATTAGATCCAGAGCAGTTCTGGCAGTAAAGAGGAGTTCTTTTAAAGGTTTTGACACGAACCCATTTCTCCGGGCATCATCAATAAACACACAAAGAAAATCATAAAATCATTCAACATTGTACAATCCAAGCAGTTTCTGGTGTATGTTCAGGTTCGCCCAAGATAGCACTATAAAAATTTCCTCTAATGTGCCTAAGCCACCTGGCAAAGCAATAAAAACATCAGCACGGTTAATCATTTCTACCAATCGTTCAGACATACCTGGCACGATCAGTTCCTCTCCGTTTGATGGTTCAATAAGATTTGCCTCCGCCAAGGGTTTTGGAATGATTCCCAAAACGTGACTGCCTCCTTCCAGTATGGCTTTTGAAACGATCCCCATAAGTCCAAGATTGCCTCCGCCATATACTAAGTGCATATTCCTTGCAGCTAAGACTCGACCCAATTACTGTGCTGCTTCTATGTATTGTGGTTTAACACCAACACTAGTACCGCAAAACACACATATGATTTCAACTCGTCTTCTTTAAGTGGTTTCTATGTTTTACTCTGGATGTCTTCAAAAGTGCAATGATGAGTTGAATTTATAATACCTGAAAAAGGGTGAATAAAATAATAGCACTAGTACCTGCCAAATGACGATTGTTAGCTAAATAATAAAAGAAATCGTGAAAGGTCAAAAAGTCTGGATTCTGTCTGAGAAAATAAAGATAATTACAACAGAAAAGAAAATCAAAGCAATAATTAAGGCAACAGAATTGTGTACGCAATACGCCATTCGCTTAGTATAAATTCATTAGGATGCGTCTCAAGAATCCATTCCTTACTCAGCCATCACAAATGAATTAGCTTTCTTCTTTCTGTTTGCCAAACACCATTCCTTCTATCTTAAAATGCTCTGTTTGTGTTTTTCCCTACAAAAATAACACACAAAATTAAAAACTGTACAACATGAATACACAAAATATGAAAACAGAAATTACAACAAAGTGCATGTGTTGCCTCCCTTCTAGCGCTAAATTTTTCTTCTTCAGCCAGATGTGACTGAAATCTATCCGTCAAGGAGGTTTCAGCGTCGTTTTGGATGTCCTATTAAAGACATTCCCATGTGCGTTGCTTTTGAATGGTCTCTTCCGACTGTAAGGTGGTAAAAAGAGTTTTGTCTCATTCAGTGCTTGTGCCACATTTTTAATCTTTGTCGCTCCAGTAATTCTTGAAAAGAAAGAAAGAAAATTAGGAGGTCTTGTATGGTGCTTGACTTGGAATGAGAGTTCCATTCTGTCAAGTTTCTGGGTGATGTCTTTGATCTGTACTCCCCAAAACAGTAATGTTTCTCCTGAATGCCTGAGATCTTCAATTTGGTTAAACAGTTGCTCCTCCATTTGCTCTGCTTCTTGCTCCACCTTTTCTTAACATATGTATTTTAAGATTTCCGCATTCAATTCTTCATCTGTCATCTGTGAAATACATGCTCCATAAGTGTCACCCTGAGGATGTAAAGAAATGTCAGATTTTAGGTCTTCATCCCCTGATATGACTGGCTCATGTAGCTCGTCTTCAAACATTAGTGCAAAGCATTCTCCAAGATCTTCATTTTGAGGATGGAAAGTTTCATCCTCAATTTTGGTTGGCACAAACAACTCTGCTTCTTCATCCTCGTTAGAGTCCGAATAATAAAAATCAAATCGAGACTTTATCGGTTTGGGTTCCTGAACTGATACCTCTTGTTCTTGATTCTGCTCAGCCTCATCCTCTGCTAAAGTGTTATCGTGAAATACTTGGTATTCAAAGGTTTCATCAGTGTCATCTGAAAATGCTCATTGGGGTATGTAGCTCTGATTTTCTGTTAATTGTCTTGCTTGTTCTGTCAGTCTCTGAATGGATGCTGATTGTCTCTGAATACTTTCGAATTGATTTTGGACTGATTCAAGCATTGTATCCAACCTTTCGTCTTGTTTCTCGAACCAATCTTTGAGCATGTCGACCATCTGATCTTCCTCTGATGGTTCTGATTCTTGATGAAAATCGTAGATGGATGGTGGATAAGATGGAAAGTATGATGGTTCTTCGTACCTTGAATGATTCCAATAATTCTGCCACTCTGAAAGGTATATACATTGATTGCTCGGGTGGTTACCATCACATATCACACATCTCCCCATTTCGTTCTGTTGAGCAAATATAGAATTGATTGGTTCTGACATCCAGTGATAATTGTTGGGCTGGACAACAGGCCTCAGAAAATCGGATTGTTGCTCCCTGAATTGGGGTGTATTTTCTTCTAGTAAAGCTCGAAATCTTTCAATCTCCCAATAATGTTCCATTTTTCAATCACCTGAAAACAAAAGAAAGAAATAAAAATTACAGATAAAAATAAAGAAAATTAGATACAAGTAAATTAGATAGCTTCAAAATTAATAACTCAAGAAAAATAAGTCCCCGACAACGGCGCCAAAAACTTGACCGGCGTAAACACACACGTATAACGCAAGTGCACGTATCATTCAAGTAGTATAAAAATATCGATCCCACGAGGACTTAATTCCTATTGTTGTTATTAATTATTGATACTATTTATTTACAAGTATCTAATTATAGGGAGAAGGGAATTGATTGCTTTTGGTTGGTTGAATGTGGATTTGCTAATTAAAATAAAAACAGACTCAAAAGAAAATACTAAGGAAAATAAAAGAAAAGACTCAAAGATCTAGGGTCGTGACTCCACACAATATTAATATAAAGATGAATTGATTCTCTTATATATGTGTAATAAATTAGTTTGCTAACCTGGAACACGAAAATATGCAAAAACCTCTGTCGATGGTAAGATGCAAATACCCAGTATAACCCAATTGAACCATATGTCTATGTCAACCAAATTACCTGGATTCAGTAAGCTTAAGTTCCAATTATGGCTACCCCCGCCCGACAGGTATATGTCTATCATGTAAAGAAATCTATTAAGGGTTATCTATCCTCAAGGAAGATCGTGGGCTATTGATTTAAGTTTACCACATCAATCTTATTGGTGATCAGACACCAAGAAGCATTAATCTTAAAACTCAATAAACAAACTAAAGAATTAGCCATAAAAAGAAAATCATTTATTAAGTGTGAATATTGTGTTTCCTCACTTCCCTAGAATAAAATAAAATGCTGGGGGAAAGAGGATCCACTTTTAGAAATCTCAAATTATTATAATTGGAAATTTCCAGTATTATCCAATTAAGTTGAATTAGCCATAAAGGCGATGTTATTATTTATCCATAAACAAGCCATATAGGCGGTAATTATCTGTCACCTAAAGACCAGCCATATAGGCGATGTCACATTATGTTACATAATTAAAACCAGCTATTAAGGCGGAATCAATTTTTAATTCATATTATTAAATCACAATTTCCATATTATAATGGAAGTGAGATTAATCTACCTTTACTATTTCTAATTTAGAAATCTCCCTTATTATAATATATAAATCTGTGTGATATTTACCAACCAGCCATATAGGTGGTATCCTGATTAAGTCAAATTAATAATTAATTACCAACCGACCAACCAGGCGGTATCCTCATTAAGTCAGGTTAAAACCAATTTATAAATAATTACCAACCGACCAATATAGCGGTATCCTTATTAAGTCAGGTTTTAAATAATTTATATATTATAATTAAGGGAGATTAATCTAAATTATAAAAGTAAAAAGCTTCACCTTTACCCCAACAGTAAAGTAACTACTGAACATAAAAGAACAAAAAGAAAAGAAAAGAAAATTTTATTACAAAAAGTAAAAGTGCATAATTAAAAATACTAAAAGTAAAAATGGTTAATTTAAATTACAAAAACTTAAACACACAAGATGCAATCCTTAAAGTCTTTACAATACTCAAGGAAGGCATGATTTGAATTCTGAAATCGAGCTGAATTTATAGGCGTCAGTAGGGTGTCCGCGTCGCGACGTGGCAGCTTCTGGTTCGTCGGCTTCAGATTCTGGATAGGGTGATAAGGTGACACGTGGCAAGGCGGCTGGGAGCTGAATGATTGAGTTGACGTGGCGGCTCGTGATTGGCTGGTTTCAGATTCTTATCTGCCATGTGTCAATTCTGATAAATGAGTCAATAATTGAGCTGATGTGGCGATGACGTGGCGCTGATGTGGCTACACGTGGCGAAAGTGATTGTCGGCACCATAGAATTGCGACACGTGGCACGCTGTGATTGGCTGATGATGACGTGGCAATGATGTGGCACTTTGACTCGGCCAACCGGTGATGTGGATGATGACGTGTCAGACACGTGGGGTGACACGTGATGACATGTGGTGATGGCGACTGTCGGCACCGTAGGATTGTGACACGTGGCACAGCGCACGTTAGCATATCGGCTGTGATGGTGACACGTGGCATGGCGCACGTTAGCAAAGTCAAACTTCTCAGATTCTGACTTGTGGACCCGGCGCACGTTAGCAAGTCTTGATGCATGTTAAGCGTCGCGACACAGGCAGCTTGCGCGTCGCGACGCGGACAAATTACAAAAATACCATTTTCATCCTTTTTCACTGTTTTGGCTCCAAATTGCATCCAATGCTTTCCAAACTTTATTTATCTGTAAAATAACAATAAAACACATCAAAACGTTCACAAAACTCAAGAAACTATACAAAATATTAGGATAAATGAGTGGGAAATAGTGATATAAATACCATTAATCACATATATAGGTAAACCACAAATAAAGTACCTGTTTTGTTTGCTCTCTATGGACTATTTTAAATTACTAACTTCAGACTTAAATCCACCTGTTTATGACACTCATATACTAAGCCTGAAGGCACATAATTAATCAAGAGTAAACAAGATAATTTATAATATGCGATTTAAATAAAAAAATTGATAAAATGAATAATGCATCTTTTATTTCATAACAAATAATTCTGTTTACATTACATGAAGCTCTAGGGCATATATACCAACACACTACACCTCTCGCAAGGTCCGGCCTTAAACCTGTTTGGGTTCGGAATGGTCTCTTAGGATGCCAGTATAATATCCAGGTTTAAAAGAGGATCCACATGCCTTATAATGCATTAATCACACATGAACATTTATATTGCACACAATCTCACGAATGACAAATAATATAATAACCAAAGGAAATACATGTCTTATAGCAGTAAAAAGATAAAGGCGAATAGATTCAGTGAATTTTGAGACATGTTTCACTGGCCTGGACTTGCAAAGTACTGGCCCAATTTAATTATATGGCTGGTCAGATTTCAAGAACGTCCGGCCGGACTTGCAGTTAGTCTAGTTGGATTTTCTGTGTAACCAGAAACGCAAGCTTATACACACTAATAATTACAGATTACTGTGATGAAGCAATAATCAAAGTAGATAACAAATATCAATGATAATGACAGGGAATAAAACAGTTATCATAAATTGAGCAAAATAAATATAAAAATAGAGGCATCTGTTTCGTGGTGGTATGTAGAGTTGTAGCCTGAGTGCAAACTATACTACTGTCCATTCATATTCGACTATGTAATTTACGTCCGGGATTCCATCATATATACCACCAGAAACTCGAGGCCTGCTGTAGCCATCATATGATCAAACTTTCTGTATGACAGATGTATGTCCGGTCGGACATACCAGATGTCTATTCGGATATATGGTGTCAACAAAATAATGAGTTTTGGATGCATAGTTAAGTTTTAGGGGCCATCATGTAACACCCCGGTTATTCATGACATGCCTAGTATAGTTAAATCATCATGCATGATATGTCGTTATGCATATAATCATGTATTAATAGGTTAGAAACCTTAGAAATCCCACCCGGAGAGTTGGGACAAATTTTTCAGTTTCAATATTTTCTTTATTAGCTTAACTGAGTCGCAATTAACTTTTTATATTTTGCCTATAACATTTTCTCTCAATGTTCGATTTTAGTGATCTTTATATATTTGGAAAGCTTAGGTGAAGATCTACAACTTTCATATTGTCCATTTTCCCAAATTTCGACATAATTGGGGCAAAAATACATGTTTTGGCAAGATAAGCATTGCAAACTCTCTAGATTTTTTCAACATGTGTTTAAATATTTGATCATTTTTTATTGTAAAATATCAAGCCCACATTTTATAAGACCCCCAATCCACTATTTATTGTTTCTTTTCTTCTCCAAAAAGGAAAGCCTGACCTTGATCGAGTGCATCAAGATAGATAAATCTAGTGTATACGCCCTTATAAACTCTTAAAGCAAATACAGACTATAAAGGAATATCGAAAGGTGTGGCGACGTTTATCATCAGTCTCATAGAGATGATCCCCGAAGTGTTAGAATAATATGTGCGAATTGTACACTAAGAGCATTAACTAGTGAAAAACCAGTTTTAATTAAATAACGGCCTAAGTTATAAAGACAGATATTTACGTTCCTAGGATGGTAGCCAAGAAGAATATGTGGACGAGAATCGAAGGGTTTGAGCAATAAGGTTTGTATATTACCAATTTCGTACCATGACCCGGAGGCGGTTTATATCAGTGAAATGAAAGGAAGAAAGAATGCACGATTAACATAATGATAACCTGTAATTATGGCCGTACCCACCCAACCCTTTTCCATTTAAACATAAGTTTGACAAGAGCCATATAATTATAAGCACGGACGAGCCACATGCAGGACCCTAGCGAAATTTTAGAGCGACGGAAATGTAATTATAGGAATTCTAGATAAGGTCTTTGTGTATCTCAATATGTCTCCTTGGAATATTTTTGTGCTATCTGGAGAAAGTGTGATGAGATCCTTGGCCGTGTAGAAAATCATGAGTAGTTCATTTGGGACACTGTTAAGAATAAGCAACTTTAAGGATAAGCTACCAAAGTAAAGAAGTGGCGTAGATTTCCAATGATTGAGATAGTATGAGATAAATCATGATCAATTATGTATGGGATAATCAGTGCCTTTTTGGTGAGGTAGGATACCATATGAGGGTTATTAGAAAATTTTCTATAAAGACTATTCCTTTAAGAGAATAAAAACCCCCCGAATAAGTATTAAGTTGAGTTATACCTTCGAATACTATAAGACATTGCCGATGACACAAATGAAAAGAAGTTAACTTTTTTAAGTGGAAATAATGCGAGACAAGAAGCAGAAATTGATGTAAGACATATCAATGACCATCTAGGGCTAAGTGCAAATCGAAGATGCCAAGCGAATAATGAAATCTTTGAGAGAAGAAATATTTCTGTCACCGTTTCTCCAAAATTTAGGTGATATGTGAGTTTGTTAAAAACTATAGATATAGAATGGCATTGATGTGAGTGGAATAGAATGGTTATATTATCAATTTAGGAATAAATATGTTCGTTGTTGAAAGAAATTTATACCTTTTCTAGGCGACAAAATTAAAAATATCCTTCGGATAAGGAATCAAGAAAAGGGATGCTATAGAACGGTGGGAAGAATGCATTACTTGTGAATAGGGAAAACAGGAAACAAGGAATATATTGATAAGGGAATTTCAAATCATATTAACCTTGAGAAGAAATAGAACAAGATACTCTCCCTTAAACTTCTAAAAAGTATGACTCTATTAAGGAATTAATAGACAATACAACTCAATCCGCAAACCCTATCCCCGCACCTAATCACACATCTAACAGCTAAACCATACGAGAGTAAGATGGTAACATTGCACGAAAAAATTGTGATAGTAACTTTCAAAATAGGTTTGAACCAATTTCTCCACCAATTGCTCCACCAAACATGGCACAAAACATGCCATCAAATCTTTCACCAAACATGCAAGCATGTTTGGTAGAAGTTTGACAATTTTCATTTATTTATTTATTTATTATTTTTTTGTTTTGAAAATGACTTTAATAATTATACATAACACACTTTCAGATATTTTATCAATTTCGGTCTTGAAAACTTCAGAATTCAAAATTATTATGAGCGTCAAAGTTGTAGCTCTTTGAGTCTTCTTTAATCTGGAACTTAAAAAAACATCAATCCGATATCGGAGTAGAAAGTTATGGCCAAAATACGAAAATTACGCAAAGTTGAAATTTCCGAAATTGTACTTCGTTAGAACGCCATTTCAAGTTTCCAACCTCTAAAATCCAAATATCAAGTCCAATTTTTGCCCTTATTTATTCCATATTTTGTCCTGATTGATTATATTGAGTCCCGATTTTATTTTATCCGCAAAATAAACTAAAACACATCAAAACATTCATAAAACCTGAGAAACTATACAAAATATTAAGTAAAAGAGGCGGTAAATATTGATATATTTCCGCTCATCACACCCCCAAACCTAACATTTTGCTAGTCCTCGAGCAAAACAAACAAAACAAAATACAATAAACAACTTTAAAAATAAAATTAAACTAAGTCACTTTCGTAGGGATCACGGTTGCATTTAGCGTATGCAACAAGCCTTTAAACCCTTGGGTGTCCCTAGTGGACGAGTTGTAGTCTCGTGAAGGCTTACAGCGACGATACCCACAAACGTCAATCAAATGTACAATCAAACAGACAAAACAAGTTAGTGACTAAACAAGTGAAAATCTTATCCAAGTTAGTAGTTGTTTTCTTTCTTTCTAAATTACTAAATAAGTAAATTCTCTGATTATTTTTACCATTCTCCATATACACAACCAACAAGGTATTAATCAAATCATTGTTCCCACAATATTCATAAGTGTAGTTGAAAAGAGAGTAATATTTTTGTCCTAAAGTTCTATCAGAATTCACATATTTTTAGCAATGAAACTTTTTTTTATAACATCTTCAATCCATGTAGCGAGCTTTGGGCCAATGACTCCCAAGCCAGTTGGCTTTAAGGCATTAGGTATTAAGACACCCTTACAGACTTAATTACTCGGATTTCAAATATATATTTTTTTTATTAACATCTTTAATCCATGTAGCGAGCTTTGGGCCAGTGACTCCTGATGAGTGGTAAATCTATCACTATTTTCCCACTCATTTAACCTTATATTTTGTATAGTTTCTTGAGTATTATGAATATTTTGATGTGTTTTGTGTTATTTTATAGATAAATAAAGTTTCAGGATATTATGGAGGTGATTTGGGCCAAAACAGTGAAAATTGGAAGAAAAACGGCATTTTGGTAATTTATCGCGTCACGACGCCAAGACCTTCAGCGTCGTGACGTCTAACATGCGCCGAACAGTGCTAATGTGCGCCGGGTCCACAAATCAGAATCTGAGAAAAGTTTGACTTTGCTAACGTGCGCCGTGCCACGTGTCATCATCACAGCCGATATGCTAAAATGCACCGTGCCACGTGTCAGCATCCTACGGTGCCGACAGTCATCATCGCCACGTGTGCCACGTGTCACTCCACGTCATTGCCACGTCATCAGCCACATCACCAGGTTGACCAAGTCAAACTACCACCTCACCACCACGTCATCATCAACCAATCACAGCATGCCACGTGTCGCAATCCTACGGTGCCGACAGTCTCTTTCCCACGTATCGCCACGTCACCGCCATGTCACCACCACTTCAGCGCCACGTCAGCATCAATCATTGAGTATCTAATCCTTATCTGACACGTGGCGGATAAGAATCTCATCGACCAATCAGAAGCCGCCATGTGTCACAATAATTGAAGCCCAACCACTCTGCCACGTGTCACCTTATCAGCTTATCCAGAATCTGCAAACCGACGAACCAAAGCGTGCCACGTCGACAGAAGCTGGCGTAGCGACGCCAAAGGGCTCAGCGTCGCGACGCCCGAAGCCTACCCGCGCCTATAAATTCAGCTTCAAATTTCAGAATTTGTTGCACCACTCTCTCTCATCTCTTTGATGTAAAGAGAGAGTTTCTCTCTCTACTTTCTTTTAATTTTTAGTTTTTTTTAGTTTTGTAATTAATTTTAATTGCGTTTTGTAATAATAGTAATTTAATTTTTACTTTTTACTTTTTACAGTTTTTACTATTTACCATGAGGAGGTAACTTCCCCAGCTAGGGTGAAAGGTAATTCTTTTACTGTTACTATTTAGATTAATCTCCTTAAAAAAAAAAATTCACTATTTAAAATATTAACTTAAAAAGGATACCGCCAGATTGGTCGGTTGGTAATTAAATTTTGGTTCCGCCTTTATGGCTAGTTGGACTTAATTTGACTTAATCAGGTTACCGCCTATATGGCTGGTTGGTAAAATAATCACAAGTTTATATATTATTTTATGGGAGATATCTAAATTAGTAGTAGTAAAAGTAATTCCTTTTACCTTAGCATTTTATTTTATTGTAATTTTCTTTTCAGTATTTACTTTACCGCATTTTTACTTTATGTCTTTTATTTTCAAGTTTTTACTAGCCCTAGTTATGTGTGGTAACTAAATTAGTTATCTGGGGTTGTGATGACTTTTAATATCATCGGTTTATAAGGGGTTAGATTATAGTTTGGGTAATATAAAGATTTATTTATTGAGTCTTAATCTTAATGCTTTTTAATTAACTGGCCATTAATAAAAATTGATTAGGTAAACTTAAAATGAACTAGACATAGGAATTTTAAGTTTAAGACCTCAGACTCAATAGCCCACGATCTTCCTTGAGGATAGATAACCCTTTAATAGATTTCCTTACAGGATAGGAATATACCTGTCGGCGGGGGTAGCCAAAATTGGAACTTAAACTTAATGAATCCAGATAATTTGGTTGACATAGACATATGGTTCAATTGGGTTAAACTGGGTATTTGTGTCTGACCATCGACAGAGGCTTACACATAATTTAGTGTTCCAGGTTAATGAATCAATATATTACCCAACTTTAAGATAACCACTTCATCTTTAAAATGATATTGGAAGGAATCACAACCCTAGATAGTTTTTAATATTGAATTTTCTTAAAACCTACTTTCGAACAATTTTATTTACTTGTTTTTAAATTTAGAATCGTCACCATTTCAAATCAATCAAAACAACCTGTTAGATACTAGTAATCATTTGAATTCATAAAATTAATAGATTTGATATTAAGTCCTCGTGGGATCGATATTTTTATACTACTTGAACGATACGTGCGCTTGCGTTATACGTGTGTGTTTACGCCGGTCAAGTTTTTGGCGCCATTGCCGGGGACTTATTTATCTTTTACTATTAGTTTAGGGGTTAGATACGTTACTTGTATCTAATTTCTTTTTACTTATTGTCGTTGTTTTCTTGTGTTTCAGGTTTTCAGAAATTACATGAGACGAACCAGAAGCTTTGAACTCCGACCGCTTGACCCATAAATTGAAAGAACCATCAGACAGTTGAGAAGGGAAATGCGAGAAGGCCAAGAAGCTTTAGTCAACATGGAACCTGAACCTTTGAACGTTGCACCACCAATTCTCATTCGAGACAGAACCATTCCGGTGGTTGACATACTCATTTCTTATATTGTACTTCCTCTCTTACCAGCAAATGCGGGTGACATCAAAACATGCATTCAGATGATTCAGCAGTCAGTGCAGTTTGGGGGAAATGCAACTGAAGATCCTATTGCCCACATCAGTAACTTCCTGGAAGTTTGCGGTACTTTCAATTACAACCGAGCAGCTGAAGAAGCAATGAGACTGCGAGTTTTTCCATACTCCTTGAAGGATAGAGCTAAAGCTTGGCTACATTCACTACCAGCAGGT
This sequence comes from Zanthoxylum bungeanum, assembly GCA_019454045.1. Lineage (NCBI taxonomy): Eukaryota > Viridiplantae > Streptophyta > Magnoliopsida > Sapindales > Rutaceae > Zanthoxylum > Zanthoxylum bungeanum. The sequence goes on from SKCR01032897.1 coordinate 170,076, forward strand.
TCTATCACAACTTGGAACACTCTAGCCACCAAATTCCTTGCAAAATACTTTCCACCAGCCAGAACTGCAAAGTTAAGGAATGACATCACATCCTTCATGCAACAAGATTCAGAATCCCTTTGCAAAGCTTGAGAAAGATTCAAAGATTTACTCCGGAAATGTCATCATCATGAGATCGCAAAGTGGCTACAAGTTCAGACCTTCTACAATGGACTTTCTGGAATAATGAGAACCACAATCGATGCTGCTGCTGGAGGAGCTTTGATGGCAAAAGGAGAAGATCAAGCCTGTGACTTAATTGAAGAAATGGCCAACAACAATTCCTTGTGGCCAACAGAAAGGAGCATGATCCAAAGAATTGCAGGAATTTATGAAAGTGGAGCCAATACAGCAGTCAACGCCAAGCTAGATCAGATATGCAAATTCATGGAGACTCTTACCACTGGATCCACAAGTTCACCATATGGAGGAGCACCAGAACTAAACCAACATGAAAAGACGGTGAATTATGTCAATAATTTCAACAGACAGGGGAACAATCCATATTCCAACACTTACAACCCAGGGTGGAGGAATCATCCTAATTTCGCATGGAGCAACAATTCAGGTCAACAACAGAACTATCCACCACCTGAATTCCAACAACAGAACAAAGGCCAGGAGCAGGCAAATGAACCAGGAATAACAGAAGTGTTGACCTACTTGAAAAAGATGGAAGCAAAACATGACTCTCAAGCAGCAAGATATGATGCTATGTTTCAAAATCAAGTAGCATTGAATCAAAGCAATTCAGCCTCTATCAAAGCACTAGAGAATCAAATCGGAAAACTAGCCAATGCTCAGAGTTACAGACCGCCAGGTACCCTTCCTAGCAACACAGAGCCAAATCCAAGGAACATGGGGAAGGAGCAATGTCATGCCATCATGTTAAAAAGCGGTACTGAAATCAACAAAGATGTTGGAGCCAAAACAGCTGCTGAGGAAGTTCCAAAAGAAACAAAGCAACAGATGGAGGAAAAAGAAGCAAAGGAAAAAGAACAGATCACTCCACCTCCACATTTTCCTCAACGTCTTCAGAAGAACAAATTGGACAAGCAGTTTTCTCGGTTCCTGGAGATCTTCAAAAAGCTGCATATCAACATTCCATTTGCAGAAGCATTGGAACAAATGCCCACCTATGCCAAATTCATGAAAGATATTCTTTCACGAAAACAGAGATTGGGAGATTACGAGACAGTAGCATTAACAGAAGAATGCAGTGCCATCATTCAGAGGAAACTTCCCCCGAAGTTGAAAGATCCTGGCAGTTTCATTGTTCCTTGCGTCATAGGAGAACATAACTTTGGTAAGGCTTTGTGTGATTTAGGTGCGAGTGTTAACTTGATGTCTTTCTCTATTTTCAGGAAATTACAGATTGGAGAAACAATGCCAACTTCAGTCTCACTACAACTTGCTGATAGAACGCTCGTATTTCCAAGAGGCGTAGTTGATGATGTGCTGGTCAAGGTTGACAAATTCATTTTCCCAGCAGATTTTATTATCCTTGATATGGAAGAAGACGCAGACATGCCAATCATCCTCGGGAGACCATTCTTGGCTACAGGTCGAACCATTATTGATGTACAAAAAGGAGAACTAACCATGAGGGTACAAGACCAAGAAGTAACATTCAATGTTTTCAAGGCCATGAATTTCCCAGATGATGAAAAGAAGGAGGAATGTTTCAAACTTGATGTGATACACAATACCATTCAGAACTCTAATGCAATGCAAAGTTCTACTAACAAACTTAAAACATGTCAATTGCCTGTGGAGCCTAAAGATAAAGCATCTTTTGCACTGAAAGAGCCAATTCTTGCACTACAAGCAACAGAAGAGAAAAAGTTCCACCAGCTCAACGAATTGGAGGAATTTCACAATCAGCTTTTGAGGATGCCAAATTGTACAAAGAAAAGGGCAAGAAAAGACATGATGAGAAGTTAGTGCGCATACAACTGGAACCAGGGCAGAAGGTACTGTTAAACAAATCAAGGGTGAAATTATTCCCATGGAAGCCAAAATCACGGTGGTAAGGTCCATTTATGATCACCAAAGTTTTACCAAAAAGAACCGTTGAGATACATGATCCTGACGCTAACAAAACTTTCAAGGTTAAAAACAAACGTGTCAAGTACTACTGGGGAGAATCATTTGAGCGACAAAAAGAAAGTGTCACACTTTCAGATCTAGCCTAACGTTCGAGAAGTCAAGTCTGGCTGACGACTTTAAACTTAGCGCTAGCAGGGAGGCAACCCATGCAATTTTTATATATAATGTGATTTGGTGTGATTTATTTTTGTGTGTTTAATTTTTGCAGGTTTAGTCATTTCAAGATGGAAGAAGCTCTCGCAAATCTTCACAAGCAATTTCCTTCTCTCCCTCAAAAATCTCTGATGAAATTTTACAAAGCTCGCTTAGAACGGATGAGATTACTGATGATCAAAGGTATTCCTACTGACATTCGTTGGATTATTGAAGCACGGGTCCGATTGGCAGGTGAGTCTTCTGACTCTTTTATTTCACATCTGTCTGGCTTAGGAAAGAGCACATATGCTAAAAAGAGAAGAGCCAAAAGAATGTGTGTTTGTTATAAATGTGCTCGCATATTTTGTAATACTCGTTGTCGTTCTTTAGGAATGGTGTCTGATAACCGCGAAGATAAGATTAACTTCATTAGGGATGGCTTGAGTAATGAGTCTTTGGATGACATATCTAAAACTCTTGAGACGCATCCCAGTGGATGTGTGTATCATGAAATTCGCATGTTATATGCACAATTCCAAAAGGAAAGACAACTGTTAAGTCTCGGGAATCTGACTCAAAAAGACCATGTTTGCCAATTTATAAGAAAATTGGATGGGAAGCTTGTCCCTGACGCATAGACGTCAATCAAGTCGTTACTTTTCTTGTAAATATTATATCTCTTTGTCTTTTCTTAATAATTGTGATTTGTTTTGTTGTTTTATTTTAATTTTCTCCGACATGATCCAGACCTTTTTGACTATCACGATATTAATTCGCTACTAATCGTCCTCTGGAAGATACTTATGCTATTTTTACTCACCCTTTTCAGGTACTATAAATTCAGCCCGTCATTGCACTTATGAAGGCATCCAGAGTTGAGAAAGAAATACATAAAAAAAATGGAAGCCACTTCAAGAAGACAAGTTGAAAACATCTGTGTGTTCTGCGGTAGTAGTGTTGGTTCTTGTGTATTCGAAGATTATTGGTACAGTTTCATCCCTGATGAACTATTGGTGTTCCGTGAGGACTCTGTGCCCGGAATAGTATTACTCTGATTTTCATTGAGTTTTACTTTCCTCCCATTTACCACTGCATATAAGAATTCCTCTTAGGAAAGCCGCATGGAGAGCAACTATTACATTGTTCTCTTGTGAGTTGTATAAGTAGTATATTTTGGTTTCCCTAGGACAACCTACAAATAGGCACTTATCAGATTTGGGTTATAGTTTGGTACAATCCAAACATTTAGTGTATGCCCAGCATTCCCAAATCTTCAGGAATGAGAAACCCGATTTCTTTCCTGTTCATATCTAATACGAAGTTTGTCTAACATATTTTCATGGAACCTTATTCAAAATAAGTATTGCACTGTTTAATGTGTATCCTCATAAGGAAATTGGTAGCTCAGAGCGACTCATCATTAACCTTACCATGTCCAACAAAGTTCAGTTTCTCTGTTCGGATACACTGTCAAATTGAGGAGTCCACTGTGAAAGAATGCCATACTCTTTCAAGTAATCTTGAAACTTATATTCTAAGTATTTTACACTATGGTCCGACCGTAATATTTTTAATACTTTTACCAGTCTGTTTTTCTACTTCGTGTCGAAACTCTTTGAATTACTCAAAAGTTTATGACTTTTGTTTCATAAGATACACATAACCATAACGCGATGCCACATCCGTAAAGGTTACGAAGTATTCATATCCACCTCTAGCCTAGCTAGACATGGGCCCACTTATGTCACTATGAACGAGGGCTAACAGATCGGTGGCACTTGCACTTTTACCAAGTGTAGGACACAGAAATCGGCGACGTTGTCCCGGGCTCGCGGCCCGGTTGGGAGTACGGAATAGCCTGCGGGGGAACTAAACCGGAGAAATAACATGGAGTCACCACCCAGTGTGAACTGGGAAAATGATTTAAGGCCGCACTCACCCCTCGCAAGGGAAGACCTCAAACCGTTGGGTTCGGAATGGTCACTTACTTATGCCACTTGTAATGATATGATTTGTGCAATAATCTAACCAAGCCTAAGCAACATATATTTCCAAGGATAATCTACTTCTAAGTTCATGCATAAAAAATGAATTGGAGTAACGGCAAACATATAATTTCATGAACACATTATATTGATAAACACAGAGACGCAAATAAACAATAATTGTACAAGCATGCATATTAATGAGAGGCAATTAAGTGCATAAATATTGACCAACTAAACATATGATGGGGAAGGGAATGACTAGGGGAACAAACATGCATGAAACGTGATAAAGGAATCTGTCCAGCGTGTGCGCGTTCGTGTAGCGTTCGTAAACGCGTTCGAAAGGTAAACAGAATGCAAGCGTTCGAGTAGCGTTTGATAACACGTTCTAATGATAAATAGAATGTCCGCGTTCGTATAGCATTTGATAACGCGTTCGAATGGGATGAGACCTGATGCATGATACAATAAAATGCATGCACGTTCGAGTAGCGTTCGTAAATACGTTCGAATGGTAACCAGAATACAAGCGTTCGAGTAGCGTTCTGACACGCATTCGAACAGAAATAAGACAGAATGCATAAGTTCGTGTAGCGTTCGTAAACATGTTCGAACGAGATGAGACAGAATGCTTACGTTCGTGTAGCGTTTGGAAACGCGTTCGAACGAGATTGCCAAAAATGGCATCCGAAATGACACAAACATATATATGGATAAACAAATACACAATGTAGGACCTCGTGTGCCCGATGGAACACATTTCACATTCAATCGGGTGCACCTCATCTGGCGCGGCAAAACATCATGGAAAAGGTAGCCTTTTAGGCATTTCCCTCGAATAGATGACCTTTCATCCACCCTAGTTAGCCCATGCGCACAAGAATGCAATGCATGTGTAAATAAAATAATGATATGCAAAGGGTAAATGACATAATAAAAGGCGCGGCAAAACATCGTGGTAAAGGTAGCCTTCAGGCATTTCCCTCGAATAGAGGACCTTTAATCCACCCTAGTTAGCCCATGCGCATTATGTTACCATGCATATAAAATAAAGACAATAATAATATAGGACCTCGTATGCTCGATTAAACATATCTCACATTCAATCAAACATACTCCATCCGGCGCGGCAAAACATCGTGGAAAAGGTAGCCTTTAGGCATTTCCCTCGAATAGAGGACCTTTAATCCACCATAGTTAGCCCATGCGCACTATATCATCATGCCTAAATAAGCAACATGCAGAAAACAATAGCATACTAACGACTAAATCATGGTTAAAAGATAAATAACATGTTAGCAACCCAATCATGCTCGAATACAAGGTTGGATGAAACAAAGTGTGTGAATCTCTCAAGTGATATGTGGTAATGTATCCCGAGTGCAAACCACAATACCGTCCATTCAGATTCGGCTACGAAATTTATGTCCGGGTTTCCATCCGATATACCATAAGAGAGAACACATATTCCATTCATCCAAGGACCACAACATATATCAACAAACGACTCTCATGCGAAGGAATTCTAATAAACAACAAGAAAAAAAAGATGAGAATAAATAAGAAGTGTGCCCTCAGGTCTAACCTCTTAGGTCGTCTCTCGAAAGTGCGTTACACGACCGTCGGAAGGGTTGATGCTCCGCAACTTCTTCGGTCCGCTGGTCCACTGCTCTCGTTCGCTGCTTCACTATTTTGAGCTGTCATTTCCTCTGTTTTGCTGCTGTTTCTGCTGCTGTTTTACTGCTATTTCTTGCGATAATTTAAGGGTTTTAAAGTGCAGTTTTTTTTCACTATTTTTGGTGAGTTTAGCTACTGTTTGGGATGATTTTTTTGGTGATTATAATGCAGTTTCATGGGGGTGTTTTTCTGTCACTGCAGGGACTGTTATGGGGTACAGATTTTCAGTGGTGCATGGGTAATTTTCGGGGGCTGTTTCGGTGATGTAGGGACTGTTCTGGAGTTGTGTTTCAGTGGTTGTTTATGCGGCAATGGAGGGGGTTTGATGGATGAGTATTCGGCAAGGCAGAGAGAGGAGAAGGAGAATTGTTTGTTTGTTGCTTCTTGTCTTAGGCGTGAATGCTAGGTTTATTTCTTTTTTTGCTTTTTTGTGAGAATGAGCTAGGGGTTCTAAGGTTGGATTTGTGTTTCTTTTATAGGCAAAGGCTAGGGTTTCTCTTGTTTGAATAGGAATGAGATCAAGTAATTATGGGGGGAATATTTCTAATTAGTGTTTCACAAGGAAAATATCTAATTAATTGGGGACATGATTTGGCTTAATTAGAAAGATCATATATTTGATTTGTTTTGATTAGGTATGTGAATTATTTAGATTAGGATGTGATTTATTTAATTTAGGAAGGATATTATTTTAATTTGTGACATGTTTTAAATGTTTTAATTATTTTTGGGTGGGTTTGGTGGGCTAATTGGGCTTGGGCGTGAGGCTAGCAACAAAACCAGAAGTACCGACACCGTTCGAACGCCGATTCAAATGCTGCAAGAACGCCCGCAATCTGCTTGATGTTCGAACGTGTTCACGAACGCAACACGAACGAAAGCAGTGAACATGTGAATTGAATCCGATGACATACTTATTCTGAATTTCCTCTTCCGACATTCGTTTCCCGCGACTTTCACAACCTAAAGAGTAGTGCCTCCGTACGAGACTCATCATCGGGACTTATATGCAAAATACAGTTCCTACACCAAGTAAAATGTGTTTTAGGCACTTTGCCTAATAACTAGATTCGTAGACATCATTTGAATTAGGATCAAATCTGTCCTAGTATCCACTCTTCGAAAGTGTGGATATACGAGTCTTGTTAATGCGTCCTAGACGACAATGCCAAAAATAAGTCTTATTAGAATTACTCAATTTGAGCTATTTGTTTATCATGTTATATGTTTGAGATTTATTTATATTCAAAATATAAAGACCATTATTTACACCTAATGTAGATATCTCGATATCATCTTTATAAACAAAAGGTGTTTCGGAATATAATGGTATACCCGCAACAGGTTAATCTAGATACAGAGATAATGTTCCTAGTCAAACTAGATACATTATAACAGTCTCCTAATTTAAGTACATACCCCAAGGGCAGTTCCAAAACTTAGGTTTCTACGGCTAAAATGGTGACTCACGTCCCATCTCTAACTCGCAGGTTGATCTCATCTGAAGCCAGTTTCCTGCTAATCAGCAGATCTCGCACATCAGTACATATGTTTATGTACCACATCTAGTATCAAAAATTCAATTTTAAAACCAGTAGTGAACATGTTTATAACAAACATATTTGAAGCCTGAACCTTGTCCCGCCTTCAATTCCTTCATGTATGCATTGTTCATACAGCAGTCACACTTCTAGTGACCTCGTTTGCCACAGTTTAGGCAGATAACCTGGAATATGTCCTTTTAAGAAGCTCTGGCTGTGCATAACGGATTGAGCACTAAAGTTATCACAATGAGTCTTCCTAAACTCATGCTCTACTATTCGCTCAACTTCGGGCTCAGGACCGAAAGGTTTCTCTATCAAATAGAATAACTTCTCAGATTCCAGTACTATCGTAAAGTTCTATTCCCAATCTGAAAATTAAAGCCGTTAAAGACATTTTCCCCAGGATTATGTCCTTTGAGGCTAATCTTTCAGTCATCTTGATTGTTATAGTCCAACTATCCAATCAACAATTTCAGGTATAATTAAATATAATGATTAATATAGTCTAACTATATAATCAACTACAATTGATTGGTTACATTCAAATGTATTGATTACTATAATCCAATTATATAACCAACTACAAATGAAGTAGTTTGAATACAGTCCAACTGTTAAATTAAAACAACAATTGAATATTAGTCCAACTAATATATTTATAACTAATGACGAAAAATAAAATGAGCGCGTATTTGCAAGTATTTAAACGAAATTGCAAATTTAATACTTGCCTCCCACTATTTTTCGGCGAGCCTCTAACCCTCTGTGGAGTACTCAGGAAACCCAGTTTCCTAGTGGGCTAGGATCCCGTTAAATAACACACAACCTTGACTTTGGCCAACAAGTTGTATGAAACTTAACTAGGTAGATATCTAAGATCAATTGGATCCCATCCAATTCCTAGATCCAGTAGGTGGACCTCCAAGTCCAAAACATATATCCAATATATGTAAATATATCCAATATATTTCCTAACCTTTTTCCTCTGAATCAACTAAGCCTTGGCTTTAGCTCAACAAGCTTAATGAAACCAGTTAAGCGTGACCCATTGACAGTGGGAAAACTTCGTAATCGAGGTCGATGAACAAGAAGTGACCTTGACTTTGGCCAACAAATCACAACTTGCCCAAGACGTACGATATGGAACAAAGCTTTCTTGATTCAAACACATCTGTGATGGACAAAGGTCTTGACTTTGGCCAACAAACTAATGCCAATCTTGGATCTTGAGAGAGAATCACTCAATGGAAGGAAAAATGCTTAATATAATATGAGGGTTTTTATCGCGATTTGGCAACCAATTTGTTATCTTTAATTAGGTCTCATCATACACCCTTAAGCATGCATTCTAAAAGCATAATAAGGCGCGAAATAAATTAATAATGATATGCGGATGGATATATTATTGGACCGTTATGACCCATAGCGTCACTATTTGTACAGATCATGGTGTTGTTGTACAAATTAACTATGTGACAAAGGAGATTGCTCTCTTATCATTTGTGATTAGATCACCAAGATGTATAAATGATAGGAGGTCCTTATGATTAGTTCCTGGATTGAGATGATATGAGACAGTATCAATCCATGAAGGTTTAATCATTAAATATCCCTAGTCAGAGTATTATCGAGATTGGACATCGATAATGCGTAAAAGACTAGTATTACACTTGTGCGCATTGTAAGGGCATAACGTCATATTTCTCATAAATTTGGGTATAGGATACTCATGCAAGTGTAGTAGGAGGTTGTGTTTTACCGATGGTACGGAAAACAGCTTCGCTCTGAGACTTGCACCGCTAATACTTGCGACAATCAATGTACTTTGGTTTTAGGTCGTCCAGGGCTTTAACAGGTTCTGTGTACGCCTCTGCTGGGTATATTGAGAATCGTAGTGTGTTGGGTGTGATGTCGAGACAAAAGTATCACTCCAGTCATAGTGGAGATGATGGTCACGTAGGATACGGAGCTCGTTCTCTTATATGCTGCAGCTATCGGGATATTATGACTAGGTCATGTTTATCCGATTATAGAGACTAGTTACCAGAGATCCGATATGTGCTTCGTATGGGGCAGACACAATTCCAGCCCCAGGCCTAGCACGTGACATCCGATACTGGATCGAAATACGCAATACTACGTATACTACGCCTGATATAGATCACATATTCCTGTAAGGATGTTTCTGGAGAATTGGGTAGGCATGGCGCTTTGCTAGAAGCCAACCTTGTCTTATAAATCGGTACAAATGTAGTACTAGGTACTTACGTGTTCGGATAGTCCGACGACCGGATTTACTGCCAACATATCCGGTGATCTCATGGGTCGCTTCCCGAAGATTCACCGATGACGTATGACTCGCACTTTATTAATCTGGGATTAATTAAACGAGAGAGAAAATTAATCTGAGATTAATTACGGAGATATTTTATCTGGGATAGAATATTATTAAAGAGAGAAAATGATTAATTTAGAATTAATCGATAAAATAATATATTCGATATATTATACGAAATTGGATTTCGACGCGGAATTGAAATGAGATTTTAATTCGGGCGAATGAGTTAATTTAGAATTAATTCGTTAGCGACGTGAATAATGATTTTGCTAGGCATAATTAATTAATTACGTCGCAACGGAAATTCGTTAATTTGGAATTAGCGAACCCGAGCCCGGGAGTGTTTGCGAGCGCTTTCGTATTTCAAATTCGAATGCGGCCCGCAAGTCACATCAAGCGTCAAATCACTAGTCGCATCAAGCGTCAAATCATTAGTCACTTTGAGTGATGTGACAACTTGTCACTTGATTGATTGAGTGATGTGAATAGTTGGAGTGGTGGTTGAAGGCATTTATGGATTGACTTTTGAAAAGCAATTTATGTATTTGATTTTTAGAAAATCATTTTACTAATTTTTGAACAACTAACACAACACTCTCTATCTTCCTTCTTCCTCTCATTCGCGCCCAAAGTGGGCTGTTCTTCTTCTATTTTTTCTGGGTAAAAACCGTGAGCAAGGAAGAAGCAATGTGATGATATTTGTAGCAAAAATCAAGAGTGCTAGCACACCTTTTGAGTCTTGCGAAGGTGATAGGGAAACCAACCCGTGAGCATGGAATCACATCACGAAAGCTTAGAGCTTGGAGGTTGATCCATGGCCGAAAATGGAGGACTTAAAAACTGCCACTGCCGAGCTTCAAGGAGGGCAGAAATGGATTTTTTATTCTTCACCGCATCGCTCAACCGCTCGATGTAAGTATTCTGCAACTTCCTCGTGTATTCACATGTTGTTTGATGCTTGATAATCGATCCTGGGACTTAGAGATTTCCCAACATATACGATACAAATTGTTCATAGAACAAATATCTCCATTTCCTCTCTCCCGCTAGCACTATTCTTACTTTACCCAATTACATAATACTTCTAAAGAAACCTCATTTACATTGAGGGGAATTGGTGAGAAGAGAAATACAATGAGATAAGGAGATAATAGGCTGGACACGCAGGTCCAATTTAATAAATTCTAAATTTATTACAATAAATTCCAAAATTGCCCTCACCCTTCTAATATCCATCTGATATACATTATTCATACAATACATCAAAGTATTCACACAATGCATCCAAGTATTCACACAAAGCATGTTATCCAATCAATCTAATCCATTTAATTAATCTTTGAATTAATGACCATCCAATGTTCAAACAACGATTTGATTTGCGCGAGTCCAACTCGTTTAAGAATAAATACTCAAAGTACGTATTCTTGAATTATATCGAACTATAATTTTAAATACAATTTAAATTATATTCAATACTAATTCATATTTAATTCCAAATTTAATAATTACACTTTTAAAAGTGCCTTTTAGACTTGGATTCCAAATCCAATCTACATGGGTCTCAAAGGCCCAATTAGTATCCAATACTTTTTAATTAAAGTCCAATGTGCTTTTAATTAATTCTTTAGGCATGGGCTTTGGCCATTATGGATCAAACCCAAGAGGCCAAGGCCCAATAAGGAATCACCCTTATGCCATAAAATCAATTTTGGCCCATTAGGCCCAATTAAATTTTAAAGGCCCAAATGTTATATTTGGACTTTATGGAAATGGTTTTAGGCCCAATTGGATCCAACCAATTGTCCTAAACCAAACTTGGCCCAACCAAGCCCATTAAGCCCAATTATAATAAATTAAATTAATATCATTCCAAATTACATATTAATCTAATTAAAGTGCAATTAGTGCAATTAATCAATTAATCTAATATTTCCAAAATACTAATTAATTCAATTAATCATACTCAACATTTCCAATTCATGTCCAACACAAATTGAAGCAAAACAATTCATTATAACATGCTTCATACTCACGATTTTAGCAAGGAAATTATCATACAATTTGATTTCAATCCAATTAAATCAACATCTAAAATACATTTCATGCCAATTAACATATCCAATTGCTAATTTTCAAAAATCACCATGAGTCCTCCAAGGGAAGTAATCGGCCAAGCATGGATTTTAGGGATTTTTGATCTAATCAATTTATCACAAATCCAATGATATACAACTCCAATTCAATATCATATAAACTCAACCAACTCATCAATTTAGGCAAAATCAAGCTCCAAGCATAAAATCCCAAATTAAAGTTTACAAACCCTAGAATCAAATCAAGCTTAGATCTCGCTCTGATACCATTGTTAGTGTCCTAGACATGCCACATGATCTCTAAGCGTGATTAGTGTGTGAATGAATCAAGAAATTTGCGGAATTAACTTACATTGATCGACTTTGACTTTCAAAACTTTTATGGATGTTGAAGCTTCCAAGCCCCTTTTTGTTGTTCCAAACTCATGGGTGAGTATCTCTATCACCTTCACTTGACTCCCATATGTGCTAACATGAACAAAATGAAATAAATTTTATCTCCCAAAGAGAAGAAAATTTGCCCAAGAGAGAGGGAAGCAATCGGCCAATTTATAAACAAGGCCATTCGGCCGAGCTTTATAAGAGAAGCCAAATGCCTTCACGCTAAAAATGAAACACAGATTAATGGCCTCTCGGCCAAACTTCAAAAGTCAGACAATTTGCTTTTCTTTCGGTCTTCTAAAAAAAACAGAGAGTAATTGTTTCTTTTCTTTCGGCCATATTAAAAGAGAAATCAGAGGCCATTTGCTTTTATTTCTAAAGGAAAGCAAAATGTTACTTTCGGCCAAGTGAAGAAGGCAGAGGCCATTCGGCCTAGAAGAGAGTGAAATGAAAATTTTCCAAAAGTTCATTAGTTATGTTTTTCTTTTCTGTTGAGTGTTTAAAGATAAAATCCAAACATTGTTGCCAACCACTTCTATCAATTGATGTAAGTCATGGGTCCCACCCATTTAATTCCAAATCTAGTTGGCTTATACAACACACTTTGGGCTCGAATTCGTTTAATTTGATTAAAATATTTTTCCACCGCGACGCAATTAAATCTAATTTAATTAAATAATAATGCCCACCAAAATTATTACGAAAGTCGCTTACGAATTAATTCTAAATTAATTCGTTCGCCCGAATTAAAATCCAATTTTAATTCCGCTATGAAATCTGATTTCAATTAATATATCCAATATATTATTTTAGCCCAAATAAATTTAAATAGTAAAATCCAATTTAACTTTTAAATTTATTTTGCAGATTAATTCCAAATTAATCACGTTCTCTCTCCTCGATGAATTTAATCCCAAATTAATTATTTCTCTAATAATTAATCCCAGATTAATCCTTGCAGTAATTAATCCCAGATTAATTTTTCTCTCTTGATAATTAATCCCAGATTAATTCTGTTCGAGTCAAATATCATTGGTGAATCTTTGGGATGCGACCCAAGAGATCCCTGGATATGTTGGCAGTAAATACGGTCATCGGACAATTCGAACACGTGCGTACCTGGTACCACGTACTTACCAATTCACAAGACATGGTTGGCTTCTAGCAAAGCACCACGCCTACCCAATTCTCTAGAAATATTCTTCGACGGAATATAAGATCTTTGTCAGGCGTAGTATACGTAGTATTGCGCATTACGATCCAGTATCGAATTTCACATGTTAGGCCTATGACTGGAGTTGTGTCTGCCCCGTATGAAGCATATATCGGATCACTAGCAACTAATCTCTTTATGATCGAAAAGTCATGACCTAGTCATACTTCCCCGATGGCTATAGCACTTAGAGTACCGGTTCTGTATCCATGCGTGATCATCATCTCCATATGACTAAAGTGATACTTCCATCTTGACATCACACCCAATACACTACGATTCTCAGTATACCCAGAAGAGGCGTACACAGAATCTGTTAAAGCCCTGGACGACCAAAACCAAAGTATATTGATTGTCACAAGTATTAGCGATGCAAGTCTCAGGTTAAGACCAAATACATCTACCCTGATTCGGATTCCCATAGACACATAATCATACTACCAATGGGATTCTGAGGGGTCTATCCAGAGCGAAGTTGTTCATGTACCATCGGCAAACAGAACCTTCTATTACACTTGCATAAGCATCCAATACCCAAATATATGAGAACTATGTCGTTAAACTTCCATAACGCGCACAAGTGTAATACTAGCCTATTCCGCATTATCGATGTCCAGTCTCGATAATACTACGACTATGGATATTTAATGATTAAACCTTTTTGGATTAATACTGTCTCATATCTTATTAATCCGGTACTAATCATATGGACTTTTATAATTTATATATCCAGGTAATCCAATTACAAATGATAAAAGAGCAATTTCCTTTGTCACATAGTTAATTTGTACAACAACACCATGTTCTGTACAAATAGTGATACTATGGGTCATAATTGTCCAACAGAAACATACCCCATTAATCCAAGATTGCCACCACCATATACTAAGTGCATATTCCTCTCAGGTATGACTCTACCCAATTCTTTTACTGCCGCAATGAATTCTGGTTTAGAACCAACACTAGTACCGCAAAACACACAGATGTTTACAACTCGTCTTCTTGAAGTTGCTTCCATTTTATTTTATTATTTCTTTCTCAAATCTGGATGTATTCAAGAGTGCAATAACGAGCTGAATTTATAGAACCTGAAAAAGGGTGAGTAATAATAGCACTAGTACCTGCCAAATGACAATTATTAGCTAAACAGTAAAATATATCGTGAAAGTCAAAAAGTCTGGATCCTATCGGCAAAAATAAAGGAAATCACAACAGAAAAGCAAATCAAAGTAATTACTTAAGGCAACGGAATCGTGTACGCAATACGCCACTCGCTTGGTAAATAAATCCATTAGGATGCGTCTCAAGAATCCATTTCTTACTCAGCCATCACTAATGAATTAAATTTCATTCTTGTGATTGCCAAACACCATTCCTCCTATCTTGCTCTGCCTTAAATGCTCTGTTTGTGCTTTTCCCTACAAAATAACACACAAAATTAAAAACTCTACAATATATGTACACAAAATATGAAAATAGAAATTACAACAATAATAAAAATTGCATGGGTTGCCTCCCTACTAGCATTGAATTTTACGTCTTTAGCCGGACGTGTCTGAAGTCCATCTGTCAATGAGGTTTCAGCGTGGTTTTGGATGTCCGATTGAGGACAATCCCATGTGTGTTGTTTTGAAAGGTCTCTTCCAACGGTAAAGTGGAAAAAAGAATTTTGTCTCATTCAATGCTTGTGCTACCTTTTTAAACTTTGTCGCTCCAGTGGTTCATGAAAAGAAAGAAAGAAAATCAGGAGGTCTCGTATGGTGCTTGACTTTGAATGGAAGTTCCATTCTGTCAAGCTTTTGGGCGGTGTCCTTGATTTATACTCCATAATACAGTGATGTTTCTCCTGAATGCATGAGATTTTCAATATGGTCAGACATTTTCTCTTCTATTTGTTTTGATTTTTGCTCCACCTTTTCTTCACAGATGTATTTCAGAATTTCCTTGTTTACCTCTTCATCTGTCATCTGTGAAATGCATGCTCCATATGCGTCAACCTGAGGATGTAAAGATAAGTCTGATTGTAAGTCTTCATCCTCTATGGTTGGTATGAATGGTTCGGGCAGCTCTTCTTTAAACATCTGTGCAATGCATACTCCAAGATCTTCATTTTGAGGATGCAAAGTTTCATCCTTACTTGTTGTTGGTTCAGACAGCTCTGCTACTTGTTCCTCATCATAGTCTGATGAATAATAAAGATAAAATTGAGATTCTGCTGGTTCAGGCTCCTCAGCTGATACGTCTAATTCTTGATACTGCTCAACCTCTTCCTCTGTTAAGGTGTCATCATGAAATGCTTGGTATTAGAAGGCTTCATCAGTGTTATTTGAATTTGTTCTGTGAGGTATGTAGTTCTGGTTGTTGATTATTTGTCTCAATTCATTTACCATCCTCTGTAAGTTTTGGATTTGATCCAGAATCGTTGCATCATGTTCAGCTTCCCGTTTCTTGAGCCTGTTTATCAACTGTCTTCCCACTGATGATTCTGGTGCTTGAAGATCATAAGTTGATGGTGGATAAGAAGGAAAATATGGTTCAATGAAATATGCTGGTTCATTATACGAAGGTCTCTGATGGTTTTTCCACCCTGAATTATATAGGTATACACATTGATTGCTCGGGTGGTTACCATCACATATCTCACATCTCCCCATTGCGTTCTGAAATGGTTGAGAAAATGTTGTATTGATTGGTTCTGACATCCAGTGATAATTGGGCTGGATAACATGCCTCAGAAAAATGGACTGCTGCTCCCTGATTTGGGGTTTATCTTCACCTCGTCAAGCTCGTAATTCTTGTATCGCCCAATAATGATCCATTTTTCAACCACCTGAAAAATAAAAGAAATAAAAATTAGATACAAGTAAAATAGATAGCTTTAAAATTAATAACGCAAGAAAAATAAGTCCCCGGCAACGGCGCCAAAAACTTGATCGGTGAAATCACACATGTAACGCAAGCGCACGTATCGCTCAAGTAGTTTAAAAATATCAATCCCACGAGGACTTAATTTATATTGTTGTTATTAATTATTGATACTATTTATTTACATGTATCTAATTAAATGGAGAAGGTTGGTTGGTTGGATGTGGATTTGCTAAATAAATAAATAAATACTCAAAAGAAAATACTAAGGAAAATAAACAAAAGACATAAATATCTTGGGGTTGTGATTCCACACAATATTATTCTAATGATGAATTGATTCTCTTATACATGTGTAATAACTTAGTTTGTTAACCTGGAACACGAAGATATGCAAAAGCCTCTTCCGATGGTCAGATGCAAACACATAGAATAACCCAATTAATCATATGTCCATGTTAACCAAGTTATCTGATTTATTAAGTTCAAGTTTCAATTGTGGCTACCCCGTCCGACAGGTATATGTCTATCTTGGAAGGAAATCTACCTAAGAGTCTCTTACCCCAAGGTGAGATCGTGAGCTATTGAATCTAAGGCTAAAACCTAAAATCCTTTTTCCAAGTTCATATTAAGTTTACCACATCAATCTTATTAATGGCCAGTTAACAAGAAGCATTAAGCTTAAGATTCAATAAGCAAGCCAAAACATCACGCATAAAATAATCAAATCAATTATAAAACTCGTGAATATTGTGCTTCATCACTTCCCTAGAATAAAAATAAAATGATGGGGGTTAGGGGATCTACCTTTAATATTTCAAATGTAGAAATCTCACTTTATTATAATATAGAAATTGTCAGTGTTACCCATTTAAGTCAAACCAGCCATAAAGGCGGTGTTATTATTTGTCCATAAACCAGCCATATATGCGGTAATCATCTGTCACCTAAGGACCGACCATATTGGCGGTGTCACATTATGTCAAATAAATAAAACCAGCCATTAAGGCGGTATCAACTTTAATCCATATTATTAAATTACAATTTCCATATTATAAATTAAGTGAGATTAATCTACCTTATCATATTAAAGGTTTCACCCTTCCCCCAGCGGAAATTAACTACTAAACATAAAAGAAAGTAAAAACAAATAAACTATTATTACTAAAAATAAAAATAAAAATAAAAATACATTACAAAACTACTAAATAAAACACACAAGATACAATCCTTAATTCCTTATTAAGAAACCAAGGAAAGTATGAAATTTACAAATGAAATGGCTTGGTATTTATAGGCAAAATTTTACCTCCACCAATTTCTCGACAAATTTCTCCACCAATTGCTCCACCAAACATGGAACTTGAATCACCTCAATCCGATATCGGAGTAGAAAGTTATGGCCAAAATATGAAAATTACGCAAAGCTGAAATTTCCGAAATTGTACTTCGTTAGAACGTCATTTCAAGTTTCCAACCTCTAAAATCCAAATGTCAAGTCCAATTTTTGCCCTTATTTGTTCCATATTTTGTCCTGATTGATTCCATTGAGTCCTGATTTTATTTTATTTGCAAAATAAACTAAAACACATCAAAATGTTCATAAAACCCGAGAAACTATACAAAATATTAAGTAAAAGAGGCGGTAAATATTGATATATTTTCCGCTCATCAACCATTTAACACCATAGGATTCTATTTTGGTTATTTACTATTGCACCTATTTTTAACTTTCCCGATTCATGCTGAATATCCGGCCAAACTTCTAGTAAGTCCGGCCGAAGATACATATCCAATACCCATATCCAGCTAGGCCTCACTAAGGCCAGGCCTATGAGATGCAGGACCAGATCTGTTTCAATATCATTTTCTTACACTGTTGTAATAATTTAGAGATATTTACCTGTTTATTTATTGTTCTTTTATTATTCATTCGTATATAACTTGTATGGTTTTAAATTGCTTGCGTGTGTGATATTGCATTATAAGATGTGGGGATACCTCCTTGACGTAAATAATATACTGGCATCAGTAAGGGATCGTTCCGAACCTAAGGGGTTTAAGTTTGAACCTTGCGAGGGGCGTAGTGCGGCCTTAAATCATTCCCAATGTTTCATACTAGGTGGCGACTCCGTTATTCTTCGATTAGATCCCCTGTGAGATTATTTGTACTCTCTACGAGATGCGAGCCCAGCAGTGTAGTGGTCGCTAATGTCATATATCGACTCCACTGGGGATAAAGAATCGGCCCCTAAAAAAATGTCTTGTAGTATTTTTGGCAAGATTGAGGTTAACCATATCTTCATCTTCTGATACCATTTAGGACCTCGATGGCATTGCATATCGAGAAGTCATTTTCACTAAAGACGGTGGATTAGTATGTAATGATAACCTTCACTTGTTGGCATGTATTCTTTGGTATTAAGGTGTGTTCATTTGGTCAATTGAACCCTTAGGTGGGGAGACCTAGTTGTGGGAAATCATTTATATCTTTACATGTAAAAAAGGTACATTCACATGGTCGATTGAACCCTTGGGTGGGGAGACCTAGTGTTGGACAACCCTTCGCCGATGAGAGCCTAAGCCTTACCCTTGTAAGCCTGCATAAAAAGCCCATAGTTATTTTCCTATAGAAGCCTCTCTTATACTTGTATTTGGGCCCCCAATCATTTGGAGTTGTTTCAACCATTTACCATGGGATGTAAACTTATTAGGCCTTTTCAACTGAGGTAAGTTTGCATTTCATGATAATTGAGCCAAAAGCTTTGAAATATCACCGGGCCACCTTGCATGCAAACCTTGTTGGGCCTAAACTGTTTAGTTAAAATCCAAAATGCAAAAACATGAGTCTGGTACCTATGTTGGCTTTCATCAAGAAATGGTAAGCCTTGTTTTTGTCCATTTGGATATTCTTAATCATCTAAAGCCCATCCCCAAATAACTGTGATTACTAAAGGTCCAATTTGTCATTTTTAGACAATGACACGATCCCAAATTAAGCTTAGTCATTTTATAAATGGACGACCTTTGCCTTTTAATGATGAAACAGAACCAATGTAGCCAAGGTTTACCCTTTCCAGCATAGGAGATACGAATTTGAGTACCCCTGTTGGTGCACAAGCTAAGCTAAACCTAGTGAAGATATTGGACTTACAACTTGTGTGGGAGGAATACGGTTGGAAGGATATATGCTAATGTTTGAGCATACCTTGCATTTCATACATTGTACGCATACATGCATCATATTAACCCTTTTGGTTGTAGCCATCACAATGGCTCGAAAAATTATTTGAAGAAGGCAGATTGTTCAGTTTTGACAGCAATAATAAAAGAAAAAATTTTCAAGTCTGATCTCAAGATCTAGGTGTGTTTCCACTGCGCGAGGAGCGTTCCCGTGAAGTGATTGCGAGATCAACTCCTACAAAAATTTGGCCAAGGCCATTATTTAGAGGTTTTGGATTTTTTTTATTTATCTCATGGGTGAGCTAAATTAAATTAGGGTTAGTGTTTTCATCAAATTGGGAGTATTTGAGAAAAATTCAAAGGAGTTAATTACAACAAATTGGAAAATTGAGCTAATTTTAATTTGTTGTAATTTTAGAAATCATTTCCATAGTTCCTTTAGTTACAAATGGTATAGTATTTAATTGTTCACTCATGCTTTGATGATTTATGTTGTTAGAAACCTAATTATAATAAGTCTAATTAGTGTAGTTAGGGCTTAATTAGATTATAGGATAAACAGTTGTCTTTCTGAAGTATATTACCACTCCAGATATACCTAGAATTGTTCTTCAGAACTTCATAGGTGGTGTCTCTAGTTGGTTAATTTAATTTGGAATTTCGCATTCGATTTGGAATTAATTGATGTTAATTTGATTAATTTATGAAATTAATCCAAACATGTTTAATTTACGAAATTGATATGTTGTGGATGAAATTGAGCATGTTATAATGTGTAGGAAAAATTCCCAGAATTTTCGGAATGTTATAAGTCTTTTTGCTCCCATTTGTCTCTTTCATCTAGTATTATCTTTTCTTTTCACCCTTTATTTTTCTTGTTATTTTTTTAAAGAAATATTAAAAAGTCATTTATATCATGACTAATTCCTAATAAGGACAAGCTCCTAATGAGTTATATAAATAGTTCTAATTTCTAAAATTCTTTTTATTTAATCCAAAGTATAATATTAAGTTAACTTTGATCATATTTATATCTTTTTTTATCCATCTCATTTCCAATATTAATTTTTTTAAAGCCATATTTATTGTTCACATGAACAATAAAATTTTTATTTTTTTAAAGGATTGAATTTCAAATATATTTTTAGGTCATTGTTCATGTGAACAATGATTTTTTAAGGATTTGACATATTCAAATATATTTTTAGCTATGTAAAATGATTTGAAATGATGACTGACATTGTAGTTGTGATTGAGTATTTGTAGCTGATAAATGTGACTAAATATTGTGTATGTGACTGACATTATGAATGGAAAAATATGATTGAGTATTTATAACTGTCATTGTAATAAAGAAATGTGATTGAGAATTATATATGTGACTGATATTGTGACTGAGTTATATGTGTGAATGTGATGTGATTGTGACTGTGACTATGACTATTGGGACATAGCGAATTTAAGACTGATTTTGATATTATGGAAGTCTTAATTTGAGAGAAGTTACATAAAGAAAGTTTTAGGTATGAATCTAACTATATATTGCATTTTACTAATTGTGATTTGGAGTTTGAATGAAGGAGATGAATGTTTGAAAATGGTTGTTGTCTTTGTGAAAGTTTATTATTGCAAGATTTTTTTTCATGATTTGATATTTTTAGATATTTTGTTAACAGATGTGTGCACATACTTTTAGTTTTGTGCTGAAATATATTCATGTTAACTTTCTCCTGGATTTAATCTCAATTCCCTCGTGCTGAATCGTCGTTTTAATTGTTATTGATATGGATTGCTTACACCCAGGAATAATCTGCTTGTGTTTAGCTGCTGAAATTTTGACTAGTATGATGCAAGTAAAATCTCTCAGCTTCACTGTAATATTTGATTCCCTCTAATATATAGAATTGAACCTACATTGTCTTCTCTGTATTGAAGCTTTCAGGGGCAAACACATCCAATTTCGATGATCTAATTCGTTACTCTCCAGTCTTTGTTAAAACTCTGTAATATCTCATCTGTAGAATCATTCCCACTTTCATCACATGCAGCTCTTTCCATTACTTGATATGCTAACACGCAATGCTTGCAAAAGTTAGGTAGTCAAAACCGGCTCCGGTATAAACTCTACCAGGAAAGAAAAAATAAAATAAAATCCTGTACAAAATTGTGCACGATGTATCAAACTTTTGCGCACTATTCTTAAACAATGAAAAAAATATTTTTGATCTCCAATGTCCCAGTATTCGGTACAACAAGGCTGTGAAGCTGTATCTTCGATTTGCCTTGGAACTTGTTAACCGCAGTACAGTAAAGATATTGTCCGCTTAAGCAAGGCATTCAAAGTTCAATCTGAAATAAAGTCTTGATAAAAACCTGTAAAATTTGACAGCAAAATTTGAAGTTGGCGGCTGACAAATTCATCTCATCATTAACCACAAGGTTGTTTCCAGTCCTCAATTTCTGGATCAAAGAATTCCTTCAGAATCCTTTTAGAGGTCTTTCCAAATCCGTTGGCCACTTTTTCCATATCCTTGAGTTTCAAGACTTCCCGATTTATTTGATCCTCTCGGTTCAAGATAGCATTCAATAGTTCAGCTGGGTTAGCATTTGATGTGCGTCGTGCCAATTCTTCCCTTTCCTTGTCAAGTTGCTTGTAGAGATTACAGAGGTAATCCCTCTGCACTTGAAGCCTTTCCTCGGCAACTTTATATTCCGACTCCTGTGACTTTCTCAGTGATTGGAGAACCTGATCAATCTCTTCCTCAAGTTTCTGAGATTCCTTCAGGTGACCAGAGTATATGGGCATTGCGGGCTCCAAGCTTATTCGAGTGTTCAGGTCTTCACAGTTCGCATCTTCCATTATGGCATTTTCATCATGAGACATACCTTTTTATTAGCAAAACAAAGACAATGGTGAATAATAATAACCAAGGCAGAGAGAAGCTGACCATGAACGACTGAATAATAATGTGCAATCATAAGTACCATAATGTGGACATATTTTGACTGGCAACTGATGTATCATGCTGTTCAAGCAAAAAATTTATACCATTATTGTAAATCATCAAAGTACTAAAACAATTTGATCAGTGTCCTCCTCTTAGCTGCCTGTAAACAAAATATATCCAGCTCTATGTCCTGCTCTACATATTTGATGACATATCTAAACTGACCTAACCCAACGTGAAGGAAAGTGCAACACAAATCCAATCCTCCCTTGACCATTAGAGTTTTTGTTTGTTGTGCCAGTGACTCAACAAATTGCTTAGAACTACTATTGTTGTGTAATGATGTACACGAAAATCTGTTTAAGACATACAGAAAAACAAATAACATGAACAACCTCCACTCGAGAGAGAGAGAAAGAGAAGGGGGTAGGTATATATAATCAAGAATAAGGCCATTTCTTTAGTTCCAATGGATGTCCCAGTTGTTACCCTCTAGTAGTGAAAGCAACAGGTTTAGAAATCGAATCTCCTCACTACCTCGGGTAATTTAGTTCGTATCTGTGCTAGGTTTGGGATGGGTTGAGGTCCATGGTAAAAAAAAAAAAAAAAAAAAAAATCGTTTCTTAATGCATCAAAGAATGCAGACTTGTTGGCCAGGAAGGTGATTATTTCATATAAGATGTACAGGAAATTTACCCGTAGAAATAGCCAAGTCATTGTCTCCAACTTTCCAGACATCTTCAACAGAAGCCCCAGACTTAAGCTGATGTAAATATTACAAATCAATTGGTCATGCTGCTGGTTTGGAACCGAAAAGGGGAGGAAGATAAACATTTGAAAGCAAGATAGTAAGTGTTCTTCAACAAAAGAATCATCGGCTTTACCTTTGCAATGGCCAGTTCGATACGGATCAGCAACTCCTTTGCATTGGTTTTTTGTGAACCACGCAAAATGCAGACACAGAGATTTAAAATTTTCTCGACGTCTACCAGAGAATCAACAGATTTACAAACTTCTACAGATCTAGTAACATGTGAAACCAGATCTGTTTTTGCATCACAGCGTCGGCAACAGTACTCAACATCCAATCCAATGCTTCCTCCAACAGTCCCAGCCATATAACACCGGAGTGCACAGTTCAAGTGAGCAATGTGTCCACATATATAACCCTCACCCACTGTTGCTTCACATTTGATGTAACTGTACCCTCTGTTCAAAGTAATAGTCTTACTACAGAGAATGCAACAACAATCACGACAGAACCGAGGTTCATTGCAGCAAATGTCACAAGGAACAGCAGTTAGAGATGGGTTTTCTGCTTGTACAACTAAACTGTTACATAGCTTATTTCCAGCCTTACAACCGATGCCTTCAGATTGTGAATCAGAGGGAGTGTGTTCTTCTGTTTCTCCAGAAAAAGGAGGCAAAATTGTAAATCCCTCTGCCCTACCTGTATTAACGAAGAAAATTGAACATCTAAAAAATGGAGAGAGAAAAAGTGAACTACAGCATCAATCCGAAACATGAGAATGGTGAACAGGACACACAAAACAAGAAGTGCATCACCAAAATGTCAAAATTATGATGCCAAAAGGAGAAAAAGAATAAAAAATCAGTTTTTACCAATTGCAAGAAAAATAGTCATGCTCAGCATCTATCGTACATGACTCTGATCACTCACATGCTAACAGTTGACAAGAGGTAATATACGTAAATTTCATAATCTGAATTAGTGTACACAGCACACATCTTTATGGACAGTGAGAAGATACATTTACAATGCAAGACACTTTTGAGTGTTTTCTAGGTTGAGTCGCTTTTTCTCCCCAAGTCCAGTGTCTGGATAGCACTATGTGGATAGCCATCCCCCGTCCATAAAATATTCATCTCTGATCATGGGGAGTTAGAACTTTATTTTCATTTACTCTTCAACAGCTTTCATGATTTATATTTTCCATTGAACTGGCATCACATTGTACAACATGCTTTCATGGAACAGCTTTATATAAAGATTGTGCGATTGCATAGATTATAAAACCATGAAATGCAAACTGACATATATACTCAAAAAAGACAATAGTAATTATGACCTTTTGATGATTGCTTTATAGCGGGGATCCTCCAGCTGAATGAAGCGAAAAATGCATTAACGTCTGCATCAGGAAATGCTGCTCGAATATACCGTTTAACTGAAAGCTTACTTGCAAAAATGGCACCTCGTTTCTTAAACAACCCCTGGTTATCAAGACGGGGAAGATGTCTTGGAGCATACAGGTACCTATCCACAAAATGGCCGTTGCTGGCAACTCTCCTCCCTACCTTCCAACTCCAGTTATCGCCAGGATTGGGCCAATTAATAGGAGCATACGGCAAACCTTCACCAGAATCCTCTGGTGAAACTGGCACAAGGTTTACACCCTTTCCATGTATTATAGGTGTAATTTCGCTACTATCATTAGCATTATCACTCTCCCCCAGTTCGATTTCCATTTCCAAAAGACAAGTAGCTGGCACAGATGAGCTGTAATTAGTACCATTTCGATAATCATTAGCAGTTAATGATACGAACTTGAAAGCACAAGAACCATCTTAGTCTAGAGGTTTCATTAGCGATTCATAAATATAAACCTCATTAAATTCATTTTCTATAAATAACATCACATTGCCGTTCATAAGTTAAATAATTTTAGCCTTACTACCATCTTCGAGCCGTTACATTATCAAAATCAATAGTTATTCAACATAATAACAAAATCTATTCAACCAAGAGGCCACATGTCCTAAAATTTCAGAAGTACCACAATCTATCAATAATCAGTCCTATGTTTGGATCCATATGGCAAGTAATTGAACATATCAAATCATCGTATGGCAAATTATTTATTTCATTCTCAACAGTAAAGCCAAACAAAACAATAATCACTCATTTTATCACAATATATACACACACATATAAGCTTCCTTTCATATATATGTTGCCAAACAGCCTAATTATGATAGTTATAATTTATGTATGATTTGTTTCGAATATGGAAAAATATTCACCAAATTATGTATGCACTTCTTAAACAAGATCATATCAAGCTCGATTAAGTTAAAATCTCATTTTCAACTAAAAGAAGACTTAAGTATGATGATTAAACAAAGAAAACGACATTTCACCGAAGATTAGCTTTGTTCTTGAAACTCACGAATCAGTTTGTGAACAAGAAAGAAGTTAGGGTTTCAACCTGCAAAAGAGGAAAAAAAAAACAACAGATTAAATTTCACATTAGCAAAAGAATGAAAAAGATTTCAGATGTTTTAATAAAACATTTCTCTGAAAAGAAAATATCAAAAGATTCAAATTAGTTTCACTAATTATGAATTTATAAAACGAAAGATACAAAAGCACACTGAATAAAATAAAAGCAGACCTGATGAAACCACAAAGAGTGAAGAAGGATGTCTGCTTCAACGGCATGGTTCGATGTGTACGAACACTTGGCATTTAAATACCGGCAATGGAAGAAGGGATGTAAGGACGATTTTGTCATGTGAGGGATTTGTTATTCCTCCAAAATAATTAACAATTAATCGGAAATTAATTGGAAATAATAAAAATGACATTTCATATTATTGAAAATAAAAAAAAATAAAACTTGTCATTCAATATTAGTGATAGCAAATATCCCCGTGAGGATGGGCCCACATGGCCTCTATCAATTAGGGGCGGATAATATAATAATTTTCTATATATGCTGGTTAGACGAATTGAGAATAAATATTGACATTCTGGTTTAAATAGATGTAAAAGTTTCATATGAATGGAGACTCGTGTGGAATTCGTAGGTGCTGTTACATTAGGAGCGGATAAATGGATAATTTTCGTACCCGTTGATTGAACGGGACATATATGATCCCCACACCATACCTAACCTGTTGCCATCCCCACTCAAAATCCTAAAAAAATTACTAAAAAATATTTATTCATGACTAAAAAAAAGACTCAATAATCATAAAATTAAGAGATGACTAAAATCTCTAAAAAAAAATGAAGGAAAGTAAAAAGAAGATGAATCTTTCTATATATTGGATGATTTTGAAAAATCAAAAATTGATAACTAATAAGCCAAAAATCGATGATTTTCAATGGCCAACTAAATCGATGATTTTCGCAATACCAGACCAGTCTAGTAATGATCGATGAAAAATTATTAATTAATCAGTGATTTCTCTGCGCTTAAACTGTACAGATCCGAAGTGACATGGTATCCATCGGATAGGAATTATATTTGTGAAATTAGTAGTAAGTTATAAAATTTATCAATCAATAGATTTTACATTAAAATTCTATTTAGAATTGCCTTTAAATAGCATTTTTTTTTTTTTTTAAGTAGAGCTTTAAAAAAAATTACTGGTAGTTGTTTTTGATTGAAAATTGAGAATTTTTTTAAGTTATATTATGAAACAAGTGTAAAAAAATTGATAATTAAAATTAGAGTATTTTAAATAATAAATTCATTCCCTAAAAATTTTTTACAATATTTATCTCCAAGAACTCAAAATTTGAGCTTTTGACAACAAAAAATTACAATAATCACCCAATCGGCCTAACAATCAAATCATCCAATCGGCCCAATAACCGAATCGCCTTATTGGCCTAGCAACCAAATCGCCCAATCGGTCAAATGGCCAAATCATCCTAACCAGCCAAAGTAATAACTAAATCAAGAAGCAATTGCATAAACGTGATCTAACAGTTGAATGATGTAATGCACGTTCTTAGCAGTTGCCATAAGTAGCACACCATAACATGGAGCACAATCTAACAGTTACCACGACTTGGAGGCACGACTACAATAGTTAGTACAAATGGTAAAAGAAAGAGCGAAGAGTTACAAAACATGTCACACAATCCAGAAGTTACTATAGGTTAAGGGCACGACTGGAGCAGATGTCACATGTGGCAGAAAAGGAAGCAAAGAGTTGCAAG
The DNA here is from genome assembly GCA_019454045.1 of Zanthoxylum bungeanum. Classification (NCBI taxonomy): domain Eukaryota; kingdom Viridiplantae; phylum Streptophyta; class Magnoliopsida; order Sapindales; family Rutaceae; genus Zanthoxylum; species Zanthoxylum bungeanum. The sequence continues at coordinate 197,567 of SKCR01032897.1, forward strand.
ACACGGGATTCAACCACCCAAGCCGTTACCAGGCAGTTATTTGCACCACTATATAAGCTCAAAATCAAATCTAGAGAAGGATAACGAACAAAAAAAGGACTCTTATGATTAATGTAATTTTTCTTTATCTAGATTAGTCAATTAGGATTGTGTGATGTCACCCATTGGAGGCATTCCTCAATAAAATCAGTCATCCATTTTTGAGACTTTGTTCCAATAGGTTTAAACCTTACACACTCTCTTTTGCTGTTCAACAATATTTGGCGACCACAGTGGGAGCGTTGGTTAAAGGGAATTGAGATGCCTCCGAAAAAGAATACTCAAATTGGATCAAGTACAGAGGAAGTGGGATTAAAGCAAATAAACTAAAACCGCATTCCTATTGTAATGGAACATTTTAAGGACTTGGCAGCAAGAAGTCGCTATAAGACCATAAGGGAGTTGAATCCTAATGTTAAGCGGTTTTTACTTGGCGATTTCACTTAGGATGTGATTGAACATGTTAGACTTTAGAACAATAATAATATGGATAAATTCATTTCAACCAGCACCCTGCATTATGAAAACATGGACAAATATATAAATGCGTTAAATGGCCTAATGGCCAAATGCGTGAGTATGGGGGTCTCTCCTCAATAAGGCCATATTCCACCCAGTGTGTTACCTATAAGGGGTAACAATGACCAAAACCATGATCAATAAATTGTGCGATCCCTGGGTGAGGGTCAGAATGGTGGACCAAGTAATGGTATGTTGTCAAGAGAGGCAACCTCTGGAGGGATACCTCTTGTTGGTAATGGCCAAAGTTTAAGGACAAGTGGTAGGAATCTGTCAGTTAATGTGGTCCAACATGAAGAAATTATGCCCCAAGGCCCGTAGGGGCAGAGCCAATACAATGATTTGCCCATTTATAGGCCTAATCAAATAGAGTGTCATTCGATGGCAACATCATATTAAGAGAATAAATGACTGAGATTCTCCCAAAATCAATTCAGTTCCGAAGTGAGCCCGATATGGCCTAGATATAAAAAGTCATATCATGATTAGATTGATATAGCTTATTCGTGGCCGATGAACTACAAAATACCCAAATTTTCCTTGTTCACGGGATTAGAAGAGATTTGCAATGTTTAATACATATGGAGGTTCACTCTCCATTGTGGTGAGGTGAATGATTTTCACAAGTTAAGGTTGTTCCATAGTTCCTTATCATGAATGAATTTTTCTCTTAGTTTATCAATTTACCACCGAACTCGGTGAAAAATTGGTATAAGATGGAATAACTCTTTCATGCTCAATTTTACAACACTAGGTCAGAAGTTATCTTGCCGATTTGGCCAACTTGAGACAATTACCGAACAAATGGGTCGAGACTTTCCTTGAGAGATTTAAAACAGTCACGAGCAAGTGCTTCACATATTTTCCAAAAACTGAATTTGTGAAGATTGCTCAGAGTTGTTTGAGCTTCGACTTAAAAAAAAAATTCTAAGATAAGAAATTCCCTTACCTCTTTTAGCCTACCAGTAACTGTTGGGGTTGGTGCTCAGAGCGCCAATTCCCGGTTGTATTTCTTTGAGAATACTACTGTAAAAACGTTATTATTTTGAATAATATAAGCAGTTTCTGTGATATAATATATCTTTTAATATGGTTAAGACTTAATGACCTTAGAATGAATAGTCATGATGCTGTTACAAAAGCGTCACAACTAACATTCAGTTGTATCATGACGTTGTCATTCTCAGGCAGTTCCTGGTCAAGGTTTATACTACTTGGTCAGTATAGTAAACCCGTTGAGACCGGTACATGTTGTATATTGGAATATATGATTCCAATGGTTTCTCAATGAACCATGAGTCTTGGAGACTCGTATAGACGTGTAGGTGTTTATAGCGGATAAACACTGAATGACTCACCGAGGATTCTTAATGGATGGTACACCAACGACAATAAGAATCTTCTCGGGTTGAGTAGCACTTGTGATTCTTCGACTTAAGATACCACTGTGGGCGCATGAGATATCTTCCACACTTAGATAGCAGTCACGTCACCGATCTATTTAGATCAGACCTCCGTCTGTTCATTGGGTGTGGATAGATCCTCAGGGTGTCCTGTGTGTATCGAGATATGATCCGTCAGTTCTGTGTACAGAGCATAGGTAGTCCATATGATTAGCAATCAGATAAAAACCATGGGCCTGTGGTACACTTTAGAAGTCAGTTCTAAGTGTTCTTTTAGAGATTGCTAATAGAGACGTCGACGAGATTGTCCCCATAGATATTTGACGTTAACATCTATATCTCTGGTATATATTCGGATACCTGTGACGGAGGAATTATACATTTGCCATGACCTCGACCTGTATGATTCAGCGAGTTTATCTGTGGTCGTCATAATTCACGGGTGGATAAATTATGGACACGAAATTAGATTTCGTGACGGATATGCCTGAATCTAGAGAGTCTCACTAATGAAATATACTTGTAGAGCACTAGGGCAATATTTATAAATAATACTGATTATTTATAAGTCGTTTAAAGCTTAAACGCAAAAGTACATGTGTATGGATCCAATAGTTATTTCCTAATTTTTGTGTATTTGCATTTAATGTTAGATTAATTCAAATACACATTAATTAATTGTCAAATTGAGATATTTGACTAATATCATATATATATATATATATATTTGTATTTGATATTTATTGTAAATATAATACATATATTTGATATATTTGTATTTAATTAATTAATTAATTAATTGTTAAATGATTAAATTAATTAAAATATAAATATTTTAAAGTTATGATATTTATTTTAATGACTAAGTTGCAATTGTTGACTTACTTTATTACATTAAATAGTTTAATGATTAAAGTAACAAGTTGATAAAGCATATAAGTGAAACAAAATTAATATCTAGATATTATTTGTATCACAATTTTCGACCAAGGCTAAGAGTGGGTGATATTAATTGTTTTGTTTCATTTAGGGTTTGATAACTTAAAAACACTTATCCAAAAACTCCATTAAAAGGAAGACAAAGAAGCTTGAGAGAAAGAAAAAGAAAAACAAAGAAAAAATTGGATTTTAGTAAGTTTCTTAAACTTGTTATTATAGAGGAAAATGTTCCTTGAGTTCTAGGCTATATACTATGATGTTCTTATGTTTTTCTATTCTTTATTCTTTGTGTTTTTGGAGGATGGAAGTTTGAGGATAGGGTTGAGCATGTATAAAGATCATAGAATGTTATTAATGTGTTTATAAGCATTCTTTTGATGGTTTGAGAAACTTGTTGCCATTCTAGAGTTATTGACCCACTCTTAAATGACCTAGATTTGTTATATAGTTATTTCATTGTGGAGAGGCTTGATTGGTGTGGAAGAAACATGATTGAAGTGTTGGATTTTACTAATTTGGTCTAATTTGTCTAATTTGATGAAATTAAAAAATTAGGGTTTAAGACCACTTCCAAATTTGGGGCTTTTCATTTATGTTATGTATTTGGATTTGTATATGATGCATATAAAATATCGGGTCAATTGGATTTCATCTTAATGTGTTTTGAACACAAAATGAACAAAATGCACAATTTGGCCATGTAGGGAGGGCTTTGGGCAAAATTTTAGGAATTTTTGTTGTAATTTGAATTTCAATTTGTAGGACATGTTAAATTCATATTATTAATGATTTAGAATCATCCAAAATTATTTTGAACAATTTAGGACTAAAATGAACAAAATGCAAAGTTTTGGGGCAATTCGGTAATTACACAAAAAATTGTTTTCTTGTGTAATATTTCATAATTTGATAATTGGGTAATTAAATAAATAAGTTTATTTAATTGATCCGAGAAAAAGTTTTGAAATCAGAAAATTTTGATTTTCCACTGTTCCGCTGCGTTACCGGATTTCCGCCATAAAACCCCTTCAAAAATGGTATCAGAGCGAGTCTGATTCTAGGCCCCCTAATATGATTAGCCCTTTAAATTCAATGTTTAATCATGTTTTCTTAACTTTATACATGCATATTTTAATCTAATATGATTAGATTTAGGGTGTATGACACTTAGCAGAAAATCTCTAATTAATAAAGTTTAAATGTAATTATGTATTTGATGCATGTTATATGGTCCGTCTTGTCAATACGGTTAATGAATATCTCTCCGTGACTACATCCGAGACCGTGTCTCTACTGTGAGGGTGTAGCCGATATAGATTTATTTATGCCGGATGTATATTAGATACTAGGTAAATTCAAGCGAAAGCAGAATCCTGAACGTGCCCTAAGTGTCAGGGTTACGCAAGTAGCTTGAGTTTATCATTGACAAGTTTAACCTTGGTACGTCTCCTTGTGGGTTGCCTTAGCAATCACAACGAGAAACGACCAGGACCGGAAAGCAAGGAGTCACTAGTGAGTGATTGACAAATGAGTTGTCTACCCGATGAATATACGTAGGCAAGACCGTGCCTCTACTGTGAGCTGAAATATATTCATGGGATCCACTTTTTACTATTTGTATTTAATTTAATTATTAAATCTTTGTATTCTGTTTGGGGATTACGGTATTGCATGATTTAGTGGGAGAGGCATTTTTAGATTAAAAATCCATGATCTAGTTAATGCTTATGATATTATATGAAACTGCTTTATTTCTGCTAACCATTTTTCATGATCTATATGATAGATTTGCGATGGCGGCACCATCCACTAATCAGTTTGCGCGTAAGCTTGATGCGAACAAACTCAAGGGCACTGATAACTTCGCCGATTGGGATTTGGATTTGAGGATTGTCCTCGATTCCGAGAAGTTAGGATATGTTCTTGAGGGTCCACTGCCCCTTGCTGTGGCAGAGGATGCTACACCGGAAGAACGCGAAATCTTCCAAGCTTGGAAGGATGATGATTTAAAAGTTAAATCATACATCTTAAGTTCGCTTTCACCGGGACTCAAGAAACAATACTATGGCATGCCAGATGCGTATAGTATGATGACACGATTAAGACAATCGTTTGAGAACCAAGAACAAGTTGTTGTTCACAATGGTCGCAATGGACATGTTCCATGCCCGATTGTTATATGAATGTTATTTTGTACCTGGATGTGTAGCTAATATTATATCTCTTTTTGTATTGAATACAGAAGGTTATCGTATTAATATTAAGAAATGTTCTTTGTATTTATATGATAAACGTAATATTCAGATCCTTTGTTGTCCAAATAAACATGGTCATTATACATTGCAAACTTCAAAAGATATTTTGAATACCGGAATTAATAAACGTAGTTTACCTGTTGTTAATAATACTGAACTTTGGCATATGCGGCTAGGTCACATAGACGTTAAACGCCTTACCCAATTGGTTAGGAATGGTTTGATACCAGATCTCACCATTGAATCCTATCCAACTTGTGAATCGTGTATTCAGGGTAAGATGACCAAAGCCCAATTTTCAGGTGTTGGACACCGTGCCACTAACTTACTGGAACTCGTACATTCTGATGTATGTGGTCCACTAAGTCAGACTGCTCACAGTGGTTATTCGTACTTCGTTACCTTTACCGATGATCTGTCACGGTATGGTTATGTCTATTTGATGCGACATAAATCGGAAACCTTTGAAAAGTTCAAAGAGTTCCGAAATGAAGTAGAAAAACAAACTGGTCAATATATTAAATGTCTTCGATCTGATCGAGGCAGAGAATATATGAGTGGTGAGTTCATTAATTATATGAATGAGAATGGGATTCTCGATCAATATACTCATCCAGGTACTCCACAGCACAATGGAGTGTCTGAGAGAAGAAATCAGACTTTATTGGATATGATCCGGTCGATGTTGAGTTTCACAGATTTGCCATATTTCTTATGGGGCTACTCTCTTTTAAGAACTGCACATCTTTTGAATAAGATTCCTTCAAAAGATATTCCTACGACTCCGTATGAGATATGGTTCTGTAGGAGATCAAATCTTAGTTACATTAAGGTTTGGGGTTGTCTTGCCTATGTCAGGGTGACTCAGCAAGATAAGATTTCACCTCGAGGGCAAACGTTTAGGTTTGTCGGATATCCTTCGAATACGAGGGGATATCTGTTCTATGATACTGAGCATCGAAATGTGTTCGTAGTTCGCTTCGCAAGATTTCTAGAAGTAGAATTTTTGTCAGAAGGTGGTAATCATAGACATGTTGAACTTGATGAAGTCCAACCTGAAAACAACGAACCAACGGAGGAACCTGAAGTTCATGTAGATAAAGAACCTTCAACACACACACTCCGTAGGTCAGAAAGGGTATCTAGACCTCCTGGACGCTTGTATTTGATACAAGAAAAGAGTCTAGATGTTCTCTTAGTTGAAGAGACAGATCCTTTTACCTATAGAGAATCGATGTTGGACATCGACTCCGTGAAATGGAAAAGTGCCATGAAATCTGAGATAGACTCAATGCATAAGAATCAAGTTTGGGACTTGGTTCCGCTTTCCGAAGGAATTGTTCCTATCGGTTGTAAATGGGTTTACAAAAGGAAGCACGGGCCCGATGGTAAGGTTGAAACTTACAAGGCCCGACTGGTAGCAAAAGGTTACACGCAGCGACCTGGCGTCGACTACGATGAAACTTTTTCACCAGTAGCAATGCTCAAGTCTATTCGGATTTTGCTTTCTATAGCTGCGTATCATGACTACGAGATTTGGCAAATGGATGTCAAAATGACTTTTCTAAATGGATTTCTTGATGAAGAAATCTACATGGAACAACCGGAAGATTTTGCGTCCAACGAAAACTCGGGTATGTAAGTTTAAGAAGTCCATTTATGGACTTAAAGAAGCTTCACGAAGTTGGAATCTTCGATTCGAAGAGATTATTAGATCGTCTGGTTTTCTCAAGAATTCGGAAGAATCCTGTGTGTATCAGAAGGCCAGTGGGAGCATGGTCGTATTTTTAGTCCTATATGTTGATGGCATCCTAATCATTGGAAATGATTTAGGTATGTTACAAAGCGTAAAAGCGTACCTCTGTAAGAATTTCTCCATGAAAGAGTTGGGAGAAGCTTATTATATTTTAGGGATGAAACTCTATAGAGATAGACAAAGGAGGCTGATTGGGTTATCCCAATCAACGTACAGAGATAAGATCTTGGAACGGTATAATTTTGGTAACTGTAAGACATCAAACATACTGTTCAGACATGGGATTCATCTTTCAAAGAAGATGAGTCCACAAACAGAAAATGAGAAGGTTAGAATGTCTAACCAACCTTATGTTTTGTGTTTGGGTAGCATAATGTATGACATGTTATGTACGAGGCCTGATATCAGTTTTGCTGTTAGCGTAACTAGTCGATATCAGTCCAATCCAGGTAGTGACCATTGGATGGCCATTAAACATATCCTCAAGTATCTTAAAGGTACTAAGGATAAGTTAATAATTTATAGAGGAAACGAACTGCAAGTTAACGGGTATACGAATTCCGATTTCCAATCGGATCTCGATGATAGAAATTCTACATCTGGATTCGTATTTACCCTTAACGGAGGTGCAGTTTGTTGGAAGAGTTCCAAACAGGGGTCAACAACAGATTCCACCACTGAGGCTGAATACATTGAGGCTTCTGAAGCTGCAAATGAGGCTGTGTGGATAAAGAACGTTATCACAGAATTAGGAGTTGTCCCAAGTATCGAGAATGAGATTCCGTTATACTGTGAAAATATTGGAGCCATTGCGCTAGCAAAGGAACCGAGGGCGCATCAGAAGTCGAAGCATGTGGAACGAAAGTACCACATCATTCGAGAGATTATGTCGCGAGGGGACATTGTCGCGTGCAAGGTGTTGGTCTCTAAGATCATCCCAAGAACATTTCAAGCATGATAAAAGTGTGAATACGAAAAGGAAGTATAGCGGAATTATACTTACAACGATCGGTTGGTAGGATGTGTAGAGAACAAAACTTTTGCTTCCTTTGAAAGTCTCCAAGCTTTCCTTATGTATGAATGAAGTTGATGAGCTCCAAGCTTGAGAAAGATTCCAAACTCAAAGGATGGTTTCCCTATCACCTAGGTATGAATCTTTAAGTGCTAGCTTTGGATGATATTTGCAACAAAAATCTTCCTTTGGTGTATGGAGGCTCACAGCCAAGAGAGAAAGAAAATGAGAGTTTTTGTTCTTTGTCTTGTGTTTTTTTTTTTCTAAAAAACAATTACCAAAAAACAATACCAAATGTTGTATATAGTTTATTCAAAACCAAAAAAACAAAAGTGTTGAGAGCCAAAATTGCATTTAATGCTCTCAACCACCTCCATCACCAAAAGTGACTCAACTCACATCACTCAAAGTTGATGCGACTTCCATCACAAAAAGGTGACTAATGATGTGACTTGATGTGGGCCCCACTTGATTCAAAATCGGAGTGGGCCCGCAAACACATCCCAGGCTCGGGTTCATTAATTCCAAATTAACGAATTTTCCGTTGCGACGTAATTAAATCAAATTTAATTAAATAATTATGCCTAGCAAAATTACTATTAAAGTCGCTCGAGAATTAATTCAAAATTAATTCGTCCGCCCGAATTACAATCTAATTTTAATTCCGTTATGAAATCTAATCTCATTTAATATATCGAATATATTATTTTATCGATTAATTCCGAATTAATCATTCTCTCTCTTCAAATAGAATTTTATCCCAAATAAAATATTTCCGTAATTAATCCTAGATTAATTTTCTCTCTCTTATAATTAATCCCAGATTAATTATGTTCGAATCATACATCATCGGTGAATCTTCGGGAAGCGACCCATGTGATCCCTGGAAATCTTGGCAGTAAATCCGGTCGTCGAACTATCCGAACATGTGCGTACCTAGTACCACGTTTTTACCGATTTACGAGACATGGTTGGCTTCTAGCAAAGCGTCGTGCCTACACAATTCTCCAGAAATATTCTCTAAGGAATATATAATCTATAACAGGCGTAGTATACGTAGTAATTGCGTATTGGGATCCAGTATCTGATGTCACATGCAAGGCCTGAGGCTGGAATATTGTCTGCCCCGTACGAAGCATATATCGGATCACAAGCAACTAGTCTCTATAATCGGATAATCATGACCTTGTCATATTATCCCGATAGTTGCAACATAATAGAGAACCAGTTCTGTTTCCCTGCGTGATCATCATCTCCATATGACTGAAGTGATACTTCCGTCTTGACATCACACCCAATACACTACGATTCTCAATAAACCCAGAAGAGACGTACACAGAACCTGTTAAAGTCCCGGACGACCAAAACCAAAGCGTATTGATTGTCGCAAGTACTAGCGATGCAAGTCTCAGGTTAAGACCAAATACACCTACCTGAAGCGGATTCCCATAGACACATAGTCATACTACCAATGGGATTCTGCAGGGTCTATCCAGTGCGAAGCTGTTTCCGTACCATCGGTAAACACAACCTCCTATCACACTTGCATAAGTATCCAATACTTAAATATATGAGAACTATGTTGTTACGCTTCCATAACACGCACAAGTGTAATACTAGTCTATTCTGCATTATCGATGTCCAGTCTCGATAATACTACGACAAATGGATATTTAATGATTAAACCTTTGTGGATTGATATTGTCTCATATCTTATAATCCGGAACTAATCATAAGGACTTTTATCATTTATATATATAAGTAATTAAAATGCAATTTCCATTGTCACATAGTTAATTTGTACAAAAACCACAATGTCTTTTACAAATAGTGACGCTATAGGTCATAATTGTCCAACAATCTCCCACTTGGCCTATAGCCAGTTACTCAAGCATCTAACACCTGAACTATGTACATTTCGCTCAAACTTTTGCTGAGGAATAGCTTTCGTCAGCGGATCTGCAATGTTGTCCTCTGATGCGACCTTCTCGATCTTCATATCGCCATGATGTAGGATCTTACGAATCAGATGGAAACGTCAAAGAACATGCTTGGATCGTTGATGAGACCGCAGTTCCTTAGCCTCCGCTATAGCCCCGTTATTGTCACAATACAATGGAACGGGCTCAACTACTAACGGAACTACTCCTAATCCAATTAGGAATTACGGATCCAAACTGCCTCTTTTACTGCTTTAGCTGCAGCAATATACTCCGCTTCTGTTGTTGAATAGGCAACAGTCTCTTGCTTGGAAGATTTCCAGCTTACTGCTCCGTTGTTCAAAAAAAATATGTACCCGGATTGCGACTTACAATCGTCTTTATCGGTTTGGAAACTTGCATCGGTAAACCCAGTTACCTCAAGTTCTCCATCTCCATAAATTAAGAAAGCATCCTTAGTTCGTCTAAGATACTTAAGGATATTCTTAATCGCTATCCAGTGACCATCACCTGGATCAGCCTGATAGCGACTACACATGCTCAAAGCATACGAGACATCAGGTCGCGTACATATCATGACATACATGATCAATCCGACTGCCAAACCGAACGGGATCCGACTCATGTTGTCTCTCTCATCTTGAGTTTTATGACACATGTCCTTAGATAGAGTGACACCATGTGACACTGGAAACATTCCTCTCTTAGATCGTTCCATGTTGAATCTCTTCAACACTTTGTCAATGTACGTGCTCTGGGAGAGTCCAAACAGCTTTCTAGATCTATCCCAATAGATCTTTATTCCTAGAATAAAGGCTGCTTCTCCCAGATCCTTCATGGTGAATTTTAATGAAAGCCAAGCTTTCACCGATTGTAGCATGTGAATGTCATTGCCAATAAGCAATACATCATCGACATAAAGGACAATGAATGTCAGTGCGCTCCCACTAACATACTTATATACACAAGGATCATCCTCGTTTTGAACGAAATCATATTCTTTTATGATCTCATCAAAACGTTGGTTCCAAGAACGCGATGCTTGCTTCAATCCATAAATGGATCGATTTAACTTGCAAACCTTGTTCGAATGTTTTGGTACGACAAAACCGTCAGGCTGTTGCATATAAACATCCTCCAAAAGGTTTCCGTTAAAGAAAGCGGTTTTGACGTCCATCTGTCATATCTCGTAATCGAAATATGCAGTAATAGCAAGTATTATCCGAATGGATTTAATCATGGCAACTGGTGAAAAATTTTCGTCGTAATCGACACCATGTCGTTGACGATACCCTTTCGCTACAAGCCTAGCTTTGTACGTCTGTATGTTGCCATCCATGTCGGTCTTCTTCTTGAAGACCCATTTGCAACCATATGCTTTACGCATTCTGATGCATCAACCGGCGTCCAAACTTGATTGGTGTACATGGAATCCATTTCGGATATCATGGCATCTTGCCATAAACCGGAGTCTATACCTTGAATCGCTTCCTCATACGTAGCCGGCTCGTCTTCCTCAATAAGATTAATATCTACATGAGGTGAGATCAGAAACCCATACCTCTCAGGTTGTTTTCTGACTCTCTCCGACCTACGCAGTTCTTGTGTATTCGAAGATTGTGGTACAGTCTCATCCCTGATGAACTGTTCATGTTTCGTTAAGGATTCTGTGCCAGGAACAATATCACTCCGATTTTCATTGAGTTCTACTTTCCTCCCACTTACCACTGCATTTAGGAATTCTTTCTCAAGGAAAACCGCATGTAGAGTAACAAATACTTTGTTCTCTTGTGGGTGATAGAAGTAATATCCTTTGGTTTCCCTAGGATATCCTACAAATAGGCATTTATCCGATTTGGGTTCTAGTTTTGTACATTCCAAACGTTTGATGTATGCCCAGCAACCCCAAATCTTCAGGAATGAGAAACCCGGTTTCTTTCCTGTCCATATTTCATACGGAGTCTGTTGAACAGACTTTGACGGAACCTTATTCAAAATAAGTATTGCACTGTTCAATGCATATCCCTAGAAGGAAATAGGTAGCTCAATGCGACTCATCATCGACCTTACCATGTCGAACAAAGTTCGGTTTCTCCGTTCGAACACACCATTTAATTACAGTGTTAGGTTTAAAGTCGGAAACCAGTTCCGAGTGTTATTTAGAGATCATAAATTGAATGTCGACTGTATGATATCGAACAGATTTGGCGTTCTAATCTATATCCCAGGTATAATACGGATAGCCTGTGACAGAGGGATTAAACGTATGCAATGACCTTGGCTTGTATAGTTTAGCGAGATTATATGTGGTCGTCATAATTCATGAATGGGTGAATTATGGACACGAAATTGGATTTTTTGACGGATAAACCTAAACTTAGAGAGTCCCACATATGAAGTGTACTCATTGAGTACTTGGGCAACTCGATATGAATAATACGGATGATTCATAATACTTCACCAGATTAAATGAGTTAATTCGGATCGTTTAATCGTTAAACGACAACAAATGCAATTAGGGGATTTTGTCCGTTAATAATTATTATGTATTTGTATTTGATACATAATACGATTAGATATACATAATAATTATCATCAAATGAGATTTTGACATATGCCATAAATATATGTATTTGTTATTTAATGTAAATAAAATACATATATGTGTGTAAATTAATTGTTTAATTATTTAATAGTTAAATAATTAAATAATTAAAATTATAAATCTTATCTTTTTGTCATAATTGTTATGACAAATAGTGGTACATAATTGGACCAAATAGCATATTATTAAATCAAACTTCACTTGTCTAATTATGATTGGTTAGTGTAAAGTTGATTTGATTTAAAATGGAATTTAATTTGATTAAATGTTTAAAGGACAAAATTGCCCCCATTTGCCATGAATTTCAGCAACCACATCCTTTAAAAGAAAATTTTGTTTCTCTTTCTTCTACAAGTCTCCATGGCCGAAACAAGAGCAAGAAAATAGGTTTGAAATTTTTTTGAAAAACCATGGAAGAATTGAAGGAAAACTCATGGAAAAGGCTTGGGAATTTGGAGATTAATAGGTAATCCTTCATTCTCTTGAGCTTAGAAACTTGTTTCTTGTTTCTTGAATTGTTAGATGTGATCTAGGGTTCTTTCAATTCTGAATTTTGGGGCTTTTGTTTGTGGTTGATGGAGATGGAAGTTGAAGCATGTGTGAAGTGTTTATTGGATGAAATTAATGTAATTTGTATCCAATTTATTCAAATTGTTGTTGGACATTTTTTTTGCCATTCTAGAGTGATATAACCACTGTTGTAACACCTAGAATTGTTCTTGGGTTGTTCATGTGTGGTGGGACTCAATTGGTGTTGGATTAATTTGATTAATCTTGATAAAATTGGATTTAAAGTATGAAAAATGGATAATTTTAGTTTGCTGATCAGATCTGTTATAACTGGAATTTTTGGGATGCATTTGATGTGTTATGAATGTAATGGATGTGTTTTGGGAGTTGGCACAATTTCCGGAAAGTGTTTCCGACTTGAAATAAGCGAAAACGGCGTTACCGGGTGGATTTTGAGCCAACCGGGTGACGGCTGTCCAAACAGTGAATCCGTCACTGTTCGGGCAGCCCATGAACTGCCCTGACACTATTGGGGCTGACTTGGGTAGTCCCTATAAGTGTCGGGTAGTCGGTTCGGTCGAAAATGTGTTTTAGGCAATTTTGCGGAAAACGGTTTTCGTAAAAGTTTTGCTAGTTTTCAACTTATTTATGTTAATATTTGATATTAAATAAATAGGTTTAGGTGAAATATGAATAAATTATTCATATTAGATATTGAATAATTTATTCGGTATTTTGAAAAAGTTTTAAAATACGATTTCGCCCGACCCGCGCTTCCGACGCGCCCCATCTCCCAAAACCCCAACAAAAATGGTATCAGAGCAGGTCTGATGCTTTATCCATTGCATTATTCATGCTTGATAATAGATATATAATCCAATTTAATGATCGCACATGCTTGGAATCTAGATATGTTTCTTTAATTTTCAGTTCTACACTAACGGAAAATATAACGGAAATTTAATGGTTAAATTGTGTTATGTTTTCTAAAGTAGAATTGAAATGTTTAGAAAATGATTTAGATTAAAATTCTGCATTGGATGTAGAGTATAGCTTCTGTAGGAAAATCTCCGCTTTTAAATATGGCTCAAAATCAACGTGTATTAGATACATGTTTCTTGGTCCGCCTTGTCAGTACGGATGCAAATGATTTCCTGATGCTGTAGTTGTATCGTGCCAAAGCTGTGCAGTTATGGCTGATGGTAGTTCATTTGCGATGGTAGAACTTATATGATAAGAGACAAATTCAAGTGAAAGTGGAAATCCTGAACGTACCAAAGCTGTCAGGACTACACCGGTAGCTTGAGTATGCCATTGACAAGTGTAGCCTTGATACGCCTCCCTGTGAACGTGCCAAAGCTGTCACAGTGAGAAACGGTCAGGACCAAAACCAGGAGTCATTGGTGAGTGATTGACAATGAGTTGTCTACCTAATGAATATATGTAGGCGAGAACGTGCCAAAGCTGTGAGTCGAAATATATTCATGGGATTCTACTCTCACTATGAAATTCGATTTAATTATTACGGTATTACGTAAAGTAGTGGGAGACACTGCTGAGTTTAAAATCCATAACTTAAGCATTGTGTAATTTTATGGAATTTACTGCTTTCGTTTTCCTTTTATTATATATAGTTTATAGAATTTTTATTCTAATCCACTGCATGTTTATTATTAGAATAAGTTTTCTGACTTTAACTTGTGGTTGCATAATTCTAGAATAGGTTCTAGAAAGATAGTAGACTTAGATATTGTTAGATTAGTTTAAACCATCGGGAACTGTTGTTCCGATTTTATTGAAAATTGAGATAGTTTGTGACTTAGTTACTAAGTCACGATTAGGAAATCTAAATAGATATCTAGTTTAGGATATGATAGTCTAGTTAGAATTGTTTCTTATGCAGTAAGAATTGACATGAATTAGTTCATGTTTTGATATTCTTGATTCGCATTAAGAAAACCCCTTAAGTGTTTGTTTATCTTTTAATGACGTTTCTTAACTTTAGTGACTTTTAGAAGTCAAGTGTCTGACACAATTTGCTAATCAATCATTTACAATTGTTGTGAATAATTGAACGCAAATTATAAAGTTTAAGAAATGAGATACGTATAGTTGTTTATATAGAATATCGATTCTCACAATACGATAATTATAGGTATTGGATACTAGATCTCCCGTCTAGTTATTTAAAATAATGTTTAATAATTGTTTTGATATTTGATATCAGAACTTATGACTATTGGATAGTTACTTGTTCTGTATAAATAGTTGTTACATATTTTAAAGTGATTAGTAGTGTCATTAATGAAAGATAAGCATTAAGAAAATATTCGGTAGAATAAATAACTTAGAACTGTGCTTTATGAGATTTTATCGTAAAAGCATCAGATGCTTGTTCCGTATGGTAGATGATGGTCTGATATGAGATCACACCACATATCCTTATCCGTTTAATGAATATTGTATTCAGGAAGTGATTAAATCTAATTTAACCGATGATTGTCATTGGACCGCAAATTTATTAAACTAATGCTTTGGAAGTATGTAGTTTAATGAATTAGAAATTGCCTTGTATAGTTTTCTTCGCTTCATAACTCAGTTAATGAATTGTCATGACTTAGTTATGTGTTTCTACTAGAGAACATGTTGAACGTCTTGAATTGTTCAAGAACTGTCAATATGTTACTGATGAAACTCAGATAGAATATTTTGAATTGTTCAAAGATATTTTATCTGTAGTGTTGAAAACTTTGCCTTTAAAATTCATATCGCGTCTTTGAATTGTTTGAAGATGTTTGATTTGATCAAACGCATGAATCTAAGGCAATTAGTTCTATAGTTATTTAATGAATATGATTCTTACTCAGTATTAAACTTATGCGTTTCAAATGTGATGGAATTGGTCAGTGGGAGTTATCGAATCTTATATGATTTGATTCGTTGATATTGAGAGTTACCAAATTAGTTTTCAATGCTTTTGGGGTTATCTCTAGAAACACCAATTCATCTCTTTAATTAAGGTTCCATTTGTTTCTACAGTTACATATATGATATGTATAGTACAAAATTCAAATCTTGAAAAGTTTGAGATTTGAATCTTTCTTTTGTATAATTGTTATATAATTGAAAATACGCGCGCCTCGGAGGTATGAGTGAAAGGTTTATCATTTATTCTATTTAATGGAATATTGTATTCTGTTTAATAGAATTGTTGGAGTTTCTAGGTCCCAAGGATCATAAATCAAGCATGAACATGTGTGAATACAATCGAGAAGTCACGGAATACTTACATCGAGCGGTTGAGCAACGTTTGACGAACAAAAATTCTGTTTTGCTCACGGCAGTGCAGTGAATTCCTCACTGGTTCGGCCTTCAATCAACAATAAACCAAGCTCCAAGCTTCGTCATTGATTCCCGGCTCATGGGTGGACTTCCCTATCACCTTTGCATTGATCCCGGAGTGTGCTAGCACTCTTGTTCTTGCCACAAAAACGCACTGCTTCCCATTTTCTTCACTGTTTTGGCAAACCAGAAACCAGAAGAAAAAGCCCTCCATGGGCGTGAGTGAAGAGAGGAAAGAGATGAGAGAATGTGTTGAATGATTTCCAAAATCAAAGACTTAAAATTGATATACCAAAATTTGGTATATGTTTCATTTAATTTCTTACACATTTGAGTGTCCAACACTCAAACATCAACTCACATCATTCAAGTTGTCAAGTCACATCACTCAAAGTGACAAGTGATTTGACGCTTGATGCGACTAGCGATTTGACGTGCCGCACTCGAATTCGAAATGCGAATGCGCTCGCAAATAATCTCGGGCTCGGGTTCATTAATTCCAAATTAACGAATTTTCTGTTGAGTCGTAATTAAATGATTCCGCCTAGCGTAATCACTATTCACATCGCTAACGAATTAATTCTAAATTAATTCGTTCGCCCGAATTAAAATCCAATTTCAATTCCGTGTCGAAATCCAATTTCGTTAAATATATCAAATATATTAATTTATCGATTAATTCCAAATTAATCGTTCTCTCTCTTTAAATGATATTTTATCCTAGATAAAATATCTCCGCAATTAATCCCAGATTAATTTTCTCTCTCTTCTAATTAATCCCAGATTAATAAAAGTGCGAGTCATACGTCATCGGTGAATCTTTGGGAAGCGACCCATGAGATCCCCGGATATATTGGCAGTAAATCCGGTCGTCGGACTATCCGAACACGTAAGTAGCTCGTACTACGTTTATACCGAATTACAAGATAAAGTTGGCTTCTAGCAAAGCGCCATGCCTCCCCAATTCTCCGGAAATATCCTTACTCGAATAAAGGATCTGTATCAGGCGTAGCATACGTAGTATTGTGTATTTCTGTCCAGTATCGGATGATCACATGCGAGGACTGGGGCTGGTATAGTGTCTGCCCCGTAAGAAGCATATATCGGATTACGAGCAACTAGTCTATTTAATATTGGATAATCATGACCAAGTCATATTATCCCGACGATTGCAACCTTATTTAGAGAGCCAGTTCTGTATCCCTGCGCGATCATCAACTCCATATGACTGAAGTGACATTTCCATCTTGACATCATACCCAACACACTACGATTCTCGATATACCCAGAATTGGCGTACACAGAAACCGGTTAAAGCCCTGGACGACCTCAACCAAAGTATATTGATTATCGTATGCATTAGCGGTGCAAGTCTCAGGTTAAGACCAAATACACCTACCCTGATTTCGGACTTCCATAGACACATAGTCATACTACCAATGGAATTCCGAGGGGGTCTTATCCAGAGCGAAGCTGTTTCCCGTACCATCGGTGAAACACAACCTCCTATTACACTTGCATGAGTATCCTATACCCAAATATATGAGAACTATGTCGTTGTGCCCTCACAACGCGCACAAGTATATATTAGTCTTTTACACATTCATCGATGTCCAATCTCGATAATGCTCTAACTACGGATATTTAATGATTTATCCTTCGTGGACTGATACTGTCTCATATCATTCTCAATCCAGGAACAAATCACAGGGACCTCCTATCATTTATACATCTAGGTGATCTAATCACAAATGATAAGAGTGCAATCTCCTTTGTCACATAGTTAATTTGTACAACAACACCGTGATCTGTACAAATAGTGACGCTATGGGTCATAATTGTCCAACAATCTCCCACTTGGCCTATAGCTAGTCACTCGAGTGTCTGACACCCGAACTATTTATGATTGGCTCAAACTGCTGAGAAAAGGCTTTCGTCAGCGGATTTACATGATTATCATCTTGATGCGATTTATTCGATCATCACATCGCCACGATGTATGATCCGAATGAATCAGATGAATATCGAAGTATGTATCTGGATCGTTGATGAGACCATTAATTCTTTAGCCTGTGCTCAAGCCTAGCTCAGCCGCTAACAGAATTATATCTAATCTAATTAGATTTATTATCGACCCAAATGGCTTCTATTGTCGCTTCAGCTGCAACAATAACCCGCATTTGTTGTTTATTCGGTAACAATATCTTGCTTAGAAGATTTCCAGCTCACTGTACCGTTATTCAAAACATCAATCCAGTGACTATCACTTGGATTTGCCTGTTTGTGAATCCATATGCTCAAAGCGTATGAGACACCAGGTCGCGTACATTTTTCAATGTACGATTCCACGGAGAGTTTTCGAAAGCCAAGCTTTCACCGATTATTATTTTAGGAATATCATTTCCAAGAAATGACATATTATCATTATTTATATAGGACAGCCACTGTCAGTGCGCTTCCACTAACCCTCTTATATACACAAGAATCTTTTCGTTTTGAATTAAATCATACTCCATTATGCTTATATAAAAATGATAATTCCAAGAACCTATGCTTGCTTTAATCCAAACATGGATTGAATAACCTGCAAACCTTGTTTGCTAGTTATGGTACGACAAAATCGACAGGATGTTGTAAACATCCTCCGAAAGGTTTCCTTTTCAGGAAAGCGATTTTCCCGTTAAGCTGTCATATTTCATAAATGAAACACGCAGCTTTAGCAAGCATTATCCAAATGGATTTACCGTGGCAATAGGTAAAGGGTTGAATCGTAATCAACACAATGTTGATAACGATACCTTTCCGCTAAAAACCTAGCTTTATACGTTGGTATGTTGCCATCCATGTATGTCTTCCTTGAAGACTTATAGTACCAATAGGCACAATGCCTTGCGGTACATCAACTAGTATCCAAACTTGTTGATATACATAGAATCCATTTCGGACTCATGACACTTTTCATAATAGGGAGTCGATACCTTGTATCACTTCCTCATACGTAGTCAGTTGGTATACCTCAATAAGATAGACATCTTTATGAGGTGAGATCAGAAACCCATACCCCATGTTTTTTTCTGAATCTCTCAGACATACGTGGTTCTTGTGTATTTGAAGATTATTGGTAATAGTTTCACCCTTGATGAACTATTTATGTTCCATTAGGAATAGGTGCTTGGAATAGTATTACTCCGATTTTCATCGAGTTTTACTATCCTCCCATTTACCACTTCATATCGGTATTCCTCTTAGGAAAACCGCATGGTGAGCAACAATCTAATTGTTCTCTCATGAGTTGTATAAGTACAATACTTATGGTATCCCTAGGATAGCCTACAATTGGCACTTATCCAATTTGGGTTTTAGTTTGGTATCATCCAAACATATGCCTAGCATTCCAAAATATCAGGAATGTGAAACCCGATTTCTTTCACGTTCATATCTAATATGATATATGTCAAACAGATTTTAATGGAACCTTATTCAAAATAAGTTCTTGCACTGTTTAAAGCTTATCTGTTGAAGGAAATGGTAGCTCAGAGCGACTCATGATTAACCTTATCATGTCCAACAAAATTCGGTTACTCAGTTCGGACATTCCGTCACTTTGACATGTTCCGCGAGGAGTCCTCATTTGAAAGAATACTATACTCTTTCAAGTATATGAGAAACTTATTGCTTAAGTATTTTCCATTACGGTCTTACCGTGACGGTATAATACTATAGCCGATCTGTTTGTCTATTTCGTGTCGAAACTTTAAAAGAAACACATAGCCATAACGCGATACCACATCCGTATAGGTCATGAAATATTCATATCCACATCTAGCCTAGCTAGACATGGGCCCATTTTCTTCACTATGAACTAGGGCTAACAGATAGTTGGCTTTTACACTTTTACCAAGTAAATGTGTTTTAGGCACTTTGCCTAATAAACTAGATTCGTAGACTTTATTTGATTGGAATCAAATCAGTCATAGTACCCACTCTTCGAAAGTGTGGATATACGATTCTTGTTTAATTGTGTCCCTGACAACAATGCCACAATTAGTTTCACCTGATCAAATAAGTTTGAGCTATTTGTTTGTCATGTTATATGTTGGAGATTTATTTATATTCAAAATATAAATTCTGTCATTCACATCTAATGTGTTTATCTCAATATCATCTTTATAAAATAAAACACTTTAGTGTTCTAGAATATAAAGGTTCACCCGCAGCGGGTTATACACTGATATAGAGATAATGTATCTAGTCAAACTAGTTACATTATAACAGTTTCCTAATCCTGCTCATAGCAGATTCTGAACATCAATATATATATATATATATCACACTAAGTATCTAAAATCCAATTTTAATACTAGTGTTGAATATATTTATGACAAACACATTTGAAGTCAGAGCCTTGCTCGTCTTCAATTCCTTTATGTATGCTTTGTCCAAACGGCAGTCACGCTTCCGCGATCCCGTTTGCCATATTTAAGCAGACATTTTGGGATATGTCCTTTATCTTCCTGGAAGATTATAATGATTTTGCCTTTGCCCATTTCAACACTCCAGAAGCCTTTGGCCTAGCCTCGGCCTTCTAGAATATCGAAGTAAAGTGCGACTAGTGCTACTTGCCTAATTGCAAAGTTTGACTTTATCTCCTTGAGAATGGTCATTAACTCTCCAAGAGTTTACTATTGAAATATTAGTACTTCTAAAATCTAAAATAGATCTTTGAAGATCCTTCAATTTCTTTATCATACTTTAAGGATCTAATCCTTAGTTCTGATTCAGAAATTAAGGAGTCTACTACGATAAGTATATTGGATTAAGCACAAAAGTTATCATCACATAATCTTCCAAAGATTATACTCGACTATTTGCTTAACTCCGGGCTTAGGCTTAATATGTTATTTTATCAAATAAAGTAACTTATTATTTTTCCAGGACCATCCTGAAATTAAATTCCCAATTTGAAAATTAAATCAATTAAATACATTTTCCCTAGGATTATGTATTAAACGTCAATCTTTCAATTTATATCTTGGTTCTAATAGTCCAACTATTTAATCAACGATTTTGGTACTATTTATTATAATGATTACAATAGTCCAACTATTTAATCAACTATAATTTAATAGATTAAAATCAATTATATTGATTACTATAATCCAATTATAAAATCAACTATAAATGAATAGTTTTAATTTAGTCCAACTATTTATTAAAACAACAATTTAAATATTAGTCCAACTAACATTTAATTTATGTGACGAATTGATATTTAAATGAGCACATATGGCGAGTAATTGAACGAATATTGCGAATTCAATTCTTGCCTCCCACTATTTTTTGGCGAGCCTCTAACCCTCTGTCAAGTACTCGGGAAACCATGTTTCCTAGCGGGCTAGGATCCCGTTAAATATCACACAATCTTGACTTTGGCCAACAAATTGTATGATAATTAACTAGGTAGATCTCTAAGATCGATTCGATCCAATCCAATTCCTAGATCCGGTAGGGGGACATCCAAGTCGAAACATATATCTTATATATGCCAATACATCCAATGTATTACCTAACCTTTTTCCTCTGAATCAACTAAGCCTTGGCTTTGGCACAACAAACTTAGTGATCCCTGTTAAGCGCGACCCATTGACCATGGAAAGCTTCGTAATCAATGTCGATGGACAAGAAGTGGTCTTGACTTTGGCCAACAAACCACAACTTGGACAAGACACTGACATGGAACAAAGATTTCGTGATTCAAACACATCTTCGACAGACAAAAACCTTGACTTTGGCCAACAAACCAATGCCGTCTTAGATCTTGAGTAAGAATCACTCAATGGAAGGAAAAACGCTTAATATTATTTGAGGGTTTTTCGAGTGCAAATTGGCAACCAATTTATTATCTTTGTTAAGGTCTCATCATCATACACCCTTAAGCATGCATTCTAAACACATAATAAAGCGTATATGAAAAATAATAATGATATGCGGATGGATACTTTACACATTGATCCTATATCAAATCTCTCACTTTCTCTCTCCCACTAGCACATGTATTACTTCTACCTGCTACACTACACTTCTAAAGAAACCTAATTTACATTGAGGGGAATATGTGAGAAGAGAATACAAAGAAATGAGAGGTAATAAGGCTGGACACGCATGTCCAATTAATAAATCAAATTTATTACACAATTTCTAAAATTGTCCCACCCATCTAATATCGATCTGATATACATTATTCATGCATCGCAACCATGTATTCACACAAGCATGTTATCAATCAATCTAATCAAATTAATTAATCTGATAATAAGTGATAATCCAATGTTCAAACAACGATTTGATTTTGCTCTCGAGTCAAACTCGTTTTTGCGAATAAGTACTTAAAGTATGAATTCTCAAATTAAATTAAACTACATCATTAAATCCAATTGATATGCATTCAATTCTAATTCACTATTTAATTCCAAATTAAATAATACACTTTATTAATAACCTTTACGACTTAAATTCCAAATTTAATTGTTATGGGTCTCAAAGCCCAATTAACGTCCAACGTCAATTTAATTAAAGTCCAATGGGCTTTTAATTAATTTCTTAAGGCGTGGACTTTTGGTCAACTCGGGTCAAACCGAATAACCAAAATCCAATCCGGGAGTTACCCCATAAGCCTAGAAATCAATCTTGGCCCATTAGGCCCAATTTAACTTTAAAGGTCCATTTGTCGCATTTGGGCTTTATGGAAGCGGTTTTGGGCCCAATTGGATCCAATCCAATTTGCCTTAACCCAACTTTGTACAACAAAGCCCATTAAGCCCAATAACAACATTTAAGCCCAAATACAATTTCAAGCCCAATTTAATTAAATTACTAAAATCCAATTTTACAATTTAATTAATCAAAGTGCATTAACATAATTAATCACCCAAATCATTATTTCCAAAACACAAATTAGGCTAATTAATCATGCTCATCTACATCAATTAGTGTCCAACACAAATTAACAAAAAATCAAACCCAATCATGCTCATTATGTCTCGGCAATATAGGAGTAATTTTTGTCCGATTCAGTTTCAATCTAATTAACCCACAATCGACATTAAATCATATTCCCGAATGATTTCCAACACATCCAATTGTCAAAAATCAAAAATCCCAAGACATTTTTAGGGCATCACATTTTCGGCCATGACCAAAAAATTGGGGAAATTTGTTCCAAACACAATTTCAACAAATTGATCCAATCAATCCTTAATTCAAACACATTTAAGCATACTAATCCATCCAATTTCATTAATCATGATCAAAATCAAGTTTGCCCAATTTTAAGCCCTAAATAATTTTCATGCTTTTAACCAAGCTCTGATACCATTGTTGGAGTTTCTAGGTCCCAAGGATCATAAATCAAGCATGAACATGTGTGAATACAATCAAGAAGTCGCGGAATACTTACATCGAGCGGTTGAGCGACGCTTTGACGAACAAAAATTCTGTTTTGCTCACAGTGGACTGCTCACGGCAGTGCAGTGAATTCCTCACTGGTTCGGCCTTTAATCAACAAGAAACCAAGCTCCAAGCTTCGTCATTTGATTCTCGGCTCATGGGTGGCCTTACCTATCACCTTCGCATTGATCCCGGAGTGTGCTAGCACTCTTGTTCTTGCCACAAAAACGCATTGCTTCCCATTTTCTTCACTGTTTTGGCGAACCAGAAACCAGAAGAAAAAGCCCTCCATGGGCGTGAGTGAAGAGAGGAAAGAGAGGAGAGAATGTGTTGAATGATTTCCAAAATCAAAGACTTAAAATTGATATACCAAAATTTGGTATATGTTTTATTTAATTTCTTACACATTTGAGTGTCCAACACTCAAACATCAACTCACATCACTCAAGTGACAAGTGATTTGACGCTTGATGAGATTAGCGATTTGACGCTTAATGAGATTAGCGATTTGACGCTTAATTTGACGTGCCGCACTTGAATTCGAAATGCGAATGCGCTCGTAAAAAATCTCGGGCTCGGGTTCGTTAATTCCAAATTAACGAATTTTCCGTTGCGTCGTAATTAAATGATTACGCCTAGCGAAATCACTATTCATGTTGCTAACGAATTAATTCTAAATTAATTTGTTCGCCCGAATTAAAATCCAATTTCAATTCCGCGTCGAAATCCAATTTCGTTAAATATATCAAATATATTAATTTATCGATTAATTCCAAATTAATCGTTGTCTCTCTTTAAATGATATTTTATCCCAGATAAAATATCTCCGCAATTAATCCCATATTAATTTTCTCTCTCTTCTAATTAATCCCAGATTAATTAAAAGTGCGAGTCATACGTCATCGGTGAATCTTTGGGAAGCGACCCATGAGATCCCCGGATATGTTGGCAGTAAATTCGGTCGTCGGACTATTCGAACACGTAAGTACCTCGTACTACGTTTATACCGAATTACAAGACAAGGTTGGCTTCTAGCAAAGCGCCATGCCTCCCCAATTCTCCAGAAATATCCTTACAGGAATAAAGGATCTGTATCAGGCGTAGTATACGTAGTATTGCGTATTTCTGTCCAGTATCGGATGATCACATGCGAGGCCTGGGGCTGGTACAGTGTCTGCCCCGTACGAAGCATATATCAGATTACGAGCAACTAGTCTCTTTAATATCGGATAATCATAACCAAGTCATATTATCCCGACGGTTGCAACCTTATTTAGAGAGTCAGTTCTGTATCCATGCGCGATCATCAACTCCATATGACTGGAGTGACACTTCCGTCTTGACATCACACCCAACACACGACGATTCTCGATATACCCAGAATTGGCGTACACAGAAACCGGTTAAAGCCCTGGACGACCTCAAGCAAAGTATATTGATTGTCGTATGCATTAGCGGTGCAAGTCTCAGGTTAAGACCAAATACACCTACCCTGATTTCGGACTTCCATAGACACATAGTCATACTACCAATGAAATTCCGAGGGGGTCTTATCCAGAGCGAAGCTGTTTCCCGTACCATCGGTGAAACACAACCTCCTATTACACTTGCATGAGTATCCTATACCCAAATATATGAGAACTGTGCTGTTGTGCCCTCACAACGCGCACAAGTGTAATACTAGTCTTTTACGCATTCATCGATGTCCAATCTCGATAATGCTCTGACTAGGGATATTTAATGATTTATCCTTCATGGACTGATACTGTCTCATATCATTCTCAATCCAGGAACAAATCACAGGGACCTCCTATCATTTATACATCTAGGTGATCTAATCACAAATGATAAGAGTGCAATCTCCTTTGTCACATAGTTAATTTGTACAACAACATCGTGATCTGTACAAATAGTGACGCTATGGGTCATAATTGTCCAACAAGAATATATTTTCTATGATCCGGAGTAATAAAATTGTTTTGTTACTTGGTAGTTGATATTGAATGTTGACGATTGCATAAAGGACTTGACTTAGTGAAGTCAAATGTGAGAATGATAAACTGTAATGGAATTACATAATTAATAAGATGAAAAGATCCTTAGAAAACTTTTGTATAAGTACAATAGGATGTCAGAATCATTTACAAAGTATAAGATACTTAATGATTCTGTTGTTTTCTTATTGAATAAAATTATCCTATTACTTATAGTGGGAGAGATATTTGATATCGATTCTGGAACTTGGCATTGAACCATAGATCTAAGATTGTTCATAGCTTATTACGATCAAGTTATGAACTTGATTAGGCTTTCGTTATGAATAGTTCATAAAATGTGCAAATTGTTTGCGCAGCAAAAGCAAAGTGAGCTCGATAAAGGTTTGACCTTTATAGTATGACAGTGAGAAAGGTTATACTCAGTAGTCTATTGTAGATTCTGAGAAAACTTGTCTCTAGTCGTATTGACTGAATAATTAAGGATCTGTTAGTTTGTGTTGATATTAAACCGTGTGTTTTGGCTAAAGAATGCAAAATGGTGTTCTCGAATGGTTTCTTCGAATGAGAGATCCGTCGTGATTTCTTTATTTGGAGAATTCATTCTAGAATGGCCCTAGAGTTTGTATTCTACTAAGGTCATATTTTGATATACTAGCTTATGGAGCCTATTGTAGACTCAGATAAGCTTTTCGGAAATTCGTGTTCTTTGATTTTGGTATCAGTCAGATTGTCTGTTTTTATCAAAGTATAGAGAATACGTATTTGTCAGTAGGGTCAGTGGGAGCATATAAATTTCTTTCTAGTATTATATATCATAAGTCTTCTTTTCTCCATGTAAGTAGTGGGAGTAGTCTCTGTTATATTTGATATAAAGTTTCATATGTGATATGAAACTAAGAGACTTGTGAGATACTCTCATTAGTCGCGTATTAGATACGATATAATAAATGGCACAGTTAGACTATCTATATGACAGTTAGTATAACTGTTTGACAGTTAACGTGTCTTTTATGTATATAGTATTCATCTTTCGTAAATGATGATTCCTTTGTCGAAATAAAGATTGATTGAAATGTCGAGTCAATCTTATACATCATAGGATGATGGCGTGATAAATGTTATATTATGTGCGATTAAAGATATCAATTTAATCGTAATTGTTACGAGTTATATTGATATATTGTATACCATATGATGGATCTTGAAATATGTTCTTTGTGATCTTTGAGATATTAAGAACGAGTTTCTCATTCATGGAGAATTTAGTCAGCAACCATAAGGTCATATTAGTTTTGATTCTAGTTATGACATTAGATGGTATATGTCATATAATGTCAGAAAAGATGCAGTGGGAGTGTCACCGTTGATTCTACTGAATTAGTGGAATTAGTTGCAACTTGTGAAGTATTGACTTATGAAGTTGCATAGTGACCTCAAAGATTAGAAATGTTGATATTAGTATAGTGATTGCGGTTATCTTAAAGTATTTGGATTTGATTTCTAAATACATAGATAACTTAACAGCTATAGCACAATACTGATATAACGTCTGAGTCATATTGATGTGGAATTTGGATTCTGCAAAATATGAATGATGATGGTTAAGGAAAACGGTTGAGTTTGTTGGACATACTCGATTTGTAAAGCGGGCTTACTTGTTGGTGTTTGCCCCTTGAGTGCGGGTGAGCTCTTGAGGGCCATGAGTATACGATACATATTGAGATGTGTATAGGATACCATGGATTGAAACTAGAGAAGTATGAGAAATTGTTAGGGTTGGTGCTCCGAGTGCCAATCCGGATCGTATTTATGTTCGATTCATAAATACGAGCGGTTCAATTTTCAATAATATTACTAATTTTAATGGTAGCACCCTTTTCTTTTATGCACTTATTCGATCTAATCACGATTAGATATCTGATTACGATTAGATCGAAACTGAATTTGGTTCAGTAATTCGTGTATATTAGACAAACACCATAGGATTTGCAGTATAGTGCGCAGTTACAACGTAGTTTGTAATTGACATTGGAAGCGCATTATTAGTTGTATATCCTTAAATAAAGTTCCTGGTCAAGATTTACTAACACGGGTCGGTTAGTAAAATCCACTGAGACTAGTACATATCGTATATCGTGACTTGGTCCGATGGTTTATCCCAGTGAACCATGAGTCTCGGGAGACTCGTATAGACATGTAGGTGTGTATTTGATAAAACACTGAATGACTCACTGAAGGTTTCCTAATAGATGGTACACCAACATCAATAGGAACCTTCTCGAGTTGAGCGAGCATAGTGGTCCTTCGACTTGAGATACCACAGTGGGATATATGAGTTATCCTCCACACTTTGATGGCAGTCACGTCAACGATCTTTTCATTATTAGACCTCCACATGTTCGTTGCGTGTGGACTGATGCTCATGATATCCAGTGCGTTTCAAGATATGATCCGTCAGTCCTGTGTACAGGGCATAGGCATCCAGCACGTGTTTACGATCTAGTAAATCCATGGCCGTGGTATAACATCGGAAACCAGTTCCGAGTGTTATTTAGAGATCGTAAATTGAAAGTCTACTGTATTATACCGAACAGATTTGACGTTCTAATCTATATCCCATGTATAATACAGATAGCCTGTGACGGAGGGATTATACGTATGCAATGACCTTGGCTTGTATAGTTTAGCGAGATTATCTGTGGTCGTCATAATTCATGAGTGGGTGAATTATGGACACGAAATTGGATTTCTTGACGGATAAACCTAAACTTAGAAAGTCCCACATTATGAAGTGTACTCGTTGAGCACTTGGGCAACTCGATATGAATAATACGGATTATTCATAATACTTCACCGGATTAAATGAGTTAATTCGGATCGTTTAATCGTTAAACGATAATACATGCAATTAGGGAATTTTTTCCGTTAATAATTATTGTGTATTTGTATTTGATACATAATACGATTAGATACACAATAATTATTCATCAAATGAGATTTTGACATATGCCATAAATATATATATTTGTTATTTAATGTAAATAAAATACATATATGTGTGTAAATTAATTGTTTAATTATTTAATAGTTAAATAATTAAATAATTAAAATTATAAATCTTATCTTTTTGTCATAATTGTTATGACAAATGGTGGTACATAATTGGACCAAATAGCATATTATTAAATCAAACTTCACTTGTCTAATTATGATTGGTTAGTGTAAAGGTTGATTTCATTTAAAATGGAATTTAATTTGATTAAATGTTTAAAGGACAAAATTGCCCCCATTTGCCATGAATTTCAGCAACCACATCCTTTAAAAGAAAATTTTGTTTCTCTTTCTTCTACAAGTCTCCATGGCCGAAACAAGAGCAAGAAAATAGGTTTGAAATTTTTTTTGAAAAACCATGGAAGAATTGAAGGAAAACTCATGGAAAAGGCTTGGGAATTTGGAGATTAATAGGTAATCCTTCATTCTCTTGAGCTTAGAAACTTGTTTCTTGTTTCTTGAATTGTTAGATGTGATCTAGGGTTCTTTCAATTCTGAATTTTTGGGGCTTTTGTTTGTGGTTGATGGAGATGGAAGTTGAAGCATGTGTGAAGTGTTTATTGGATGAAATTAATGTAATTTGTATCCAATTTATTCAAATTGTTGTTGGACATTTTGTTGCCATTCTAGAGTGATATAACCACTGTTGTAACACCTAGAATTGTTCTTGGGTTGTTCATGTGTGGTGGGACTCAATTGGTGTTGGATTAATTTGATTAATCTTGATAAAATTGGATTTAAAGTATGAAAAATGGATAATTTTAGTTTGCTGATCAGATCTGTTATAACTGAAATTTTTGGGATGCATTTGATGTGTTATGAATGTAATGGATGTGTTTTGGGAGTTGGCACAATTTCCGGAAAGTGTTTCCGACTTGAAATAAGCGAAAACGGCCAAAAACGGCGTTACCGGGTGGATTTTGAGCCAACCAGATGACGGCTATCCAAACAGTGAATCCGTCACTGTTCGGGCAGTCCATGAACTACCCTGAACTTATTGGGGCTGACCTGGGCTGTCCCCATAAGTTTCGGGTAGTCGGTTCGGTCAAAAACACGTTTTAGGTAATTTTTCGGAAAAATGGTTTTCGTAAAAGTTTCACGAGTTTTCAACTTGTTTATGTTAATATTTGATATTAAATAAATAGTTTTATGTGAATATGAATAAATTATTCATATTGGATATTGAATAATTTATTCGGTATTTTGAAAAAGTTTTAAAATACGATTTCGCCCGACCCGCGCTTCCGCCGCGCCCCATCTCCCAAAACCCCAACAGCCTCTATAGGACACATAACTATGATTCGTATGTGGGCTTAAAAGGGTATGGACAATGCTCTCATCGGTGAAGGGTTGCACACAACTAGGTCTCCCTACTCAAGGGTTCGAGCAACCAAGTGAGCGTGCCATTTTTATACCCTCGGGTACGTGCCAGCGAGTGATGGTTATCATCACATAACGATCCGCCGCCTTGAGTGAAAGTGACTTCACGATACATGATGCCATCAGAGGTAAGAAGGGTATGCAAAATATATGAGACTTGGTTAACCAAAGCCAAATCTACGGACACTACAAGGCATTGTTTCGGGACCGATTCTCTATCCCCAGTGGAGTCGCCATCTGTAGGAACGAAGCGGGGTTTACCGTTATGCCTATGATGTTCGGCGACCACGACAGTGTTAGGCTCGTAGCCCGTAGAGAGTACGGATTAGCCCATGGGGGACTAAACCGGAGAATGAAGGATTCACCACCCAGTGTGAACTGGGAAAGATTTAAGGCCGCACTCACCCCTCGCAAGGGAAGACCTCAAACTGTTGGGTTCAGAATGGTCCCTTACTTATGCCAGTATAATGTACGGGTTCACACAATTGTATAGTCAAGTCTTAATGCAATTCATGCATAAAAGCGAATAAAAAAATGTAATAACACACCCAACCAAAATAATAATCACAATAACATAGTTCCAAAGCATATTAAATAAGAAATACGAGATGCGACAACGAAAATCATAATAAACAATCAAAAGCAGGAAAACGTCAATAATACATGTAACGCATATAGGAAGTAACAATGCTAAGGTGGGAAAAAATATGCAATGGTATCAATAACGACGTCAACACGCATATATGAGTATTTCCCGAGTAGCACGTGGAGTTGTATCCCAAGTACAAACCGTACTACCGTCCATTCGGATTCGGCTAATGGATTTACGTCTGGGTTTCCATCTGATATACATCGAGGGATAATAACATACATAATCATCAATGCAATGTAAACAGACATAAAAAAATATAACCATGCATATACGGATAATCATCAACATGAACAAACATAAACAAAGTAAAGGCGAAATAATAAAACAACGATAAAAGTGAATAAATAGATAAAAAGGATAAATAATAAAATACCGAAGAGGAGATGTGGCCAGAGATTGGGCCATTCTTGATGTAAGACTTCACATACCCGGCTAGACGTATTTCATGTCCAGCCATACATGCAGCGTCCGGAACTATAAAAATAAATATGGTAAGGGTGCCCTAAGGTCTTACCTTTTAATTTGCTTTCTCGGAAGTGCGTTAGGCCATCGCCGGAAGGATCGAAGCTTAATTTCAAGGTTTGGTTCGGTTTCTGGTTCGCTGGTTGTTGTTTCTGATTCGCTGGTTGCTGTTTCTGGTTCGCTGGTTGCTGTTTCCCATGTTGTTTCACTGTTTCGCTGTTTCTCTATTTCTCTCACGCTGATGTTGCTGTTTCTCTCACACTGGTTCTCTTTTTTTGCTTCTGTTTCGGTGATTCCCCTTTTTTGTTCTTCTATTTCGGTGATTCCCCTTTTTTTTGTTCTTCTATTTTTTTCCGTTGTTGTTATTTTTTTTCTTACTCTTTTCTTTTTTCGGTGATCTCCCCTCTGTTTTTTTTATTTTCGTTGTTGTTCTCTAGGGCTGCCGCCACTCTCCCTTTAATGATGACTTGGTCCCTTTTATATTGATTTGAAGGGATCTCCAAATAGGGAAACAAATCATGTTTATTTGGTAAATATATTATCAAATTATTTTGGGAATAAAATATTATAAATTTGGTGAAGAGGGGATCTCAAATCTTTGTTAAGTTTGGCAAGAAGGGGATTTCAAATCTTTGTTAATTTTGGCAAGTGATAAGAGGATTTGCGTGCATGAGGTTTTGGGCTGCATGGGATGAGGCTAAGGTTTGAAGCAGAGGCTTGACTGAGTGAATCTGAGGCTGGCCAGTGAGTCCGAATCCGATGAGGCGCTAATTTTGGAGGTTTTCCTTCCTTCTGGCATTCGTTTTTCACAACTTCCGTAACTTTTCAGGTAGTGCCTCCATACGAGCCTCCTCATCGGGCTCATGCAAAAAATGCAATGTCTACAATAGCTTTTAGAGAAGATCAAACTTACCTAGCAAGGTTGATTCAAAGATCCAATCTACTTCTCTTTTTTGAAATATTTGGAGAACTTCCAAGGATTAGCAAGCTTGACTCCAAGATCCAATCTTGATTCCAATGCTAGCAAGCTTCACCCCAAGATCCAATCTTGATTTCTCCTAAATGAAATATTGTAGAGACCCCACAAAGCTTCTCTAAACACTTCTCTAACTTACACTAATTTCTCTAATACTTACTTGTATTTAGTTTTGTCAGGCTTTTGCTTTTCTTAATTAAAACCTTCCTAAAGCTTGCTATTTGTAACAAAACTTAGGCAATTTTTAATTAATAAAAGTTGTAATCAACTTTTATGTGGGCTTAATCCAATTTGTCCAAATATGTATAATTAGGTGTGACTAATCTTCATTGTCTACCACTTTGATTTAATCCAATTAAACCAAGACAAAGATTATGAAATGGATTAGTTAAATGTTTGACACTTTGATTTAATCCAATTAAATCAAGTCAAAATCACCTATTATTACATACTTACAATTATCATAATATACTCAAATGGTAGAGATAATTATGATTTTACAATTAAGCCCTTATGTAATTATTGGATTAATCCAATTAATCCAATTAGGTCAAAGTAAATAATCAATGTTATCCAATAATGCTTTATTATCGTAGTTGATAATTATAATATCGAATAGTATCTTTTATCAAAATTAATCGACTACCCAAGTGCTCAACAAGTACACATCATATTGGGACTCTCTAAGTTCAGACACGTTTGTCATATAAGCCTAGCTAATATGTACGCAATTGGGCCACCTCTGAATTCGCGAAGAACACGAACAACCTTTCTGAACTATACAAGTCGAGGTCATCACATATTTTTAACAATCCCTTCGTCATAGCCTTTCCGAGTTGTGCTTAGGAAACATAGAATACATCGTCAAGTTTCTGAGGCGCACATCTCATGTCGACATGTCCACGATTCTTCATAACTGATGCGATTAACCCTAGGTGATCGACTTTGGCCAAAGCTTTAAGAATCGTGACTTTACTAACATGGATACCTAAACCCCCTTTATGGTACATATACGGGCCGACATATCTTATGTTTCTTCGCATTTGATTACTGAGTGCATCGGTCCATACCCAACTAACATCTAGAGGCTAGACCATGATAGGTTTCTGAAATACATGGCCTCAAAGTATGGAGGTTCTCATACAAAATCAATGCTATCATATAGTCAAAGGATTACATATGCTACTCGACTCGAGGAGATTCCTGTTGATGGTGGTGTGTACTTCCAACTATTAGGAATCACATGTGAATCATTTAGTATTCGGTCCAACCAATACCCACATGTCTATACGAGTTTCCAAAACTCATGGTACATCGAGTTAAATCATTGGAAATATACGACATGTGCTAGTCTTATAGGTTATGGGAATTCGACTATATTCCAAAACCAACGACTATGAATATTTACTTTAAGAATAGTTTATAATAGTAATACTTATCCCAATATCAGACCACCTAGTATCCAGTATTACTACAAGACTATATTAAGGTCAATGTCATATTTAGTATATCTATACATCAATATAATACGCATAATGACAATACCATTAATAAGGTATGAAATGAAAATATAGTTATTTTATTAATAAATAATAAAATGTACAATTCGTATTGGCACTCCAAGCACCAACTCCAACAAACTCCCACTTGCTTAGTGCCAATCTGGATGGTACCGCAGTCCCATCTCCTCTACATGTTTATCGAATAACTTAAGAGGTAAGGCATTTGTAAGCGGGTCTGTGATGTTGTTTAGTCCTTAAACCTTCAAGACCATTATGTCCTTTCGTTCAATTATCTCTCTAATTATGCGATAAATCATTTCCACGTGCTTAGACTTGGAATGCGCTCTCGGCTCCTTAGCCTGCATAATGGCTCCATTATTATCAAAATACAATGGGATCAAATCCGCAATGGCTAAAAGATTCTTAATTGATTTTAGCATGGTTACTGGTGAAAACGTTTCCTTATAGTCAATCCCAGGACGTTGAGTGTAACCTTTTTCTACCAGTCGTGCCTTAAAGGTTTCCACATTTCCATCGAGCACTCGTTTTCTTTTGTAAACCCATTTACAACCAATAGGTTTAACTCCTTCAGGAAGTTCAAATAAGTCCCAGACTTGATTGTCATGCATTGAATCCATTTCAGATTTCATGGCTTCTTGCCATTTTCCCGAATCGATATCAAATATCGCTTCTTTATACATAGTCGGATATGTTTCCTCCAAGAGGAGAACATCAAAGCTCGTATCAGATGTTAAAAATAGTCTATCAGGAGGCCTTGATATTCTATTTGACTTACGTAAAACCTGTGTTGTAGATCATTCACCTATTTGGATCACTGGTTCCATCTTAAGTTCCTTACTGTTGGGATCAAACTCATCAAGTTCAATCTTTCTACAACTCCACTATTTCTCAAAAATTACTCTTCAAGAAAAGTGACAAAGAAAATAACAAATACATTTCGTTGCGCAGAATCATAGAATTGATATCCTAAAGAATTTTCAGGATATCCAACGAACCTATATTTATACCCTCTGGGTGCTAGTTTATCCCGCTGCGTGATTCTAACGTATGCAGGACAACTTTAAATCTTTAAATGCCTAAGACTTGGATTTCTAAAGAACCATATCTGATAGGGGGTCGTAGAAATAACTTTTGATAGAACTCTATTAAGTATGTGGGCATCAGTAAGTAAAGCGTAACCCAAAAGGTAATAAGGAAGATCTGTATAGCTCATCATTGTTCGCACCATATCCAACAAAGTAAGATGTCTACGCTCATACACTCCATTGTGTTGAAGTGTTTCTGGTGGGCTATATTAGGCAAGAATTCCATTCTCCCTTAAATAAATTTAAATTCTTCACTCATGCATTCACCGCTTCGATATGATCTAAGACACTTGATGAATTTCCTAGTTTGTTTTTCTACTTCGTTTCAGAATATTTTAAACTTGTCAACTGTTTCCGACTTATGTCTCATTAAATAGAAAAATCCATATCTAGACTTATCATCCGTGAAAGTCACGAAGTATGTTGAACCATCATGAGCGGCATGATTTAATGGATCACACACATCGCTGTGTATTAGCTCCAATAAATCTCCAGCAAGGTGTCCAACACCAGGAAATTGGGCTTTTTTCATCTTTGCTTGGATGCATGACTCACAAATCGGATAAGGATCTAAGCTAAGAGTTTCAATCAAACCATCTTTTACCAATTTGGATTGACGTCTAACACCTATGTGGCCCAATCTCATTTGACATAATTCAATATTATTTAATTCAGATTTCCTACTTGTATTTTCCTCTACATTAAAGACATCTCTACATATTTCCAAAACATAGTGATCGTTTGATAAAGAACGTTCACATTTCAATAAATTATCTTTATCATATAAACATAAAGTTTCATCCTTAATATTTATTTTATATCCCTGTTTATCTAATATTGGCAGTGGTATCATTTGTTTGATAAGTGAGGGTATATAATAACAGTCTTGTAAATTTAATTTACAACCATTGGGGAGATTTAAAACAACTGTTTCAATAGCTTTAATATCCAATGTCTCGCCATTGCCAACTCTAAGTTGGATCTCTCCTTTATTCAACCTTATTTTTACCCTCATTACCTGCAGGGAGTTGCAAATATCGGTAGGAATGTCAGTGTCTAACACCCATCCACTATTTGCATCTAAGGCTAATGAGATGTCATTAAATGGAAAAATACAAAGCGTACCTGAGGGTCCTACTTTTCTTATCAGCTCTGGACAATAATTCTTCCAGTGTGAGGACTTCTTACAATGTAGACTTTGATCACGAGCTACTTACGGTTTCGCATATTTGCGCTTCTTGGAGTTCTTCTTTGATATATTCTTCTTCCCTATCTTTATTTTCTTTGACTTTCCAGAAGTCTTTGAAGAGCCAGCTCCACCATGGAGGTACAATGTGGGGTTTCCTTTCTTAAAGTCATGCTCTGCCGTGTGTAACATGTTATGAAGTTCTTCGTAGCTAGCTTGCACGAGTGCATATGGAAGTTTAATACAATGCCATCATAAGAACCAGTTAAAGAAAATAGAATTAAATTACAGCCCAGTCGTTCATCAATCACAATGCCCTATCATTCCAGGTATCGAATCTGGTCGATCATGTTCAAAATATGAATGCTGACAGCTCCTTCATCCTTGAGTTTAGCACGGAACAATTCCTTAGACCTCTGATAAAGTTCGATCTCTTGATTCGCCTCGAACAACTCATTGAGTGTTCATATGATGCTCCAAGCATCCGGTACTTCAATGTATTGTCTCAGCAAATCTGGAACCATCGATCCCAAGATGTAGGATTTCACCTTAAGGTTATCATCATTCCATCTATTTAAAGTTTCTCGTTCTTCAGGAGTGGAGTCCGGATCGATTTGAATAGGCAGATGATTGACAGTGACATAAGTCAACTTTTCAAACTCCAAGACAAGACGTATGTTCATTTCTCATTCGAAATAATTTTCGGCTCCTTTTAATTTATTAGTATCCAAAAGT
This sequence comes from Zanthoxylum bungeanum, assembly GCA_019454045.1. Classification (NCBI taxonomy): domain Eukaryota; kingdom Viridiplantae; phylum Streptophyta; class Magnoliopsida; order Sapindales; family Rutaceae; genus Zanthoxylum; species Zanthoxylum bungeanum. The sequence goes on from SKCR01032897.1 coordinate 234,380, forward strand.
TTCATCAATGGATTAGCGATAGCCATTCACAAGAAAACATTTTAAATAGTTGCAGAACAATTTTTTTTTGAAAATAATAACAATTGATTATGGAATTTTAAATCTATTAGTGCATTCCCACTACTTTAAGTAAATCTGTAATCTCACTTAACGGAAAAATAGGAAATTGACTATCAAAATTCCATAGTGGGAAGTGGATCTCATAACATTTACTCTAGCATCACACTATTGACTGTCTTGGCCTTTATAAACACATTAGGTAGACCTCCAAGGTAAATCATATTCATGTGACTCCTAGTTTGGTCAAGAATCGTTTCTTATCCTCACAATAATGGCGGTATTGGATTAATACGTATTCCAGGTGTATACTTGTCAATGTGCACTAATGCACTCCGTATGTACACCCTCACAATAATGATGGTATTGGGTGACTGCATTAACTAATCACGCTACATCTAATATTTTACCGGAGCGACCAGAGTTCCGAGAACATATACCCTCATAATAATGACAGTCTTGGATATAAGTAGTAAGAAATTATTCATCTCTGTATTGACAAGACGGACCATCCAATAATGCTCCAACATTACTAATATTATTACTTAAATAAAGTAATCACCTAATCACGAGAGATTTATGACAATCAAGTCATTAATTTAATTAGGTAAAAATTTTAATTTAAAACATGCAATACATATACAATATGACTTATGCATAATTAAATTAAAATTACTATGGCATAGATTCAAAAACATGTGTTGTGTGGTTTAGCCTTGCTACTGAAACCATTATGTTGGGGCAGATGTGGAACTCCTAGGGTCGGATCGGTGCCCCGTGCAGTGGAAATGAGTCTAACTCATGGATATCAAGCATGGGTGTAATTTTAAATTATTTAATGAAATATTATATTCCATTACGAGTGTATAAGAAAAATCATGTGCTGAATTGGAGTCTGGAAACTCCAGAATGAGCGAAAACAAATTATGTGTGCGTATTACCCTCACGTGCACACTATGCGTGCACAATAATTTTTTTTTAATTTATTTCACAATTGCTTCAGCTTTTGTCTTCAGCTCAATGGAAACAGAGAGCTGGACGAATTAGGGTTCTTAACCCTAATTGCCTCTAGCCTTCCCTAAACACTTTTAAAACAACCAAAAATAATTTTAAAATCAAAACCAACATCAACACATGTTATAAAATAAAAATTAAGTTTTTTAAAATATCAAATATATTTACAAAAACATAAATGTATTCTGAATACGCACTTGTGTAAATTTTGAATCCAAAACACATACCAAATTAGAATTCCACAATGAAGTGACTCATGAAAAATTCCAGGTCACCCAAAGGTGGTCAAGTGATTCTAGAATGGTAGTCATTGCTCTAAACTTTTTTCTAGAGTTCCAAACAATAATTTTATGTTTATGTCTAACATAAATATTTTGACCCAATTATAAGCATATTGTGTTTATACTTCCAAAGCATCCTAACACAATTAATTAGCCTAATTTCAACATTATGTATATAATACATAATTCAACACTATATGTCTCACTAATAAAAAATATAGCTTTTAGAGAAGATCAAACTTACCTAGCAAGGTTGATTCAAAGATCCAATATATTTCTCTTTGTTGAAATATTTGGAGAACTTCCAAGGATTTACAAGATTGACTAGAAGATCCAATCTTGATTCAATTGCTAGCAAGCTTCACCCCAAGATCCAATCTTGATTTCTCATAAATGAAATGTTGTAGAGACCTTACAAAGCTTCTCTAAACACTTCTCTAACTTAGGCTAATTTCTCTAATACTTGCTTGTATTTAGTTTTCTCAAGTTTTTGCATTTCTTAATTAAAACCTTCCTAAAGCTTGCTATTTATAGAAAAACTTAGGCAATTTTTAATTAATAAAAGTTGTAATCAACTTTTATGTGGGCTTAATCCAATTTGTCCAAATATGTATAATTAGGTGTGACTAATCTTCATTGTCTACAACTTTGATTTAATTCAATTAAATCAAGACAATGATTAGGAAATGGATTAGTTAAATATTTACCACTTTGATTTAATCCAATTAAATCAAGTCAAAACCACATATTATTACATACTTACAATTACCATAATATCCTCAAATGGTATAGATAATTATCATTTTACAATTAAGCCCTTATCTAATTATTAGATTAATCCAATTAATCAAATTAGGTCAAAGTAAATAATCAATATTATCCAATAAAAGCCTAGCTAATAATTATAATATCATATATTATCTTTTTATCAAAATTAATCAGCTACCCAAGTGCTCAACGAGTACACTTTATATTGGGACTCTCAAAGTGCAGACACGTTCGTCATAAAAGCCTAGCTAATATGTACGCAATTCAGCCACCTCCGAATTCGAGAAAAACACGAACAACCTTTCTGAACTATACAAGCCGAGGTCATCATATATGTTTAACAATCTCTCTGTCATAGGCTATCCGAGTTGTGATTAGGATACATAGAATACACCGTCAAGTTTCTGAGCCGCACATCCCATGTCGACATGTCCACGATTCTTCATAATAGATGCGATCCACCCTAGGTGATCAACTTTGGCCAAAGCTTTAAGAATCGTGACTTTACTAACATGTATACCTAAACCCCTTATGGTACACATACGGGCCGATAGATCATATCTTGCTTCGCACTTGATTACTGAGTGCATCGGTCCATACCCAACGAATATCTAGAGGCCATACCTTGAAAGATTTCTGACATACATGGCATCAAAATGTGGAGGATCTCATACAAAATCAATGTTATCATATAGTCAAAGGATTACATATGCTACTCGACTCGAGGAGATTCCTATCGACGGTGGTGTGTACTTCCAATAATTCGGAATTACCTATGAGTCATTCAGTATTCGGTCCAACCAATACCCACACGTCTATACGAGTTTCCGAAACTCATGCTACATCGGGTTAAACAATTAGAACTCCAATTCCAATATATGACATGTGCTAGTCTTATAAGTTATAGGAATTCGACCGTATTCCAAAACCAACGACTAGGAATATTTAATTTAAGAATAGTTTATAATAGTAATACTTATCCCAATGTTGGACCACCTAGTGTCCAATATTGCTACAAGACTATTCTAAGGTCGATGTCATACTTAGCATATCTATACATCAATCTAATACACATAATGATAATACCATTAATAAGTTATGAAATGAAAATGTAGTTATTTTATTAATAAATAATAAAATGTACAATTCGTATTGGCACTCCAAGCACCAACTCTAACAAACTCTCACTTGCTTATTGCCAATCTGGATGGTACCGCAGTCTCATCTCCTCCACATAGTTATCGAATAACTTAGGAGGTAAGGCATTTGTAAGCGGGTCTGTTATGTTGTCAAGTCCATGAACCTTCAAGACCACTTTTTCTTTTCGTTCAATTATCTCTCTAATTACGCGGTATTTCTTTTCCACGTGCTTAGACTTGGAATGCACTCTCAGCTCCTTAGCCTTTGCAATGGCTCCGTTATTATCACAATACAATAGGATTGAATCTGCAATACTAGGCACAATTTCAAGTTCTGTGATAAAATTTCTAATTCAAACAGCTTCTTTAGTAGCTTTTGAAGCAGCTATAAAATCCGCCTCAGTGGTGGAATCAGCTGTTGAGCTTTGCTTTGAACATCGCCAACTAACCACACCACCATTAAAGGTAAATATGTATCCGGATATTGATTTTCAATCATCTGGATCACCCTAGAAGTTGGAGTCTGTATAACCCTTAACTTGTAGGTCATCTTCTCCATATATCAAACACTTATCCCTAGTACCCTTAAGATATTTCAGGATATGTTTCACGGTTGTCCAATGATCATTACCTGGATCAGATTGATATGGGCTAGGCACACTGACACCGAAACTGATGTCAGATCTAGTACATAGAATACATTATGCTTCCAATACAAGAAGCAAATGGTAAGTTAGACATCCCAACTCTCTCTTCCTCAGTCTGAGGTGTCATTTTCTTCGAAAGATGTATGTTGTATCAGAAAGGTATATTTGTTACCTTGTAGTTGGCAAAACCACACATTTCTAATATCTTAACTAATGACCAACGTAATCACACGCGTATAATGCAAGCGCACGTATCGTTCAAGTAGTATAAAAATATCGATCCCACGATGACTTAATTTCTATTGTTGTTATTTTTGATTCTATTTATTTACAGGTATCTAATTAAAGGGAGAAGAGAATGATTGCTTGTATGATTGGTTGAATGTGGTTGCTAAATAAATAAATAAATAAAAATACCAAAGAAAATACAAAGGAAAGTAAACAAAAGACACAAACATCTAGGTTTGTGATTCCACAAAATATTATTCTAATGATGAATTGATTCTCTTATATATGTGTAACAAATCAGTTTGCTAACCTAGAACACGAAGATATGCATAAGCCTCTGTCGATGGTCAGATGCAAACACTCAAATAACTCAATTAATCATAGTCATATGTTAACCAAATTACCTGAATTCATTAAGTGCAAGTTCCAATTATGGCTACCCACGCCCGACATGTATATTCATATCTTGTAAGGAAATCTATTAAAGGGTTATCTATCCTTAAGGAAGATCGTGAGCTATTGAATCTAAGGCTGAAACCTAAAATCCATTTTCCAAGTTCATTTTAAGTTTACCATATCAATTTTATTGGTGATCAGGGAACAAGAAGCATTAAATTTAAGATTCAATAAACAAACTAAAGAATTACCCAAAATATAATTAAATCAATTATTAAGCTTATTAATATTGTGTTTCATCACTTCCCTAGAATAAAAAGAAAATGTTGGGGTTAGGGGATCCACATTTAATATTTCAAACCAAGGAATCTCACTTATTATAATATATAAATTATTTTCTGTTCTGCTTTCTCAGGAATTAATAATGTTAAACATATAAAACCAGCCATATATGCGGTAATCCATTAGTCTAATTACACCAGCCATATAGGCGGTAATCATCTGTCACATAAAGACCGACCATATAGGCGATAAAGTAATTTATATTTAAATCGACCATATATGAGGTAACATAGTCTGCCATTAATTAGTCCGGTTATATTATAATTAAGTGAGATTCACCCAGTTAATCATATTAAATGTTTCACCATTCCCCCAGCGGAAATTTAATTACAAAACATAAAAGAAAAGTAAAGAAAATAAATTATTACTATTACTGAAAATAAAAATACATAATTAAATTACTGAAAATAAATACACACAAGATGCAATCCTCAAATTCCTATTAGAAACCTAAGGAAAGCATGAGGAAAATGAAATGAAATCGAATCTAATTTATAGAAAAAAATTTCCTCTCTGTGTCGCGACGCGCAAAGGTCTGCGCGTCACGACGCCTGATGTGGCAATGCGGCAGACACGGTTTGCACAGCTATCTGATAATATGGAACGCGGAATCTATCGGCCCAATAGAATGCTAACACGTGGCACGTAATTTATTCGGTCCAATGACATATTGACACGTGGCGAAAGGTGATTCGCGGATAGTGACGTGGCAAGTTGACTCGGCATGCGGCTGACGTGGCTGACACGTGTCAGACACATGGATGACACGTGGCTGACACGTGGCACACGGTTGATGCGGTCCATTCGGATGATGACACGTGGCACGTATATTGTCGGTAGCACATGATGATGACACATGGCACGGCGCACATGTTAGTAGATTAGTTATGATATTGACACGTGGCAGACGCACGTTAGCGAGTGCACATGATTATAGACTTCTCTTATTGGTCCACGTGTCTGGCGCATGTTTGCAGTCTCCGGTGCACGTTAGCAGACGGCGTATTTTAGCACGTCATATTTTAGCAAACGGCGCATTTTAGCAGGAAATTTATATTTTTGCCCTTTTTATCCGTTTTCCACTATTTTTGGCCCCGAATCACCTCTAGAGAGTCCTGTTGTTTTATTTATCTACAAAATAACACAAGACACATCAAAATATTCACCAAACTCAAGAAACTATACAAAATATTAAGTCAAATGAGTGGGAAATAATGATCTATTTACCACTCATCAACTATGTATGTTTATTGCGACAACCCTATAAGCTTCCTAACTCTATCCCGGAAGAGTCTATACCTAGTATATAGGAAGCTTCACCCATATCTTTCATGGAGAAGTTCTTACAGAGGTAGGCTTTCACATTTTGCATCAATCATATATCATTTCCTATGATAAAGATGTCATCTACATACATGACTAGGAAAACTATCATGCTCCCACTCACTTTCTTATAAACACATGGTTCTTCCACGTTCTTGATGAATCCAGATAATCTAATTATCTTATCAAAATGACGATTCCAACTTTGGGATGCATGCTTAAGTCCATAAATAGACTTTTGGAGCTTACAAACCAAGTTTGAAGTCTCACTGGATACGAAATCCTCTGGTTGTTCCATATAGATATCCTCCTCAAGGAATCCATTTAGGAAAGCGTTTTCACATCCATCTGTAATATCTCATAGTCGTTATATGCAGCAATAACTAAAGAATCCTAATGGATATTAGCATTGCTACTGGTGAAAAAGTTTCCTCATAGTCAATCCCAGGACGTTGAGTGTAACTTTTTGCTACCAGTCGGGCCTTAAAGGTTTTCACCTTCCACCGGGCCCTCGCTTCCTTTTGTAAACCCATTTACAACCAATATGTTTAACTCATTCAGGAAGTTCAACTAAGTCATAGACTTGATTATCATGCATTGAATCCATTTCAGATTTCATGGCTTCCTGTCATTTTCCCGAATCAATATCCAATATCGCTTCTTTATACGTAGTCGGATCTGTTTCCTCCAAGAGGAGAACATCAAGGCTCGTATCAGATGTTAAAAATAGTCTTTCAGGAGGTCTTGATATTCTATTTGACTTATGTAGAACCTGTGTTGTAGATCCTTCACCTATTTGGATCTCTGGTTCCATCTCAGGTTCCTTACTGTTAGGATCAAACTCATCAAGTTCAATTTTTATACAACTCCCTTTATTTCTAAAAAATTCCTTTTCAAGAAAAGTGACAAAGCGAACAATAAATACATTTCGCTGCTCAGAATCATAGAATTGATATCCCAACGAATTTTCAGGATATTCAACAAACCTATATTTATACCCTATAGGTGCTAGTCTATCCCGCTGCATAATTCTAACGTATGCAGGACAACCCCAAATCTTTAAATGCCTAAGACTTAGATTTCTACCGAACCATATCTGATAGGGGGTCCTAGAAATATCTTTTGATGGAACTCTATTAAGTATGTGGACAGCAGTGAGTAAAGTGTAACCCCAAAGGTAATAAGGAAGATCTGTATATCTCAACATTGTTCGCACCATATCCAATAAAGTATGATTTCTATGCTCAGACACTCCATTGTGTTGAGGTGTTCCTGGTGGGCAATATTCAGCAAGAATTCCATTATACCTTAAATAACTTCTGAATTATGCACTCATGTATTCACCGCTTCGATCTGATCTAAGGCACTTAATGAATTTACTGGTTTTTTTCTACTTCATTTCTGAATATTTTGAACTTTTCGAATATTTCCGACTTATGTCTCATTAAATAGACATATCCATATCTAGATTTATCAACCATGAAAGTCATGAAGTATGTTGAACTATCACGAGCGACATGATTTAATGGACCACACACATCACTGTGTATTAGCTCCAATAAATCTCCAGTACAATGTCCAACAGCAAGAAATGGAGCCTTTGTCATTTTCCCTTGGATGCATGACTCACAAATCGGATAAGGATCTAAGCTAAGATTTTCTATCAAACCATCCTCTACCAATTTGGATAGAGGTCTAACACCTATGTGGCCCAATCTCATATGCCATAATTCAGTATTATTTAATTCAGATTTCCTACTTGTAATTTCCTCTATATTAAAGGCATCTCTACATGTTTCCAAAATATAGTGACCGTTTGATAAAGAACGTTCACATTTCAATAAATTATCTTTATCATATAAACGTAAAGTTTCATCCTTAATATTTATTTTATATCATTCTTTATCTATTATTGGCAGTGGTATTATTTGTCTGATAAGTGAGGGTACATAATAACAGTCATGTAAATTTAATTTATAACCGTTGGGGAGATCTAAAACAACCGTTCCTATGATTTTAACATCCAATGTCTCGCGATTTCCAACTCTAAGCTGGATCTCCCCTTTATTCAGCCTTCTTTTTACCCTCATTACCTGCATGGAGTTGTAAATATGAGTAGGACTTCTAGTGTCTAACACCCATCCATTATTTGCATATAAGGCTAATGATATGTCAATAATTGGAAAAACACAAAGCGTACCTGAGGGTCCTGCTTTTTCTATCAGCTCTAGACAATCATTCTTCCAGTGTCCAGACTTATTACAATGTAGAAATTGATCACGAGCCTCTTGCGGTTTTGCACCTTTGCACTTTTTAGAGTTCTTATTTGATATCTTTTTCCCCATCTTTATTTTCTTTGACCTCCCATAAGTCTTTGAAGAGCCAACTCCACCATGGAGGTACAATGTTGGGTTACCTTTCTTTAAGTCATGCTCCACTGTGCGTAACATGTTATGAATTTCTTCGTATCTAGCTTGCATCGAGTGCATATGGAAGTTTAATACAAAGCCAGTATAAGAACCATGCAAAGAAGACATAATTAAATTACGGCTCAGTCGTTCATAAATCATAATGCCCCGTCGTTCCAAGTATCGAATCTAATCGATCATATTCAAAACAGAAATGCTGACAGCTCCTCCATCATTGAGTTCAGCACGGAACAATTCCTTAGACCTCTGATAAAGTTTGATCTCTGATGAGTGGTAAATCTATCACTATTTCCAACTCATTTAACCTAATATTTTGTATAGTTTCTTGAGTCTTGTGAATATTTTGATGTGTTTTGTGTTATTTTGTAGATAAATAAAGTTCCAGGACATTCTGGAGGTGATTTGGGGCAAAACAGTGAAAATTGGACAAAAATGGCAAAATCGTCATTTCAGCGTCGCGACGCTGAAGCCTTGCGCGTCGCGACGCCCAGCATGCGCCGAATCTGATAACATGCGCCGGGTCAACGTGTCAGAATTTGAGAAGTTTGACTTTGCTAAAATGCGCCGTGACACGTGTCACCATCACAGCCAATTTGCTAACATACGCCGTGCCACGTGTCATCATCCTACGGTGCCGACAGTCGCCATCGCCACGTGTGCCACGTGTCATCCAACGTGTCGCCACATCATCCGGTCAATGAGTCAACTATGCCACGCGTCATGCCACATCATCATCCACGTCAGCAGGTCAACCGAGTCAACATGCCACGTCATCATCAGCAATCACAGCATGACACGTGTCGCCACATGTCGTAATCCTATGGTGCCGACAATTTGTCTCAGCCGCCTTGCCACGTCAGCATCAATTATTGAGTTGTCAGCCGCCTCGCCACGTGTCGCCTTATCTTCTTATCCAAATCGCCACGTGTCAAGCTGTTATTGTGCCACGCCTCACTGTTCCAGCGTCGCGACGCTGAAGCCCTTGGCGTCGCGACGTCGGACCCCTATCCGTAACTATAAATTGAGATCGAGATTTCAGAATTCATTACACCTTCCTCTCTCTTAAATTCTTTCTAAAGAGAGAGTTTCTCTCTCTAGAGTCTTTAGTTTTTTTTTAGTTTTTTTTTATTTTTAGTTTTTATTTTTGTAAATAATTTTAATTACGTTTTGTAATAATAGTAATTTAATTTTTAATTTTTACTTTTTACAGTTTTTACTATTCACCATGATAAGGTAACTTCCTCAGTTAGGGTGAAAGGTAATTCTTTTACTGTTGCTATTTAGATTAATCTCCCTTAAAAATAATATATTCACTATTTAAAATATTGACTTAAAAAGGATACCGCTATATTGGCCGGTTGGTAATTTAATTTTAATCTGGTTTAAACCTGACTAATAAAGGATACCGCCATATTGGTCGGTTGGTAATTTAATTTTGGTTCCGCCTTTATGGCTGGTTGGACTTAATTTGACTTAATCAGGATACCGCCAGACTGGTCGGTTGGTAATATTATCACAAGTTTATATATTATTTTATGGGAGATATCTAAATTAGTAGTAGTAAAAGTAATTCCTTTTACCTTAGCATTTTATTTTATTTTACTTTTCAGTATTTTTACTTTATGTCTTTTACTTTTATGTATTACTAGCCCTAGTTATGTGTTAGTTATCTGGGGTTGTGATGACTTTTAATATCACCGGTTTATAAGAGATTATTTTATAGTTTGGGTAATTTAAAGGTTTACTTATTAAGTCTTAAGCTTAATGCTTCTTGTTGTCTGATCACCAATAAGATTGATGTGGTAAATCTAAAATGAACTAGACATAGGGATTTTAGGTTTCAGCCTTAGACTTAATAGCCCACAATCTTCCTTGAGGATAGATAACCTTTAATAGATTTCCTTACAGGATAAGAATATACCTGTCGGGCGGGGGTAGCCATAATTGGAACTTAAACTTAATGAATCCAGATAATTTGGTTGACATAGACATATGGTTCAATTAGGTTAAACTGGGTATTTGTGTCTGACCATCGACAGAGGCTTACACATGATTTAGTGTTCCAGGTAAGTAAACTGATTTATTACACAACCATAAAATAATCACTTCATCTTCTAAAAGATATTAGAAGAATTCACAACCCTAGATCTTTGTGTCTTTTGTTATTTTCCTTTGTATTTTCTTTTGTCTTTTATTTATTTATTTATTTTGTAAAACCACTTTCAACCAATCAAACAATCAATCTCTTCACCCTCAATTAGATATTTGTAAATAAATAGATTCAATAATTAATAACAACAGTAGGAATTAAGTCCTCGTGGGATCGATATTTTTATACTACTTGAACGATACGTGCGCTTGCGTTATACGTGTGTGTTTACGCCGGTCAATCTATTTATTCACCTTGAATAACTCTTTGAGTGTTCGCATGATGCTCCAAGCATCCGGTACTTAAATGTACTACCTCAACAAATTTGGAACCATCGATCCCAAGAAATAGGATTTCACCTTAAGGTTATCATCATTCCATCTATTAAAAGTTTATCGCTCTTCAGGAGTGGAGTCCGGATCGATTTCAACGGGCCAATGATTGACAATGACATAAGTCAACTTTTCAAACTCCAAGACAAGATGTATGCTCATTTCCCATTCGAAATAGTTCTCGGCTCCTTTTAGTTTATTGGTATCCAAAAGTTTCATCAATGGATTAGCGGTAGCCATCTTCAAAATAATATTTTAAATAGTAGCATAATAGTTTTCATTTTAAAATAATAACAATAGATTATGTAATTTTAAATCTATTAGTGCACTCCCACTACTTTAAGTAATTTCGTAATCTCCCTTAACAGAAAAATAGGAAATTGACTATCAAAATTCCATAGTCGAAAGTGGATCCAATGACATTTACTCCAGCATCACACTATTGACTGTCTTAGACTTTATAAACTCATTAGGTAGACCTCCAATGTCAATAATATTAATGTGACTCCTAGTTTGGTCATGAACTGTTTCTTATCCTCACAATAATGAAAGTATTGGATTAAGAAGTATTTTAGGTGTATACTTGTCAATGTGCACTAATGAGCTTCGTATATACATCCTCACAATAGTGACGGTATTGGGTGTTAACTAATTATGCTGCATCTAATATTTTACCGGAGCAACCTAAGTTCCGAGCACTTATACCCTCACAATAATGACGGTTTTAGATATAAATAGTAAGAACTTATTCATCTCCATATTGACAAGATGGACCATCCAAAAATGCTCCAACATTACTAATATTATTACTTAAATAAAGTAATCACCTAATCAAGGGAGATTTATGAAAATTAAGTCATTAATTTAATTAGGTCAAAATTTTAATTTAAAACATGCAATACATATCCACTATGACTTATGCATAATTAAATTAAAATTATTATGGCATAGATTCAAAAATATGTGTTGTGTGGTTAAGCCTTGCTACTGATACCATTATGTTGGGGTAGATGTGGAACCCCTAGGGTCGGATCGGTGCCCCACGCAGCGTAATTGGGTCTAACCCATGGATATCAAGTATGAGTGTAATTTTAAATTATTTAATGAAATACTATATTCCATTACGAGTGTATAAGAAAAAACCGAGGCTGAATCGGAATCCGGAAACTCCAGAATGAGCTAAACCAAATTCAGTGTGCGTATTACCCTGACGCATGTACACAATAATTTTTTTTTTTTAAATTTATTACACAATTGCTTCAGCTTTTGCCTTCCGCTCTCTCGAAACAGAGAGCTGAAGGAATTATGATTTTTAAACCTAATTGCTTCTAACCTTCCCAAACACTTTTAAAACACCCAAAATTAATTTTAACATAAAAACCAACATCAACACATTTTATAGAATAAAAATTAAGATTTTCAAAATATCGAATATATTTACAAAAACATAAATTTATTTCAAATATGCACTTGCATAAATTTTGAATCCAAAACACAAACCAAATTAGAATCCCACAATAAAGTGACTAGTGAACAATTATAGGTCACTCAAAGGTGGTCAATGTATTCTAGAATGGTAGTCATAGCTCTAAGCTTTAATCTAGAGTTCCAAACTCTAATTTTATATTTATGTCTAACATAAGTTTTTGATCCAATTACAAGCATATTATGTTTATACTTCCAAAGCATTCTGACACAATTAGTTAGCCTAATTTCAACATTATGTATCTAATACATAATTCAACACTATATGTCTCACTAATGAAAAATATAGCTTTTAGAGAAGATCAAACTTACCTAGCAATGTTGATTCAAAGATCCAATCTACTTCTCTTTGTTGAAATGTTTGGAGAACTTCCAAGGATTATCAAGCTTGACTCCAAGATACAATCTTGATTCCAATGCTAGAAAGCTTCACCCCAAGATCCAATCTTGATTTCTCCTAAATGAAATGTGTTAGAGACCTCACAAAGCTTCTATAAACACTTCTCTAACTTAGGCTAATTTCTCTATTACTTGCTTGTATTTAGTCTTCTCAAGCTTTTGCTTTTCTTAATTAAAACATTCCTAAAGCTTACTATTTATAGCAAAACTTAGGCAATTTTTAATTAATAAAAGTTGTAATCAACTTTTATGTGGGCATAATCTAATTTGTCCAAATATGTATAATTATGTGTGACTAATCTCTATTGTATACCACTTTGATTTAATCCAATTAAATCAAGACAATGATTAGGAAATGAATTAGTTAAATGTTTGCCTCTGTGATTTAATCCAATTAAATCAAGCCAAAACCACATATTATTACTTACTTACAATTACCATAATATCCTCAAATGGTAGAGATAATTATGATTTTACTATTAAGCCCTTGTGTAATTATTGAATTAATCCAATTAGGTCATAGTAAATAATCAATGTTATCCAATAACACTTGATTATCTTAGTTAATAATTATAATATCGAATATTATTTTTTTATCAAAATTAATCGGCTACCCAAGTGCTCAACGAGTACACTTCATATTAGGACTCTATAAGTTCAGACACGTTTGTCATATAAGGCTAATATGTACACAATTCAGCCACCTCCGAATTCGCGAAGAATACGAACGACCTTTCTGAACTATAGAAGTCGAGGTCGTCACATATATTTAACAATCCCTCCATCATAGGCTATTTGAGTTATGCTTAGGAAACATAAAATACATTGTCAAGTTTCCGAGACGCACATCTCATATCGATATGTCCATGATTCTTCATAACTGATGCGATCCACCCTAGGTGATCGACTTTGGCCAAAGCTTTAAGAATCGTGACTTTACTAACATGGATACCTAAACCCCTTATGATACACATATGGGCCGACATATCCTATCTTGCTTCGTACTTGATTACTGAGTGTATTGGTCCACACCTAATGAACATCTAGAGGCCAGACTGTTAATGTTCCTATAACATGCCAATGATCACATTTAATTCATGATTAAATGTGAATAAAATCAAAGAAGTTACGCAAGTACTTACAATGATCAGATGTGGAGATTTCAAAAATCTTTTTGTTTCGTAAGCTCCAAGCTTTGTGTTGAATCTTTAATTCCAAGGGTGAGTTTCCCTATCACCTTAATCAACTCTTGAAGTGCTAGCTTTGTTTGATTATGAAGCAAAATCAAAGGGAGAATAGAAGCATTTATTCGGCCAAATGAGAGGGAGAGAGAGCTTTTGTGTTTTATTTGTATTTGTTTCAAAAACACATTATCCAAAGTGTAGGACACAGAAACTGGGTGACGCATGTTGTTCCGGGCTCGCGGCCCAGTTGGGAGTATGGAGTAGCCCACGGGGGACTAAACCGGAGAATAATGGAGTCGCCACCCGGTGTGAACCGGGAAATGATTTAAGGCCGCACTCACCCCTCGCAAGGGAAGACCTCAAACCGTTGGGTTCGGAATGGTCCCTTACTTATGTGGTTTGTAATGAATGAATTTGTGCAATATTAACCAAGTCTACTGAACATACATATTGATCAAAGTAGTCTAAATTCTTATAAAGCCTAAATCTAGGTTTGCATGCTTTAAAGATAAGTCAGGAAAGCGGTAAACATAACTCATGAATATTTAAATTAATACATGCGGAACAAACATATGGCCAAGGAATTTGGCCGTTCTGAATGTTGGACCTCGCATACTCGGTTGAACGTATTCCACGTCAACCGAGCACGCCGTGTCCAGGACAACAAAATAAAATATAATAAAGGGTGCCCTCAGGTCTTACCTTTTTAGTCGCTTTCCGGGAGTGCGTTTCACGGTGCCGGAAGGGATATCGTTTCGCTGTTTTCACTAGTCCGCTGTTTCCACTGTTTTCATAGGTTCACTGTTTTCTCTGTTTTCTCACCGTTTTCACTCGCAGTTTCCGTTTGCTATTTTCTCTGTTTGGGGTTGCTGTTTTCAATCTATTTTTCCTCTATTTTCTTCGTGGTTTTCTCTCCGTTTCAACAATAGTTTCTTAATCTATTATTCCTCACTGTTCGGGGCTGTTTGCAAGGGGGCTAGGGTTTAGCGTGAAGGTTTGTAATGTGGACAGAGGGTGTTTGTGCGTGAACAAAAGCAAGGCAAGGGCTGGGCTATGAGTATGGTTCGTGTGGGTGGTCTGTTGAAGCAAGAGGCATGAAGTCGAGGGGGCAAGGGTTTCACGTGCATGTTGCATGAGGCTGCATGAGTAATGCATGGAAGGCGTATTTGTGTGAGGTTGAGAGGTGTGGATGAGTTCACTGGTTTTGTTGATTAAGTGCGTGCATGGTCAGGTGGCGGATTGGCTTCTGGACGTGTCGATGGTGTATTTGTTTGTTAGCATGTTGATGCGGCTGTAAGGCTAGATGGAGCAGAAGGCCATTGACGTGAATATGGGTAGTGGTGGTTTGTTATGTAATCAAGGTTTGTGGGCTTTGAATTCGTGTGGGCTGAGTGAAGTAAATGAGACGTGTGCATGAAGAGTCCAGAGGAGGAGCTAAGGGGGAGTTGAAGGCTTTCACGTGGAGGACTACTGTGTTTGTTCCTTTGTGTGTGTCACGGCTTCTGGTGGCTTCTTGCGTGAGGCTATTGAGTGTAGAGGTTATACGCGTGAGTTAAAGGAGGCAAGGTGATCATATGTTTGGAGTAGTGAGGCAGGCGTGAAGGGCTGTCATGCATGGGAGTTAGGGTTACTGGTTCATGTGTTTTATGAGAGGGAGTGAGGACTCTGTGAGTGGCGCATGTTGGGGAGCTGGGAGCAGTGTGAGGGGGGTGTGATTTACGTTGAAGGGCTGCTGGCAGTGGGCGACGTGATGTTTTGGAGCAGGTTTTGTGAGTGTGGGTGGAGTCGGTCAGTAGGTTTCATTTTTTTGTGTTTGAGCTGAGTGTGTTGGCAGTGTGGCGTGATGAGTGAAGGCTACGTGTGATGCTAGGGGACGTGGTGGCTGTTGAAGGCTGAGCTGCGCATGCCGTGTCTGTGTGTTGTGGATGTGCAAGGTGTCTAATGGAGGGGGGGCTGGTCGTGAACTGGGCGTGAGGCAGTGAAGGGTTGTGATGGGTTTGTGAGCCTGGCTTGAATGTGTATTAGGTGTTCCAAGGCAGAAAAATGAGGGTTTAAATAGGCAAATGGAGGGCATTAATGAGATTGGCAAGTGATAATGAAAGGTAATCAATTTGATGACAAGTTTTGTTTGGAAATGGAAGGAAGGTAATATATAATTGTGATTCTTTGTTGAAAATGAATAAAGGTTGAAAGGAAAGGAAATGAAATGACATGTTTTGTTGGGAAATGGTAGAAAGGTTATGTATAATTGTGATCCTTTGTTGAAAATTCAAAAAAGAAATGTGATGGAAAATGAAGAAAATGAGAGGGGATGGTGATGGGCGTGGGGTGTGATGGCTAAATGATGTGGGGTTGATCTAATAATGCCTTGGAAATTAGGTGTCAAGTTAAAAGGTGAGATCAAAGGTGTAAAGTAAATTGGTGGAAGGATAAATCATGTTTGAATAGTGCAAGGAGGGTGAAATCATGTGCATGGGCGTGGGCTTTATGGATGGTGGACTTGGTGTTTGATTTGTCTTGGTTTCATGGGCTTTGGATGTGGGTTTAGGTGGGCTTAGAGTGGTTTGCGGGAATTTCGGGCGAAAGATATACCTCGAAACGAAGATTCAACAAGCAAACTCCGAGCAAACTTAGCGAATCAAAACCAATAATATGTCAATTCTTGACTTCTCCTTTCCGACGACCGTTTTCCGCAACTTCCACGACTTAAAGGTAGTGCCTCCTTATGAGACTCCTCATCGGGTTCGATATGCAAAAATGCAAGCCTACACAAAGTCAACTCACAAGTTGTGTATATGCTTTACCACAAGCAAAAGCAAAAGTGTTTGAGGGAAAATGGCAAATAATGTCTCCAACAACTTCCATCACTCAAGTTGACACTTGATACACTAGTGATGTAAGTTGGTGGAACCCACTTGAACTCAAAATTCAAGTGGCTTGCTCAACACACTTCGGGCTCGGGTTCGCTTAATCCGATTAAATGAATTTTCCGTCGCGACGTAATTAAATCGAATTTAATTAAATAATAATGCCTCGCAAAATTATTACAAAAGTCGCTCGCGAATTAATTATAAATTAATTCATTCGCTTGAATCAAAATTCAATTTTAATTCCGCTTTGAAATCTAATTTCAATTAATATATCCAATATATTATTTAATCGATTAATTCCAAATTAATCGCGTTCTCTCTTCTAATCGAATTTTATCCCAGATAAATTATTGTTGCAATTAATCTCAGATTAATTTTCTATCTCTTAATTAATTCTGTTCGAGTCAAATGTGATCGGTGAATCTTTGGGAAGCGACCCAAGAGATTCATGGATATATTGGCAGTAAATCCGGTCATCGGACTATCCGAACACGTGCGTACCCCGTACCAAATTCTTACCGATTTACAAGACATAGTTGGCTTCTAGCAAAGCACCGTGCCTACCGAATTCTCCAGAAATATTCAACGAAGAATATATAATCTTTATCAAGCGTAGTATAATATGTATTGCGTATTACGATCCAGTATTGGATGTCACATGCTAGGCCTGGGGCTGGAATTGTGTCTGCCCCGTACGAAGTATATATCAGATCACTAGCAACTAGTCTCTTTAATCAGATAATCATGACCTTGTTATACTATCCTGATAACTGCAGTATATAAGAGTACCAGTTCTGTATCCTGCGTGATCATCATCTCCATATGGCTGAAGTGACACTTCCATCTTGACATCACACCCAATACACTACGATGCTCAGTAAACCCAGAAGAGGCATACACAGAACCTTTTAAAGCCCCGAACGACCAAAACCAAAGTGTACTAATTGTCGCAAGTATTAGCGATGAAAGTCTCAGGTTAAGACCATATACACCTACCCTGATTCGGATTCCCATAGACAAATAGTCATACTATCAATAGGATTCTAAGGGGTCTATCCAGAGCGATGTTGTTCCCGATCTAACGGCTAATAGAACCTCCTATCGCACTTGCATAAGTATCCAATACTTAAATATATGAGAACTATGCCATTAAGCTTCCATAACGCGCACAAGTGCAATACTAGTCTATTCCGCATTATCGATGTTCAGTCTCGATAATACTACGACTAGGGATATTTAATGATTAAACCATTCGTGGATTGATACTGTCCCATATCCTATTAATCCGGAACTAATCATAAGGACTTTTATCATTTATATATCTAAGTAATCTAATTACAAAATGATAGAATAACAATTTCATTTGTCACATAGTTAATTTGTACAAAAACCACAATTTCTTTTACAAATAGTGATGCTATGGGTCATAATTGTCCAACAATCTCCCACTTGGCTCATAGCCAATCACTCAAGTATCTAACACCTGAACTATGTACATGTCGCTCAAACTTCTGCTGAGAAATGCTTTCGTCAGCGGATCTGCAATGTTGTCATCTGAAGTAATTTTTTAAATCTTCACATCGCCACGATGAATGATCTCACGAATCAGATGGAAATATCGAAGTACATGATTGGATCGTTAATGAGACCACGATTCCTTAGCCTGCGCTATAGCCTCGTTATTGTCACAATACAAAAGAACAGGCTCAGCTGCTAACGAAACTACTCCTAATCCATTTAGGAATATTCGGATCCAAACTGCCTCTTTTGCTGCCTCAGCTGCAGCGATATATTTCGCTTCTGTTGTTGAATTGGCAACAGTCTCTTGCCTGGAAGATTTCCAGCTCACTGCTCCGTTGTTCAAACAAAATATGTACCCAGATTATGACTTAGAGTCTTCTTTATCAGTTTGGAAACTTGCGTCGGTAAACCCAGTTTCCTTAAGTTCTCCATCTCCATAAACTAAGAAAGCATCCTTAGTTCATCTAAGATATTTAACGTAAGCAATACATCCTTATGGTAATGTCATTGCCAATAAGCAATACATCATCAACGTAACGAACAATGAATGTTAGTGCACTCCCATTAACCTTCTTATATACACAAGAATCATCTTCATTTTGAATGAAATCATATTCTTTTATGATCTCATCAAAACGTTGGTTCCAAGAACGCGATGCTTGCTTCAATCCATAAATGGATCGATTTAACTTGCAAACCTTGTTTGCATGTTTTGGTATGATAAAATCGTCAAGCTGTTATATATAAACATCCTCCAATAGGTTTCCGTTAAGGAAATCAGTTTTGACGTCCATCTGCCATATTTCATAATCAAAATATGCATCAATAGCAAGCATTATCCGAATGGATTTAATCATGGCAACAGGTGAAAAAGTTTCATCGTAATTGACACCATGTCATTGACGATACCCTTTCGCTACAAGCCTAGCTTTGTATGTTTATATGTTGCCATCCATGTCCGTCTTCTTCTTGGCTTTACGCCTTCTGGGCATCAACCTGTGCCTAGACTTGGTTGGTATACATGGAATCCATTTTGGACTTCATGGCATCTTGCCATAAAACGGAGTCGATGCCTTGTATCGCTTCTTCATACGTAGCCGGCTCATTATCCTCAATAAGATTATTATCTATGTGAGGCGAGATCAGAAACCCATACCTCTCAGGTTGTTTTATGACTCTCTACGATCTACGTGGTTCTTGTGTATTAGAAGATTGTGGTACAGTCTCATCCCTGATGAACTGTTCGTGTTTCGTTTGGGAGTCGATGCCAGAAATAGTATCACTACGATTTTCATCGAGTTCTACTTTCCTCCCACTTACCACTGCATTTAGGAATTCCTTTTGAAGGAAAACCGCATGGAGAGCAACAAATACCTTGTTCTCTTGTGGATTGTAGAAGTAATATCCTTTGATTTCCCTAGGATAACCTACAAATAGGCACTTAGCCGATTTGGGTTCTAGTTTGGTACCATCCAAACGTTTAACGTATGCCAAGCATCCCCAAATCTTCAGGAATGAGAAACCCGGTTTCTTTCCAGTCCATATTTCATATGGAGTCTGTCCAATAGACTTTGACGGAACCTTATTCAAAATAAGTATTGCACTGTTCAATGCATATCCCCAGAAAGAAATTGGTAGCTTAGTGCGACTCATCATAGACCTTACCATGTCCAACAAAGTTCGGTTTCTTCGTTCGGACACACCATTTAATTGATGTGTTCCGGGAGGAGTCCTCTGTGAAAGAATACCATACTCTTTCAAGTAATCGAGAAACTCATTGCTTAAGTATTCTCCACCACGGTCCGACTGTAATGTTTTAATACTTTTGCCGGTCTATTTTTCTACTTTGTGTCGAAACTCTTTGAATTTATCAAAAGATTCCGACTTGTGTCTCATAAGATACACATAACCATAACATGATGCATCATCTGTAAAGGTTACGAAGTATTCATATCCACCTCTAGCTTGGCTAGACATGGGCCCACATATGTCACTATGAACGAGAGCTAACAGTTCGGTGGCACGAACACCTTTACCACTAAAAGGCGTTTTAGGCATCTTGCCTAATAAACAAGATTCACAGACGTAATATGAATTAGGATCAAATCCGTCCAAGTATCCACTCTTCGAAAGTGTGGATATACGAGTCTTGTTTATGTGTCCCAGATGATAATGCCACAGATAAGTTTCATCTGTTTTACTCATTTTCAGCCTTTTGTTTGTCATGTTATATGTTTAAGATTCATTTATATTCAAAATATAAAGACCATTATTTAAATTAGTAGTGCATATCTCAAAATCATCTTTATAAACAAAACACAATGTGTTCCTGAATACAAAGGTATACCCACAATGGGTTAAACAAGATACAGATATAATATTTCTAGTCAAACTAGGTACATAATTACAATCTGATAAAATAAGTACATGCCCCGAGGGCCGTTCCAAAATGTAGGTCCCAACAGCCAAAACTGCGACTCTAGTCCCATTTCCAACTCGGAGGTCGATCTCTCATGAAGCCAGTCTCCTGCTAATCTGCAGATCCTGCACATAAGTACATATAGGAGTACCACATCCAGAATCAAAAATCTAATTTTTAAAACTAGAAGTAGACATGTTTATTTCAATAACAAACATACCTAAAGCCGGTGCCTTGCCCGCCTTCACTTCCTTCATGTGCGCCTTATACTCACGACAGTCACGCTTCCAGTGACCCAGTTTGCCACACTGTAGGCAGAAATCTTGGGATTTGTCATTTGCCTTCCCAGAAGACTTTGATGATTTGGCCTTGCCCTTTCTTTTCTTCTTCTTCACACCTCCAGAAAGCCTTCGGCCAAGCCTTCGCTTTCTGAGATGTCGAAGCAAGTGCAGCTCGTGCTTCTTGCCCTTTAAAAGCTCATTTTCTGCCTCTTTCAGCATTGCCATCAACTCTCCAAGAGTCTTTTCTTGGTTCATCATATTATAGTTCATGATGAACCCGCTCCAGCTATTAGGAAGAGACTGTAAGATCAAATCTATGGAAGTCTCAGCCTCAAAAGTTATGCCCAGCTGACCCAGTTGTTCGATGTCAGCAATCATCTGTGACACATGATGCTCGATAGATGTACCCTCTGACATACGAGAGCAAAAGAGCTTATTCTCAATTCATACTTCTGCAATCTAAGGTTAGATCGGTGAAGGTCCCTCAATTTCAACATCATTTCATAAGGATCCAATCTCTTGTTTTGACGACGAAATTGTGGGGTCATTGCAGCAAGCATGATGGATTGAGCAGTTGAGTTGTCATCACTGTGAGTCTTCCAAAGCTCAAGCTCAAGTGGTTGCTCAATTCTGAGCTTAGGCCCGAGAGGTCTCTCTATCGTATAGAGCATCTTCTCAGCCCCCAGGACAATCATGAGTTTCATATCCCAGTCAGGAAAATTCACCCCGTTAAAGACATTTTCGCCCATGATAATGTCTCTAACGTTGATCTTTCCAACCATCTTAATTGCAATAGTCTAACTATTCAATTAATGATTTCGGGTACCGTCCAACTGTTAAAAGAAATAATAAAATATTAGTCCAACTAATATAAATATATAATGACGAAAATGATTTGAAAGCGCGTGTTTGGCAAGTATTAAACGAAATTGCAAATTTAATACTGGCCTCCCACTATTTTTCGGCAAGCCTCTAACCCTCTGTTGAGTACTCGGGAAACCTAGTTTCCTAGTGGGCTAGGATCCCGTTAAATATCACACAACCTTGACTTTGGCCAACAAGCTGTATGAAACTTAACTAGGTAGATATCTAAGATCAATTGGATCTCATCCAATTCCTAGATCCGGTAGGTGGACCTCCAAGTCCGAAACATATATCCAATATATTTCCTAACCTTTTCCTCTGAATCAACTAAGTCTTGGCTTTGGCTCAACAAGCTTAATGATTCCAGTTAAGCGCGACCCATTGACAGTGGGAAAGCTTCGTAATCCACGTCGATGTACAGAAGTGACCTTGACTTTGGCCAACAAGTCACAATTGCCCAAGACATGCGATATATAACAAAGCTTTAATGGTTCAAACACATCCGCGATGGACATTGATCTTGACTTTGGCCAACAAACCAATGCCAATCTTGGATTTTGAGAGAGAACCACTCAATGGAAGGAAAAACGTTTAATATTTGATTGAGGGTTTTTTTGCGTAAATTGGCAACCAATTTATTATCTTTGATTAGGTCTCATCATGCACCCTTAAGCATGCATTCTAAAAGCATAATAAGGCGCGAAATAAATTAATAATGATATGCGGATGGATATATAACAAACTTTGTTCCTAGAATAAATCTCTCTCTTTCCTCTCTCCCCGTATCACTATTCTTACTTCTTGACCGGCGTAAACACACACGTATAACGCAAGCGCACGTATCGTTCAAGTAGTATAAAAATATCGATCCCACGAGGACTTAATTCCTACTATTGTTATTAATTGTTGAATCTATTTATTTACAAATATCTAATTAAATGGAAAAGAGATAGATTGTTTGTTTGATTGGTTGAATTTGGCGTTGCTAAATAAATAAATAAATAAAAAGACAAAAGAAAATACTAAGGAAAATAACAAAAGACACAAAGATATAGGGTTGTGATTTATTCCAATATCATTTTAATGATGAAGTGATTATTTTATAGTTAGGTAATACAATGATTTATTAACCTGGAACACGAAATTATGGGAAAGCATCTGTCGATGGTCAGACACAAATACCCAGTATAACCCAATTGAACCATATTCCTATGTCAACCACATTATCTGGATTCATTAAGATTAAGTTCCAATTATGGCTACCCTCGCCCGACAGGTATATTCCTATCCTGTAAGGAAATCTATTAAAGGGTTATCTATCCTCAAGGAAGATCGTGGGCTATTGAGTCTAATGTCTTAAACTTAAAATCCCTATGTCTAGTTCATTTTAAGTTTACCTAATCAATTTTATTAATGGCCAATTAATAAAAAGCATTAAGATTAAGACTCAATAAATAAATCTTTATATTACCCAAACTATAATCTAACCCTTATAAACTGGTGATATTGAAATTCATTACAACCCCAGATAACTATTTAGTTACAACACATAACTAGGGCTAGTAACTGAAAAATAAAAGACATAAAGTAAAAATACTGAAAAGTAAAAGACATAAAGTAAAACTGAAAAGTAAAATGAAATAAAATGCTAAGGTAAAAGGAATTACTTTTACTACTACTAATTTAGATATCTCCCATAAAATAATATATAAACTTGTTATAATATTACCAACCGACCAATCTGGCGGTATCCTGATTAAGTCAAATTAAGTCCAACCAGCCATATAGGCGGTACCATAATTAAATTACTAACCGACCAATATAGCGGTATCCTTTTTAAGTCAGGTTTAAACCAGATTAAAATAAATTGCCAACCGACCAATATAGCGGTATCCTTTATTAATCAGTATTTTAATTAGTAAATATATTATTTTTAAGGGAGATTAATCTAAATAGTAACAGTAAAAGAATTATCTTTCACCCTAGCTGGGAAATTACTTTCTCATGAATAGTAAAAACTGTAAAAAGTAAAAACTAAATTACTATTATTAGAAATGGTAATTAAAATAAATTACAAACTAAAAATAAAAAAAATAAAATTAAAAATATTTTTAGAGAGAGAAACTCTCTCTTCATCAAAGAGATGAGAGAGAGAAAGGCACACGGAATTATGAAAATTCGCGCTGTATTTATAGAAAATTTTGTCTTTAGCGTCGCGACGCCGGGTCAGCGTCGCGACGCTGGAATAGTAAGACGTGGCACGCTGAGAAGGCGACACGTGGCCTGGCGGCTGACTGTTCACGCGACACGTGGCAAGGCGGCTAAGACTCAATTATTGTGATGACGTCATTGATGATGTCATGCTGACGTGGCGATGATGTGGCACTGACGTGGCGAAGACGCGTGTTTCAATTGTCGGCACAATAGGACTGCGACACGTGGCGACACGTGTCACGCTGTGATTGGCTGATGCTGACGTGGCAAGTTGACTTCGTTGACCTTGTGACGTGGCTGATGACGAGGCGACACGTGGCGAAGTTGACTCGTTGACCGCTGACATGGCTGATGACGAGGCGACACGTGTCAAGTCTGAGTGTCGGCAGCATATGATGTTGACACGTGGCACGGCGCACGTTAGCAGATTGGATGTGATGGTGACACGTGTCACGGCGCATTTTAGCAAAGTCAAACTTCTCAAATCCTGATCAGTTGACCAGGCGCACATTAGCAGATTCGGCGCATGCTGGGCGTCGCGACGCGGAAGGTCTGGGCGGTGCGACGCTGGAAAATTACCAAAATGCCCTTTTTCGCCAATTTTCACTGTTTTATTCCAAATCACCTCCAGAATGTCCTGAAACTTTATTTATCTACAAAATAACACAAAACACATCAAAACATTCACAAAACTCAAGAAACTATACAAAATATTAGATTAATGAGTGGGAAATAGTGATATAAATACCACTCATCACACCCCCAAACCTAACATTTTGCTAGTCCTCGAGCAAAATACAGAATAAAATAACAGAATAAAATTTAACTAAGCCTTTTCGTAGGGATCACGGTTGCATTTAGCATATGCAACAAGCCTTTAAACCCCTAGGTGTCCCTAGTGGACGAGTTGTAGTCTCGTGAGGGTTTACACAGCAATGATCCCACAAACATTTTACAAAAGTAAAAAGGCAGTAAAACTAATGCACACAAAAGCAAAAAGACAAGAGAAAAGAGAATAAAGAAGATAGTAACTAATCAGGTGAAACTTCTACTACAAGTTTCTAGTTGTTTTTTTTCTTTCTAAATTACTAAATAAGTAAATTCTCCGATTATTTTTACCATTCTCCATATACACAGCCAACATAATATTAAACAACTCATTTTTGCCCACAACAGTCATAAATGCAGTTGATAAGAGAGTAATATTTTTGTCCTAAAGTTCTATCAGATTTCACATCTTTTTGTAGCAATGGAATAATTTTTCTGATTTTTCTGATTTTTTCTTTGCTTTTCTGAATTTTGACTTTTTATTTATATACAATACCTTCCGTCTATGTAGCGAGCTTTGGGTCGGTGGCTCCCAAACCAGTTGGCTTTAGGGCACCAGGTGTTAAGACACCCCTACGAACTTAATTACTCAGACTTCAGATATAGATATAATTTTTTTTTGCAGCATCTTCGATCCATGTAACGAGCTTTGGGCCAGTGACTCCCAAACCAGTTGGTTTTAGGGCACTAGGTGTTAAAACACTCTTACAGACTTAATAACCCGGATCTTAGATACTTTTTTTTTATTCCATAACTATTTATAGATGCTTCCTCCAATTAAACTAGAGCACGGAATATTACAAACTTTTCAATTACAGCTCATGTCTGTATGTTACTATGCATGTTGATAATACCTGTCAAATGAGCATATGAAGATTCATTTTAGTCAGTATTATGGAGAATTCACAAATTAAATAATTCAAAAGGAAATAAACAAAGATAACTTATTTCGAAATAAATGGTTTGAAATACGTCTCAGAGTGGAAACTCCTTACTCAGCTATTTCTTACCAATTCACCTTTTTAGTTAAAATAAAAACACAAAAATGCAAAATATTTTTGTAATTTTTTGAAAATTTTTCAATTTTTTTTTATTTTTCGAATAAATTTTGGACTAAAAATAAAAACACAATACAAACAAGTACTATTAACTATACCTCACCCCCAAACCTAAATGTGACATTGTCCTCAATGTCTTAAACAGTAGAAGAAGAGTTTAGAAAACAATACCTGATTAGTTGAAATTCTACAGGAAATTAAAGGTTAAGATCCAGATTAATCCTACGCCTCTTACCACGATCGTCTTCGGACCAATTTATCTTTGAAATGATAGGGTCAACTTTCGGTTCATAGGCTATGAGTTGGTCAATTAGATCTGGAGCAGTTCTGGCAGTAAAAATGAGTTCTTTTAAAGGTTTTGACACGAACCCATTTCTTCGAGCATCATCAAGAAACACACAAAGAAAATCATAAAACCCATCAACGTTAAGTAGTCCAAGCGGTTTCTGGTGTATGTTCAGGTTCGCCCAAGATAGTACAATAAATATTTCCTCCAATGTGCCCAAACCACCTGGGAAAGCAATAAAAGCATCAGAACGGTTAATCATTTCTACCAGTCGTTCAGACATACCTGGCACAATTAGTTCCTCTCCGTTCGTTGGTTCAATAAGATTTGCTTCTGCCAAGGGTTTTTGAATGATTCCCAAAACGTGACTGCCTCCTTCCTGTACGGCCTTTGAAACA
Organism: Zanthoxylum bungeanum; assembly: GCA_019454045.1. Classification (NCBI taxonomy): domain Eukaryota; kingdom Viridiplantae; phylum Streptophyta; class Magnoliopsida; order Sapindales; family Rutaceae; genus Zanthoxylum; species Zanthoxylum bungeanum. Next base: position 261,292 of record SKCR01032897.1, read on the forward strand.
ATCCCCATTAGTCCAAGATTACCTCCTCCCCATATATTAAGTGCATATTCCTTGCTGCTAAGATTCGACCCAATTCCTGTGCTGCTTCTATGTATTGCGGTTTAGTACCAACTGTACTACCGCAAAACACACAGATGTTTTCAACTCGTCTTCTTGAAGTGGTTTCCATTTTTTTTTTTACTCTGAATGTCTTCAGAAGTGCAATGATGAGTTGAATTTATAATACCTGAAAAGGGTGAGCACAAGTTTCTTCCAGAGGACGATTGTTAGCTAAACAACAAAAGAAATCGTGAAAGGTCAAAAAGTCTGGATCCTGTCTACGAAAATAAAGATAATTACAACAGAAAAGCGAATCAAAGCAATAATTAAGGCAACGGAATTGTGTATGCAATACGCAACTCGCATAGTATAAATTCATTAGGATGTGTCTCAAGACTTAATTCTTTACTCAGCCATCACAAATGAATTAGCTCTTTTTTTTTTTTGATTGACAAACACAATTCCTTCTGTATTAAAATGCTCCGTTTGTGCTTTTCCCTACAAACATAACACACAAAATTAAAAAGTTCAGACTATGTATACACAAAAGAGTTCAGAAGATAATACCACTGGTCAGCTGAAATTTTACAGGAAAAATTACCGATAGAAAAATTTATGTTCAATTTACGTTTTTTTTTTACCACGATCGATAATTGACCATTTTTTAGTGAAAATTTCGACAGAGTCTCCTCTAAAAACTCAAAATTTCCCCAAATTCATTCTAAAACTAACACTTCAAAAATCACCACAATGTCAAACTTCGCCCCCAATTCTACAAAATTCCATCGATCTGGCAATTCTAAACTCAGAATTCAGCCGGTTATTCACTGCCAAACTTCCAAATTCACAATCCTCCAATTTCAACAAAATCAACCACAAAACTCATTCAATTTTCGATTATGCCCCTTTACTGCCAAAATTTCAAAACCTGTAACATCCAATTTCAAAATTAACCACACAAATTATCCACAAAAATCAGATCTGATTATGGAAGGTTTTGATCGTGGGTTTGGTGACTGTCTTGGTGATTCACGGTGGTGGGTATCTCGGCTTTGTGGTTCACGGCTCGGCTGGTGATGACTTGCTCACGGCAAGGATGGCTCTCGGTGGGTTGGCTGAAGGTGTTCAGCAAGTGTGGATTTTGTTTTTGCTCGGCAGTGGGTTCGGCTTTGAGTGTCTCTCGGTGTGGTCGATAATGATGATTGATTTCGAAGAGTAAGATGATGATGGGTTTGATAGATCTCGGTCAAATGCTCTCGTTGGTGGCTCTCGGCTAGCTGGATCGTGCGTGGTGGGTGGTGGCTCTCGGGGATGGTTGTTTGTTGGTGGTGATGATTTGGCTGCTGGGTTGAGAGAAAATGGTGAGATCTGTGAAGAAGGAGGAGTGATCTGTGCGTGGTGGCTGCTTATGTCTCTGGTTTCAAACGCGTGTCGCGACGCTGAAAATTGCCTAGCGTCGCGACACTCGGTTCTTTAGGGTTTTGACGCAGGATTTTTTTTTTTTTTTTTTGGCAAAACCATGTCTTGCGACAGATAAATCCATAGGGACGCGTCCCAAGAGCTGATTCCTTACTCGGCCGTCTCTACTGGATCAACTTTGTATCTTCGTGATTTTGTCAAATTTTTATTTTGTGAAAATCCCGCTTGTTCTGGTTTGCTTTGTCCTGATAAATTCCATTTTTAATTTTTCCTGCAAAACTCATACACAAAATTAAAAAGTTCACACAAAATATGAAAACAAAATACAATAAAATGCATGGGTTGCCTCCCTGCTAGCGCTAAATTTTTCGTCTTCAGCCAGACGTGACTGAAATTCATCTGTTAAGGAGGTTTCAATGTCGTTTTGGATGTCCTATCAAAGACAATCCCATGAGCGTTGCTTTTGAAGGGTCTCTTCCAACGGTAAAGTGGCAAAAAGAATTTTGTCTTATTCAGTGATCGAGCCACCTTTTTGATCTTTGTTGCTCCAATAGTTCCTGCAAAGAAAGAAATAAAATTAGGAGGTCTCGTATGGTGCTTGACTTGGAATGGAAGTTCAATTCTTTCAAGCTTCTGGGTGATTTCTTTGATCAGTACTCCCCAAAACAGCGATGTTTTTCCTGAATGCTCTGGATCTTTAATAAGGTCAGACGTTTGCTCTTCTATTTGCTCTGCTTCTTGCTCCACCTTTTCTTCACAGATGTATTTTAAAATTTCCATATTCAGCTCTTCATCTGTCATCTGTGGCGACACGTGTCACGCTGTGATTGGCTGATGCTGACGTGGCAAGTTGACTTCGTTGACCTTGTGACGTGGCTGATGATGAGGCGACACGTGGCGAAGTTGACTCGTTGACCGCTGACTTGGCTGATGACGAGGCGACACGTGTCAAGTCTGAGTGTCGGCAGCATATGATGTTGACACGTGGCACGGCGCACGTTAGCAGATTGGATGTGATGGTGACACGTGTCACGGCACATTTTAGCAAAGTCAAACTTCTCAAATCCTGATCAGTTGACCAGGCGCACATTAGCAGATTCGGCGCATGCTGGGCGTCGCGACGCGGAAGGTCTGGGCGGCGCGATGCTGGAAATTACCAAAATGCCCTTTTTCGCCAATTTTCACTGTTTTATTCCAAATCACCTCCAGAATGTCCTGAAACTTTATTTATCTACAAAATAACACAAAACACATCAAAACATTCACAAAACTCAAGAAACTATACAAAATATTAGATTAATGAGTGGGAAATAGTGATATAAATACCACTCATCACTTCTACCCAATTACATAATACATTAAAGAAACATTATTTACATTAAGGGGAATTGGTGAGAAGAGAAGTACAAAGAGATAAAGAGATAATAGACTGGACACGTAGGTCCAATTTAATAAATTCTAAATTTATTACAACAATTTGCAAAATTGCCCACACCCTTCTAATATCCATCTGATATACATTATTCATACAATACATCCATGTATTCACACAAAGCATGTTATTCAATCAATCTAATCCAATTAATTAATCTTTGAATTAATGATCATCCAATGTTCAAATAATGATTTGATTTGTGCGAGTCCAACTCGTTTAAGAATAAATACTCAAAGTACGTATTCTTGAATTATATCGAACTACAATTTTAAATCCAATTTAATTTGTATTCAATACTAATTCAAATTTAATTCCAAATTAAATAATTACACTTATTTATGTGCCTTTTAGAGTTATATTCTAAATCTAATCTAAATGGGTCTCAAAGGCCCAATTAGTATCCAATACTATTTTAATTAAAGTCCAATGGGCTTTTAATTAATTTTTAAGGCATGAGCTTTGGCCAATATGAGTCAAACCCAAGATGCCAAGGCACAATTAGGAATCACCATTTGCCATAAAATAAATTTTGTCCCATTAGGCCCAATTAAATATTAAAAGGCCCAATAGTTATATTTGGACTTTATGAAATGGTTTTAGGCCCAATTTGGATCCAATCCAATTGTCATAAACCAAGCTTGGCCCAACCAAGCCCATTAAGCCCAAATACAACAAAATTAGCCCAATCCAATTTTACAGACTAATTTTAATTAATATAACATTCCAAATATCACATTAATTTTAATTAAAGTGTAATAGCCATAATTAATTAGTTAAACTAATATTTCCAAAACATCAATTAAACTAATTAATCATGCTTTAATATATTCAATTCATGTCCAACACAATTGAAGCAAAAATCAATCTTTTTCATGCTTATGGTTCACAGCAATCTCAAGAAATAATATCCAATTTTGATTTCAATCAAATTAAATCAAAAATCAATATTCATTTCAAGCTTTAAACATATCCAATAGTCTAAAATCAAAAAATCACCATGATACGTGCTAGGGTTCATATTCGGCCACTTGGTGAATTTTAGGGAAAATTAATCCAATCAATTTTTCTCAAATTTTAAGATGCACAAATCTAATTCATCATCATCAAAGCTCAACCAAACAACCAATTTGGAAAAATCATGCTCCAAACATAAAAATCCCAAATAAAATCCATAAACCCTAAATGTAAATCATGCTTAGAAAAGGCTCTGATACCATTGTTAGTGTTCCTAGAACATGTCAATGATCTCTAATTCATGATTAAATGTGAATAAAATCAAAGAAGTTGAGGAAGTACTTACAATGATCGGATGTGGAGATTTCAAAAATCTTTTTTGTTTTGTAAGCTCCAAGCTTTGTGTTGAATCTTTAATTCCAAGGGTGAGTTTCCCTATCACCTTAATCAACTCTTGAAGTGCTAGCTTTGTTTGATTTTAAAGCAAAATCAAAGGGAGAAGAGAAGCATGTATTCGGCCAAGGGAGAGGGAGAGAGAGCTTTTGTATTTACTTTGTATTTGTTTCAAAAACACATTATCCAAAGTCAACTCACAAGTTGTGTATATGCTTTACCAAAAGCAAAAGCAAAAGTGTTGGAGGGAAAATGACAATTAATACCTCCAACCACTTCCATCACTCAAGTTGACACTTGATAGACTAGTGATGTAAGTTGGTGAGACCCACTTTAATTCAAAATTCAAGTGGCTTGCTCAGCACACTTTGGGCTCGGGTTCGCTTAATCTGATTAAACGAATTTTATGCCGCGACGTAATTAAATACAATTTAATTAAATAATAATACCTCACAAAATTATTACGAAAGTCGCTCGCGAATTAATTATAAATTAATTCATTCGCCCGAATTAAAATTCAATTTTAATTCTGCTTTGAAATCTAATTTCAATTAATATATCCAATATATTATTTAATCGATTAATTCCAAATTAATCCCGTTATCTCTTCTAATCTAATTTTATCCCAGATAAATTCTTACCGCAATTAATCCCAGATTAATTTTCTCTCTCTTAATTAATCCTAGATTAATTCTGTTCGAGTCAAATATCATCGGTGAATCTTTGGGAAGCTACCCAAGAAATTCCTGGATATGTTGGCAGTAAATCCGATCGTCGGACTATCCGAACACGTGCGTACCCCGTACCACATTCTTACCGATTTACAAGACATGGTTGGCTTCTAGCAAAGCACCGTGCCTACCCAATTCTCCAGAAATATTCAACGAAGAGTATATAATCTTTATCAAGCGTAATATACTATGTATTACGTATTACGATCCAGTATCGGATGTCACATGCTATGCCTGGGGCTGGAATTGTGTCTGCCCCGTACGAAGCATATATCGGATCATTAGCAACTAGTCTCTTTAATCGGATAATCATGACTTTGTCATACTATCCCGATAACTGCAGTATATAAGAGTATCAGTTCTGTATCCTGCGTGATCATCATCTCCATATGACTGAAGTGACACTTCCATCTTGACATCACACCCAATACACTACGATTCTCAGTAAACTCAGAAGAGGCATACATAGAACCTTTTAAAGCCCCGGACGACCAAAACCAAAACGTACTGATTGTCGCAAGTATTAGCGATGCAAGTCTCAGGTTAAGACCACATACACCTACTCTGATTCGGATTCCCATAAACACATAGTCATACTACTAATGAGATTCTGAGGGGTCTATCCAGAGTGATAATGTTCCCAATCTAACGGCTAACAGATCCTCCTATTGCACTTGCATAAGTATCCAATACTTAAATATATGAGAACTATGATGTTAAGCTTCCATAACGCGCACAAGTGCAATACTAGTCTATTCCGCATTATCGATGTCCAGTCTCGATAATACTACGACTAGGGATATTTAATGATTAAACCGTTCGTGTATTGATACTGTCTCATATCCTATTAATCCGGAACTAATCATAAGGACTTTTATCATTTTTGTATCTAAGTAATCTAATTACAAAATGATAAAATAGTAATTTCCTTTGTCACATAGTTAATTTGTACAAAAACCACAATGTCTTTTACAAATAGTGATGATATGGGTCATAATTGTCCAACACATACCATGAAAGGTTTCTGACATACATGGCAGCAAAGTGTGGAGTATCTCATACAAAATCAATGATATCCTATAGTCAAAGGATTACATATGCTACTCGACTCGAGGAGATTCCTATTGACGGTGGTGTGTACTTCCAGCTATTAGGAATCACCTGTGAGTCATTCAGTATTCGGTCCAACCAATACCCACACATCTATACGAGTTTCCAAAACTCATGGTACATCGGGTTAAACCATTGGAACTCCAATTCCAATATACGACATGTGCTAGTCTTCTAAGTTATAGGAATTCGACTGTATTCCAAAACCAATGACTATGAATATTTACTTTAAAAATAGTTTATAATATTAATATTTATCTCAATATCGGACCACCTAGTGTCCAATATTACTACAAGACTATTCTAAGGTCGATGTCATACTTAGCATATCTATACTTCAATCTAATACGCATAATGACAATATCATTAATAAGGTATGAAATGAAAATGTAGTTATTTTATTAATAAATAATAAAATGTACAATTCGTATTGGCACTCCAAGCACAAACTCCAACAATAATAACATCAATATCCTTAATTTATTTTATTTTCTTAAAAAGGGAAAAAAATTTGTAATTGTATCAAAATAATTCTTATTCATGTTAACTTAACTAAATATTTTTATATTTAGCATTTTTTTAATCGTAAATAAATGATTTTTAGTGATTTTTGAATGATTTAAAGGGATGATTTTTGCATTTTCTTTTTTCTCAATTATATGAAAAGTCAACATTATCTTTCCCGATTAATTTCTTATTAATCTCTGACTATTTTCAATTAGTCGCAAATCATCCGTGTAACAATTTGATACTGATTTCTGATTAAACAATCCTGGATTAAATTAAAAAAAAATAATAACATACAAAATTCATATTGACAACTCTAATTTCACAATTTAATATTTTCCAAAATATGCCTGAAAGAAAAAGAAAACTATATACATGAATGAATAATGTATTTACGGAAAGCATGAAATTGACAACTCTAATTTTTTTTTTGTTTTTTAACTGAGAAATCATGAAAGAAAAAGATATGAAAATTATAATGATTTGAGACTAAAAAGAAAACTATATACATGAATGAATAATGTATTTACGGAAAGCTCAAATGATCACAGATATTTTTTTTTTACTATTTTATCCTAAAATTATTTACCTAACATATTAATTTTAAAATTATTTAATAAAACATATATTATTTTAAAATAAGTATATAAAATAAAATAAATTTAAAAATAATATTTCTATCGATAGATTTATAAATTTGTTGTTAGCAATATTATTTATAAATTTAAAAACTAAAAATTTACATCTTTCAAAAGGGGAAAAAAAACCTCAAACCTTGCACTAGTCATCTTATTAAAAACTATAAACTGATTCAACTCTAGACTATTGATTAATTTGTATTCCAAATTGATCATCTTATATTTTATCTATTATTTTAATATTTTTTAAAATTTAATTTTAATCTAGTTTAAAATTTATTTTTATCTTAATTTATTATATTTTATTAATTTACGTAGGTTTTGAAATTAGCAATGAAAGAAAGTCACAAAAATATTTAATTGGGAAATTCTCATGTTAAAAGAAAAATAATTTAATTTAAAAATAAATTAAATTAGAAGATCTAAAAAATGAAGAATCCTAAAATATTAAGAAATAAATTTAATTAAGTTATTAGGGCTGAGATAATGGGAACTGAAGAGGGTGGCCTCACGCCACTTTGCAACAAAACCACAAATTGAAGGCAGAGATGAAATAAAGAGTGGAGCCAATTGTTTCAAGAACTCATAGAAGAGCCGCAAATATTTGGGACTAACAGTAAAGTGGAGCCACATGCAAGCCCAAGGAAATATGTTACACAGTTTGCAGTTTATGGGTTCTTTTGATCATTTTTTTTCCCTTAAAATATTCATTTCTTTACTTTTATCATTGTAGACAACAGAACTTGACGACGTTGTTCTAGGCTCGCGGCCTAGTTGGGAGTACGAAATAACATGGAGTCGCCACCCGGTGTGAGCCGGGACAAAGATTTAAGGCCGCACTCACCCCTCGCAAGGGAAGACCTCAAACCGTTGGGTTCGGAATGGTCCCTTACTTATGTCACTTGTGATGATATAATTTGTGCAATGAATTAACCAAGTCTACTCAATAATCATGCTCAAGAGTACTTAGATCTAACATGCTTTCATTCAAATAATTCCACGCAATGATTCAGGCGTGTAAGGGGTTGGCTTTACCCTGTCTTCTCTCCTGGTCGGGTCGGGGGCGAAGACTGGCAAAGTTCATCATTCAGTGGTGGGGTCTTCATAGAAAGAAAGGCCTCGCCCAAGGAGTGGCAGATTTGGATGGCTTGGATGCTGGGCGGATCTGGATAGAGTCTCGCTCATAGATAGAGGAAGAGTACGCGCGCTACGGCTTTCGAAGTTGATCGTATCAGATAGCCCTTCGGGCGCACATAAAATTCCGATCAATAACTTGGAGGACACAACAAGCATATTAAACCATTAAATCAACATGTACGAATCATTACCCAAACGCATCATAAACTAAGAACATGCATAGTGAACAACCTAAACATGCTTTAACAAATAAATAACAAATTAAATTAAACCATGCTTCAAATAATAAACAAATAACCTAAAGACTATAACATGCTCAAATACAAGTTTGGATGGGACAAAACATATGTCTCTTAAGTGGTACGTGGCGTTGTATCCCGAGTACAAACCGCACTACCGTCCATTCGGATTCGGCTACGGAATTTACGTCCGGGTTTCCATCCTATATACCACAAAAGGGAACACATGTCCCGCCCATCCAACAATCAAATCATGCCTCAAACGACTCTCATGCAATTATATATCAAAGTAAAATAAAATAAAGAATAAAGAAGATAGGTAAAAGGTGCCCTCAGGTCTAACCTCTTTTGTCGTCTAAGAAAGGGCGTTACACGTCCGTTGGAAGGGTGAATGATCCGCTACTCTTTTAGTTCACCAACTCAACGTCTTTCCTCGATATTTTGCTGTTCGGGCTGATGTTTCAAGTCCGTTTCGCGGCTGCTTCGCTGCTACGTTTCAGGTCACTGTCTTGATGGTTTAGCGGACTGTTTTAGGTGATTTTGAAGGCTTAGGGAGGTGCGTTTGTGAGGATTTTTTAGGGAAACTTTATGGAGGTTTTGGGGATGGTGTTTAAGTGATTTTAGGACGGTTTTGGGGGCTAAGGACGCAACAAAAACCGACCAGAACAGAAGGTGAACTGCGGCAGTTCACAGGTGCAGTGGGGTGTTTTCAGGGACTGTTTTGGGTGATTTTGAAGGCTTATGGAGGTGCGTTTGTGGGGATTTTTTAGGGAACTTTATGGAGGTTTTGGGGATGGTGTTTAGGTGATTTTAGGACGGTTTTGGGGGCTAAGGACGCAACAAAAACAGACCAGAACAGAAGGTGAACTGCGGCAGTTTACAGGTAGTGGGGTGTTTTCAGGGACTGTTTTGGGGCTGCTAATGGGGCTGTGTTTGGAGGGTGTTTAGTGAGACTTTAGGGCTGTGAATAAGGTTTATTTGAGGGTGTTTTAAGGCTGTGAATGGGGGCTGGAACTCGGCAATGGAGGGTTAAGTTTAGGGCTTGGGCGTGAAGGGTGTTGATGATGGAGGGAAGATGCGGCAATGGAGGCTATTGGATCTTAAAGGCTCAGCAATGGAGGCTTCAGGGGGATGCTTGGGCGTGCAATGGAGGCTTAAGAGAATGCTTTAGGCGTGTGAGAGAGGTGTATGAGCCAGGGTTGTGTATGGGGGCAAAGGTCTCTTTTTATAGACAAAGGGAAAAGGCTTTCCTTTTTAGATTAGGAAGGAATCTCCTAATTGGTTTCTAATAAGGAATGCATCTCCTAATTAGGATTTGGGATTTGATTTGATTTGGTAATGATTTTATTTGATTTCTTTTATTTAGGCAAGGATTTAACAAGATTTAAACATGTGATTAATGTGCAATTACCTAAATAAAGGGCAATGGGCGTGAATCATGTCCAATGGGCATAGGTTTGGTTTGACTTGGGTTGACTTGGGTATTTGGGCTTGGTTTGGGTTAGGTATGTGGTCTATGGGAGTTTTAGGCCTAAGGTGAGCTTAGAAACGGAGGTATAACAAGCAACCGAAGCGAAACAACTCGGGTAAATCCATCAAAAATTATATTTTCCAACTTTACCCTTCCAACGTTCTTTTCCCGCGGCTTTCATGACTAAGAGGGAGTTGTCTCCATATAAGACTCCTCATCGGGTGTTATGCAAAAATGCAATGCCTACAGTAACCCCCACTTTGATGGGACTTGTTCAGTGTGTGACAATGACAATTCTATCAAAGTACGTGCAATACATTTTTACTTACCTGGCTCGCCAACTGCCACTTGACTTGCCGTGTTGATTTGAGTTGATGTTGAGGTGCTTCGACCCCTGGTCCATTCCCGAACCGATGATGTGCTGTGGTGTGGTGGAGTCCATTCCCGAACTGTCACCGTTGTGGTCCATTCCCGAACCGATCTCCATTCCCGGAGTGTAGCTGTGATGTAGTGTGATGAAGTCCATTCCCGAACTGTCACCGTTGTGGTCCATTCCCGAACCGATCTCCATTCTCGGAGTGTTGTTGTGATATGATGTGATGAAGTCCATTCCCGAACTGTCACCGTTGTGGTCCATTCTCGAACCGATCTCCATTCCCGGAGTGTTGTTGTGATGTGATGTGATGAAGTCCATTCCCGAACTGTCACCGTTGTGGTCCATTCCCGAACCGATCTCCATTCTCGGAGTGTTGTTGTGATATGATGTGATGAAGTCCATTCTCGAACTGTCACCGTTGTGGTCCATTCCCGAACCGATCTCCATTCTCGGAGTGTTGTTGTGATATGATGCGATGAAGTCCATTCCCGAACTGTCACCGTTGTGGTCCATTCTCGAACCGATCTCCATTCCCGGAGTGTTGTTGTGATGTGATGTGATGAAGTCCATTCCCGAACTGTCATCGTCGTGGTCCATTCCCGAACCGATCTCCATTCCCGGAGTGCCATTCTCGGCGTGCCATTCTCGGCGTGCTCATTCCCGAGCTTTCCATTCCCGGACTGTCCATTCCCGGACTAAATCTCCATTCCCGGAGTGCCATTCCCGGCGTGCTCATTCCCGAGCTGTCCATTCCCGGACTGTCCATTCCCGGACTAAATCTCCATTCACGGAGTGCCATTCCCGGCGTGCTCATTCCCGAGCGTGTTCATTCCCGAGCTGTCCATTCCCGGACCATAATGATCTGATGTAATATGGGCCTCGCCCTCAGAATGCCATTCTCGGCGGAACTGAAACTGATGTGATGTGGGCCTCGCCCCCAGAATGCCATTCTCGGCAGAAACTGAACTGATGTGATGTGGGCCTCGCCCCCAGAATGCCATTCTCGGCAGAAACTGAAACTGATGTCAATGTGGGCCTCGCCCCCAGAATGCCATTCTCGGCAGAAACTGAAACTGATGTCAATGTGGGCCTCGCCCTCAGAATGCCATTCTCGGCAGAAACTGAAACTGATGTCAATGTGGGCCTCGCCTCTAGAATACCATTCTCGGCAGAAACTGAAACTGATGTCAATGTGGGCCTCGCCCCCAGAATGCCATTCTCGGCAGAAACGGAAACTGATGTCCATGATTCCACTCAGCGTATTGCAATTCCTCTCACGAGATCATCTCTGATAATTGGATATATTTTCGTCCTCAACGAATGCTTGATGTCAAAGCCAGAGAATCTTCAAAGTACTCGATATGCTCAACTCCGATCGTCTGAATAGGTGATCCAAACTAGACTCCTAGTGTGTGTGTGCCAAGGATCTTTCACAGCTTATTCCTTAAGCAAGCCAACTCGATAATTTCGCTTCGGAGAATCGGACCAGTGGGTCTAACCAACCTAAATGTCTTAATCACATTCTGTGATTACTTCAGCATACTTAACATGATATGGTCTTCTGTATTGCACTCTTGTCTCTTTCTCTTCATTCGGAACTCTCTCTTTTTTTTTCTTTGCTTTTCTTTCTTTTTTTTTTCTTTTTTTTTTTTTCTGACACACCTACCCTTTAAGGTAGCATTTCTCCTCATGGTGGTCCTAATACTCGCCCATGGGTAGCTTCACGCTTATCGGTTATAAGCGGTCTTTTTCTTTTCTTTTCTTGCAGAGACATTTCTGTTATTTCTGACCATATCATGTATCATAGCGTCTGTAATCCAGGGTGGACATACAGGCAAACGGTCATTCACCGATCCTCTGTCTCTTCAGCTAATCATCTCATCAACCACTCAGGCTTCCATTGTTGAGATCCCGTATTCAGGTGCTTTATGAGTCTAATCAAGATCAATCTATTCAGCATACCGGCGGAGAACACTTCCAGCACTCATCGTTTCTAAGGCTTCTACCTATAGCACACAGTGGCATCACCGGACATATATCAATTTACCAAAGACTTCTTTCTCTTTTTTTTTTTTTTTTTTTTTTTTTTTTTTTTTTGCAACCCACTCACTCACTCAAAGGAATTCTTCCTTTCTGCTGCCGACACTGTGGGCTTCACCCCTGGGATCCATCCCCCAAAACTCAAACTCAAAGCGGGCCTCAACCCTTAATCTACTATCTGAACCTTAACACTGATGTGGACCTCAGCCCCGGGATTTCTACCCAAACTCAATACAATGCTTTCACTATTTCTGATTGGCTCATCTCCGCCGCTTTCACTTTTCTGTCTTCGAAACCTGTGAATACAAAACACAAAACACAAAACACGAAAACAAAAAGAATGCAATAGTGGGTTATACGAATGCATGGATGCATGATTTTTCTTTATCCTTTTGGGTTAGGTCTTCTGCAGGTGACCATCCAGTCTTCTGCCCCTCAGGCAAAATACAACTTCAATCTGTCAACATTGATCGGCTCGGTGAACTCGTTCTCTTCCAAGTCCGACAGTCTCACTGCTCCATTTCCCATTACCTTCTGAACAATGTATGGTCCTTCCCAATTTGGTCTGAACTTCCCTCTTGGGTCTGTCGTCGACGGCTTCGACTGCTTAAGTACCAGATCACCTTTCTTGATCTTGGTAGGACGCACCTTCTTATTAAATGCTCGGGCTAACCGCTTCTGATATATCTGCATGTGATGCAAGGACTTCATCCTCTTCTCATCCATCAATGCTAACTGCTCAAACCTCTGCGAGGTCCATTCTTGTTCAGGTAACTCCGCTTCTGCTAATACCCGCATAGATTGTATTTCAACTTCCACCGGCAATACCGCTTCCATTCCGTAGACCAAAGAATAAGGCGTAGCTCCTGTCGCCGTTCTCACAGCTGTTCTGTACCCCCACAGGGCATACGGCAGCTTATCAGCCTAGTCTTTGTAATTCTCCGTCATCTTCGCCAGAATCGTCTTTATTGTCTTATTGGCTGCCTCAACTGCTCCATTAGCCTGCGGCCTGTATGGTGAAGACTTATGATGACCTATCCCATACCTCTGTAACATCGCCTTGGTCTCTCCCTGAAACTGGACTCCATTGTCCGTAACCACGTGATGCGGCATACCGTACCGGCATATGAGATTCTGGGCTATGAACTTAGCCATTTGTTTTGCCGTGACATTACGGAATGACTCGGCTTCTACCCATTTCGAGAAGTAGTCCACTGCTACCACTATAAAGCGATGTCCGTTTGACGCATTCGGCCGAATCTCTCCGATCATATCAATTCCCCATGCTGAGAAAGGCCACGGTTCTGACAATCCGTGCAATCTGTATGCGGCAGATGATTCAAATTCCCATGCGCTTGACAATCATGACAGTGCCTTACCAGCCTCGCGCAGTCGGCTTCCATGGTTGACCAGTAAAAGCCTTGTCTCACAATCTTGCGGGACAAGTTCAATCCATTCATATGCGGTCCACAGACGCCAGCATGCACTTCATCCATTATCTTCTGAGCTTCTTCCTTTCTCAAGCATTTCAGCTGAACACCGTTCGCCTGCCTTTTGTAGAGTTCTCCCTTCAGACTCACATATTGAGCAGCCAACTTCTGAATGGCGATTCTGCCTTTTCTACTCGCGTCCTCTGGGTATTCCCCATGTTCCAGGTACCTCTGGATGTCATAATACCACGGTCTTCCGTCATCGACCTCTACTCCCAAGATCCTCTCTATCTCATAAACCGGTTTGCTGGCCGTTGTCAACACAAGTGGTCTCGTCACCAATTTCTCTGGATTCTCCCAGGTTGCGGCTAGCGTTGCCAATGTATCTGCCATCTGATTTTCTTCCCGAGGCAAGTGCTGAAATTTGCAGTTAGGGATAGCATGTGCTGGGTTTCTGAGGTGGAATAAGTATGGCTTCAACCGTTCTTCTTTTAACTCCCATTCTCCTTGCATCTGTCGGATCACCAACATTGAATCTCCGTAAACATCTACGTTCGTAGCTCTCAAGGCTATTAATGCAGTCAAGCCGAATGCACATACTTCATACTCAGCCATATTGTTAGTTACCCTGAACGTCAACCTCTTGGCCATAGGCAAAGTCTCTCCCCCAGGGGTTACTATTACAATACCGATTCCGGCTCCCTTGCAGTTCACTGCTCCGTCAAAATACATCTTCCATCCTTGGACTGCTATAGCTTGGATTTCTTCGTCGGGGAATTCAAACTTGTACTGATCCCCTTCAACAGGTTGCAAGGCTAGGACTTCTGCCACGGCTCGCCCTTTGATTACCTTTGAAGTGAGGTACTCGATGTCAAATTCAGTCAACAGTACTAACCATCTGCCCAGCTTTCCAACTAGTGAAGGCACCGAATGTAGATACTTCAAAGGATTCTCCTTTGCGACCACTTGGATCTTGTAAGACTGGAAATAGTGGCGTAATTTCCTGGACACCCATACTACTGCCAGACAAATCTTCTCCACTTCCTGATAGCGAGTTTCGTACGGAAGCAGCTTCTTACTGAGGTAGTAGATGGCGTGCTCTACTCCTGTCTCATCGGCTTGTACCATCATCGCCCCCAGTGCTTCGGGTTCAATAGCCAAATAAAGCACCAAAGGTCTGCCCTGTTTCGGAGGTTTCAGGACGGGAGGTTTCACCAAATATTCCCTTATTCTGTCAAATGCTTCCTGACGCTGTTCGTTCCACTTTACCGGCTGATCTTTCCTCAACGACTTGAATATGGGCTCACATACTGACGTCAACTTTGCAATGAACAGACTGATATACTGGATTTTCCCAAGGAATGCTCTGACTTTTTTTTTTCTAACCCAACGGGTATCAATGATGGCCTTTAAGACACAAGGGTTAACATGATGCATGTATGCATGAGATGCATGAGATGTATGCGATGCATGGAATATATAAGTTGACCCATTATCATTTTAAAGCATTCAATCGCACCATTGCGCGGTGCAAACTTGTCCCAGTTGAAAAGGCCCAACAGGTTTACACTTTACAATGATATGGCTAAATGACTTCAAATGATAAAAGGCCCATTCCCAAAGTGGCCCACCGGCATTTTAGAAGGTTTTGGCCCAACTGTCAAAGGACACAAACTTGCCCCAGTTTAAATGGCCCAACAAGTTCACATCTTTTGACAAAAGGTCCAACTGGATCCAAATGACGGCGGTCCAACACACAAACATAAAATAAATAACTACTGGTTCTTTCAAGGCTAAGTTTCACAAGTGGGTTCATGGGGCGCGGACAAAGGCTCTCGTTTGATGAAGGATTACCCACAACTAGGACACCCCACTCAAGGGTTCAAGCGACCAAGTGAGTGCACATTTTTTATACCTTACGGTACTTGCCAACGAGTTACGGTGTGTGAGTAACTGTCGAATGGATTTCCCATTGTAGATTCCCCAGAGGGAAGGTGGAGCGAGGCTCTCTTAAGTACCCAAGCCCCTTAGGCTCTTATCGCTTGGTGTCAGGAATAAACAACGAGTCCTCCAAACTAGTATGTCACAACGAGCTACAAGTAATGATTTATCTAGGTGCTTCACAGCTTTTCCCCGAAGGGTAGTGAGTGAAGGAAGACACCCAACCATCACCTAGCTTCAACAAAGCCTTTGATTAACCCCCTCAACCCACTATAGAAATGGTCAACTAATGCACAAATTATACACATCACAAGACATGATTTCGAGGCCAATTCTCTAATATCCCCAGTGGAGTCGCCAGACTGTAGACAACAGAACCTGGGCGACGCTTTTCTAGACTCGCGGCCTAGTTGGGAAAGTACGAAATAACATGGAGTCGCCACCCGGTGTGAACCGGGACAAAGATTTAAGGCCGCACTCACCCCTCGCAAGGGAAGACCTCAAACCGTTGGGTTCAGAATGGTCCCTTACTTATGTCACTTGTGTTGATATAATTTGTGCAATGAATTAACCAAGTCTACTCAATAATCATGCTCAAGGGTACTTAGATCTAACATGCTTTCATTCAAATAATTCCACGCAATGTAACACAACAAGCATATTAAACCATTAAATCAACATGTACGAATCATTACCCAAACGCATCATAAACTAAGAACATGCATAGTGAACAACCTAAACATGCTTTAACAAATAAATAACAAATTAAATTAAACCATGCTTCAAATAATAAACAAATAACCTAAAGACTATAACATGCTCAAATACAAGTTTGGATGGGACAAAACATATGTCTCTTAAGTGGTATGTGGCGTTGTATCCCGAGTACAAACCGCACTACCGTCCATTCGGATTCGGCTACGGAATTTACGTCCGGGTTTCCATCCTATATACCACAAAAGGGAACACATGTCCCGCCCATCCAACAATCAAATCATGCCTCAAACGACTCTCATGCAATTATATATCAAAGTAAAATAAAATAAAGAATAAAGAAGATAGGTAAAAGGTGCCCTCAGGTCTAACCTCTTTTGTCGTCTAAGAAAGGGCGTTACACGTCCGTTGGAAGGGTGAATGATCCGCTACTCTTTTAGTTCACCAACTCAACGTCTTTCCTCGATATTTTGCTGTTCGGGCTGCTGTTTCAAGTCCGTTTCGCGGCTGCTTCGCTGCTACGTTTCAGGTCACTGTCTTGATGGTTTAGCGGACTGTTTTAGGTGATTTTGAAGGCTTAGGGAGGTGCGTTTGTGAGGATTTTTTAGGGAAACTTTATGGAGGTTTTGGGGATGGTGTTTAAGTGATTTTAGGACGGTTTTGGGGGCTAAGGACGCAACAAAAACCGACCAGAACAGAAGGTGAACTGCGGCAGTTCACAGGTGCAGTGGGGTGTTTTCAGGGACTGTTTTGGGTGATTTTGAAGGCTTATGGAGGTGCGTTTGTGGGGATTTTTTAGGGAAACTTTATGGAGGTTTTGGGGATGGTGTTTAGGTGATTTTAGGACGGTTTTGGGGGCTAAGGACGCAACAAAAACCGACCAGAACAGAAGGTGAACTGCGGCAGTTTACAGGTGCAGTGGGGTGTTTTCAGGGACTGTTTTGGGGCTGCGAATGGGGCTGTGTTTGGAGGGTGTTCAGTGAGACTTTAGGGCTGTGAATAAGGTTTATTTGAGGGTGTTTTAAGGCTGTGAATGGGGGCTGGAACTCGGCAATGGAGGGTTAAGTTTAGGGCTTGGGCGTGAAGGGTGTTGATGATGGAGGGAAGATGCGGCAATGGAGGCTATTGGATCTTAAAGGCTCAGCAATGGAGGCTTCAGGGGGATGCTTGGGCGTGCAATGGAGGCTTAAGAGAATGCTTTAGGCGTGTGAGAGAGGTGTATGAGCCAGGGTTGTGTATGGGGGCAAAGGTCTCTTTTTATAGACAAAGGGAAAAGGCTTTCCTTTTTAGATTAGGAAGGAATCTCCTAATTGGTTTCTAATAAGGAATGCATCTCCTAATTAGGATTTGGGATTGGATTTGATTTGGTAATGATTTTATTTGATTTCTTTTATTTAGGCAAGGATTTAACAAGATTTAAACATGTGATTAATGTGCAATTACCTAAATAAAGGGCAATGGGCGTGAATCATGTCCAATGGGCATAGGTTTGGTTTGACTTGGGTTGACTTGGGTATTTGGGCTTGGTTTGGGTTAGGTATGTGGTCTATGGGAGTTTTGGGCCTAAGGTGAGCTTAGAAACGGAGGTATAACAAGCAACCGAAGCGAAACAACTCGGGTAATCCATCAAAAATTATATTTTCCAACTTTACCCTTCCAACGTTCTTTTCCCGCGGCTTTCATGACTAAGAGGGAGTTGTCTCCATATAAGACTCCTCATCGGGTGTTATGCAAAAATGCAATGCCTACAATCATGAATTAAATATTTGTTCTATCATTGTAATGGAATCCAATATGATTTTTATTGATTAAATCACTTTTGTGATTAATTTGTGACCTTTTATGTGTGATTGTTTATTTTATCTCATGCTTAATGCTTTCTATTAATTCATGACCAACATAATTGATTTGATAACATTAATTAGGGGTGGCAAAATAAATCAACGAATCAAATTTGTATCGAATCCTAAATGAATCGAATTAAAATGTGATAGATTCGTATTTGATTCGTTTATTAAACGAATCATAATACCAAGATTGGTATTCGATTCGTTTATTAAACGAATCGAATACTAATATTCATTTAGTCATGATATTATTCAATAACATAATTTACCATAATTTGTTTACATTAATTTTTCATAAATATATACATATGAAATATGTAATTAATATATTTACTAAAAATACCTCACCAAATATTGACAATATTATTTTTTCTATGATAATTAGCCATAATTTCTCGAATTTTAAATAAAAAATAATAATAACTAGTAAAAGAAAATAATAAAACGAATCTCAAACGAATAAACGAATCAATGAGCTTAAATTCGTATTTGATTCATTTAATAAATGAATCAAATCTAATTGACTCATTTATTAAATGAATCCATTTTTCAAACCCGTATTCATTTTAAAGCGAATCAAATCGAATGAATAAATGAATTCTAACTCAAACTGCCACCCCTAACATTAATGAACTTGACATACGGAGTCAATATTTAGACTTAAGTAAAATATTATATGATTTTATTCTTGATGAATGACTTTCTACATATAATAGGAATATACTATATGGCATGTGTAACCCATAATAGACTTAATCATGATGCATTCTTCTTCACTTGCTTAACATATACATATAATTAATTGATTAAGAGGGGTGTATCTATCTGATCATCGACAAAAGTTTTTAGATAATTTAGTGTTTAGTTTAACAATTCATCCTAATTGTCAATCATAAAGGGAGGAAATAGATTTAAGAAAATATTGTGAGGGAGTTCCTAGATTCTTTTAATTTCATTATCTTTGCGCGTCTAAGTTTATATATAATTGCTTTTGGTTTAATTTATTTAGAATAATTCTTGCTTTCATAATTGCTAGTTTAATTAAGATTAGGGTTGAGACAATTTGATATTTGAAATTAATAACAAGTTCTCGTGGGATCGATATCTATATTATATTACTTTTACGATTGATAAGCTTGCGAGCTATATAAAATTGCTACCACAAATCATGTAAGTCTCATATACAACAAATGCTCTTTGAGTTATACCGAATTTTCGTTAAGTTTTTTACAAATAGAAATCAATAATTATTGGATAATAATTTAAAATATAACTGAATCTTAATTATGTATTATTAATTAAGCACACGTGGTAGAAGATTATAAAAATCTTAACACATCTCACTCAACGCTGGATCTAAATTTGTAATATAGTTCGATTGATAATTCTCAACTGATGATAAGGGTAAAATCTTGAGAGATGGAGGGAATCAAGAAGGCCAATAATCTCTATTCCAAATAGAAAATGTCCTTATAATGACGACTCAACTGAAGAATAAAAAATGAACAAAATACTTGCTTCTGGTAATACTTTCTCCTACATAATAAAATTAATCATCAAATAATAAGATTAAAATTATTTGAAATCTTACAAACGATCTCACTGAACCATATAACTCCTTATAACAATATATATTTCTAAATAATACTCATGGTCGATGATTTGTTGACACTGACCGGATAGTAAATATGCAAAATTACCGCATGTCGTATATCAAAATTGGGTTATGATGGTTTATCTCAATGAGCTATGAATTTAGAAAAACTCATATAATTATGTAGGTATTGTAGACACTGCATTTTTGCATGAGCCCAATGATGAGCCTCGTATAGAGGCACTACCTGAAAAGTTGTGGAAGTCGCGGGAAATGAATGCCGGAAGGAAAAACTCCAAAATTAGCACCTCATTGGATTCGGACTCACTAACCAGCCTCGGATTAGTCAGTTTCTGTTTCAAACCTTAGCCTCGGCCCAAAACCCCTGCAACCCATGAAAGCCCATACAATTCATGCCCCCCAAACACCATACAAAGCCCATGCAACACACGCCCAAGGCCCATGAAATCCACTATGCACGCCCAAATAAAGGAAAATTCCATGCAATTCACATGTGCAAATCCCCTCAAACCACTTTCCAATTTAACAAGATATGAAATCCCATGCATTCCACATGCTAAAATCCCCTCAAATCACTTTCCAATTTAGTGAGATTTTGGGGATCCCATCCAATTTAACAAGAGATTGTATCCTAAAATAAGATATTCCTCCAAATCAATGTAATTTATTTCCATGATTTGGAGATCCCTTGTCATTATAAAAAGGAGCAATCACCAAACTTGAAATGGGGGGACTCTCTTTTCTTGACACTACACGGCAACAACACACAAAGAAAAACCTAAGTCTTGGATGACAAAGAACTTGAAAACCCTAGCTCTCTTCTTTTTCTTCCACCGAAAGAACAAAAACCTAAAAACCCTAGCTAAAACAGCGACCAAACAGCAAACAACCAAAGAGCCATCACCAAAAAACAACCAACTAGAAACAACCAAAAACCGACCCAATAACCAACCACCACCGAGAAACATAGCCAAAAAATTGAAACAAACCAGCAGTCCACCACCGAGTAAAACAGCAAAACAAATCACCAAATAACCGAAAAAAAACAACCAAAACAGCCCCACCAAACAACTGAAATAGACAACCAAAATAGCCCCACCAAACAACCGAAACAAACAACTAAAACAACCACCAACAACCCTACCAACCACCGAAACCAGAAGAAACAAGAAAACGGCCAAAAAACCGTGAACAACCATCACCAAATAAACCCTGAAAACTGTGAAACCCAAACAACCAAGAACAACCATAAAACAACCCCAAAACAACCAAGAAACCGAGAACAAAACAGCAAAGAACCGAGACCAAAAAAGCAAGCCAACCACAAAAAAATAGCAGCCCAAAAATAGCAAAAACAGCAGCCTAAAATCACCCAAAACAATCAGCCAACCACCGAAAAACAGCACCAAAACAGCAGCCGAAAAACAGCACCAAAACAGCAGCCAAAACAACAAAAAAACAGTAGCCAAAACAACCAAAAATAGCAACCAGAAAATGGAGAAATAGCAAACCAGCGAAACATCAAGCAGAAAATAGTGAACTAGAAATAGCAAACAGCGAAGCAGCTTCAATCCTTCCGGTGATAGCCTAACGTACTTCCGAGAAAGCAACTTAAAAGGTAAGACTTGAGGGCACTCTTTACCGTAATTATTTTATAATTCCAGACGCTGCGTGCCTAGCTGGACGTGAAATACATCCAGCCGGGTATACGAAGTCCTACATCAAAGACGACCAAATTTCTGGTCAAGTTTTATTTCATTCTTTATTTTGTTATTTATCTTTTTGCCTATTTATCATTATTTTATTCCGTTATTTATCTTTTTTTATTTATTTATTCACTTTCATCGTTATTTTATTTCACATTTAGTTTGTTATTTATTTTCTTGTCTATTTATTGTTATTTTATTATTTCGCCCTTATTTTGTTTATTTTTGTTCATGTTTATTTTTTTTATGTCCGTTTATGTTACATTGATGGTTATGTGAGTTATTATCCCTTGTGATATATCAGATGGAAACCCAGACGTAAATTCTGTAGTCGAATCCGAATGGACAGTAGTGCGGTCTGTACTTGTGATACAACTCCACGTACCACTCGGGAAATACTCATATATGCATGACTAACCCCCTTTTTTATTTATCGACGCTTTATTTGCTTTTGATTATTATGATTCTTGTTATCGTACCTTGTATTTCTTAATTTAATTTGCTTTTATTTATATTAATGTTTATGGGTGTGCAAATTTGTGTGTTTATTCGAATTATCTTTCATGAACTGCATAAGACTTGGCTATAACATTGTGTGAACCCGTCCATTATACTGGCATAAGTAAGGGACCATTCTGAACCCAACGGTTTGAGGTCTTCCCTTGCGAGTGGTGAGTGCTGCCTTAAATCTTTTCCCAGTTCACACAAGGTGGCGACTTCTTTATTCTCCGGTTTAGTCCCATGCGGGCTACTTCGTACTCTCTACGGGCTGCGAGCCCAACAGTGTCGTGGTCGCCGAACATCATAGGCATAGTGGTAAACCCCGTTTCGCTCCTACAGATGGCGACTCTACTGGGGATAGATAATCGGCCCCGAAATAATGCCTTGTAGTGTACGTGGCTTTGGCTTTGGTTAACGAAGTCTCATATATTTTGGATACCTTTTTTACCCCGATGGCATCATGTATCGTGAAGTCACTTTCACTCAAGGCGGTGGATCGTTATGTGATGACCATCACTCATTGGCACGTACCCTAAGGTATAAAAAGGGCGCGCTCACTTGGTCGCTCGTACCCTTGAGTGGGGAGACATAGTTGTGAGCAACCATTCACCGGCGGGAGCCTTTATCCATACCCTTATAAGTCCACATATGAACCATAGTTATATGTCCTATAGAAGCTACCCATATGCTTGTGTTTGGGACCATTATCAATTGGATCCATTTGGGCCTCTCGTCATAGGATACGAACTTGTTGGTCCACTTAAACTGGGACGAGTTTGTATCTTATGATGATTGGGCCAAAAGTTTTCAAAATGAATATGGGCCAGCTTGTGTTTGGGCCCCATATCATTTGAAGTTATTTAGCCACCTTATCGCAGAAGTGTAAACCTGTTGGGCCTTTTCAACTGGGACAAGTTTACACCTCGCGATAATCTGATTGAACACTTTAAAATGATAACGGGCCAACTCGTATGAAAACCTTGATGGGCTTAGAAGGTCCAAACATGATCCGAATATGCCAGAAGCATGAGTCCGATATCCGCTCTGGCTTTCATCCAGGAAGGGTACGCCTTGTTATGACATATTTGTATACTTTTGGATATCTCCAAGTCCATCCCCACAATCGTGATTACCGAGGGCCCAATTTATCGTTTCTAGACAATGACACGATCCTCATAATAAGCTTAGTCAATATTGTAAATGGGCGGTCTTTGTCTGTTACTGATGAAAATGGACTGAGGTAGCCAAGGTTCACCCATGTAGTGTAGGAGAGAACGATTTTGTGTACCTCATATTGGTGCATAAATGGACTTACCACGAGTGTGGGAGGAATAAGGTCAGAAAGATATATGCTGTTTTGATAACCACATGCATCTCATGCATACACGCAGCATGTTACCTTTATCTTAAAGCCATCATAGATATCCGTTGGGTTAGAGAAGAATGAAGACTTTTCAAAAAGAGGTTAGCAAACATGGATGCGTCAGACAGTGAAGATTCCCCCATGGATCAATTGGAGTCCAACATCATCAAAATTACTGAGTAACTTCCAGCTTTGACCAACGCTATGGCCAATCTGAAAGTATCCTGCATCGTGGGAACTGAAAACAATGAGGATGGAAGGTGTGAGCAGCCCCCGAATAGGGCGAGCCAAGAAATCCGTGTTTTTGATAATGACATGAATAAATATGCCACAGGAAGGATAGCCGGGTCTCAGGTAGAGTTATAGAAACTCAGAGAACAAGTAGAGTCAGTTACCCGCAAGATGAAAGGAAAACATGAAGATTTATTAGACTATGATGCGATGAATTCGAAGAACAACTACCTCCCCAGTTTAAGATGTCTGACAAGGCCAAGTTCAACGTAAACAAAGATCATAGGGTCCATCTCCGATAATATGGTTCAATAATGAGTTCAGTGGGTTTGTCGAAGCGTTAGGTGTAGAAGATGTTCAGAATGTCACTAGAAAGGGCGCTCGTAGCATGATATCATGCCCCGGGGAGAAAGGTCAGAGATGACTGGAGAGCCTTAACGGAGGACTTCTTGAACCAATATGTCACGGACCTGGAGATAGACTTGTCGATCCGTGACCTAGAAAACACCAAACAGAAGCTAGAGGAGAACTTCAAAGATTATGTGAATCGCTGGAGAAGCCAGCTCTTGAAGGTGCAGACACGGCCCTCAGAAAAGGACCAGATTAAGATGATCATTAAGGACACCAAGCCCTCCATTTATAACAAGCTGAGAAGGATGACCTCCACGATTAGTAACTTTTGACAGTTAAGAGAAACTATCATGGGTATCGAGGAAGAGGAAGCCGAGAACATAAAGTTTTACGGTCGGAATAGAAAGACCATTAGGGGGCCTTCAGGGACCAAGCCCGCTTCTTCTGAGGTCGCCGCTATCAGAAACAAGCAATTCTCCAAGTTTGGTAGACCTTTGTCAAAGGTGTTTGAAGGGCTGAAGAGGCAAGGACTCATAAATCCCTTAGAACCTAAACCATTTCCAAACCATGTGCCACACAACCTCGACCTAAACCTATATTGTTACTTCCATCAGCAAAAGGCCATGAAACTGACAACCGCACCCGCCTTAGGTATGAGATCCAAAACCTCATTGACACCCATAAGATACCTGACCCAGAAAAAGAACAACCCAACACACACGAAAACCATCTACCCACGTACAGGATCAACTTCGGCCTACCCGAAAGCTTTGTCCTCCAAACTCTCAACTACCAAGCTTCCTGCATGGGGATATGAGACATCATTAGTGAAGATGAAACAGAGAAAATGAGAGATTTATAGGAAAACTTCTCGAGCACTGACAAAGAGGAGGTTGCAAAAGAGGAAATAGATGGGAAGAAGAACTATTGCAGTTGGAGAATCTGACGCTCGAAGAAAGTAAGAAGACATAAGAAGACAAGACTGCCAATTAGGAAAATGTTTATTTTCCTGACTTTTTGTAATCCTGCATTTATTAATCATAAAGATATTGATTTTGCTTACTTGTTCGAGTCTTTTCCTGTTAGTCTGCATCATAACACGCATGAAATGAGCATATTTGACATTAACTCAACAAAGACAAATGCATTTAATCTTGGTACATGTGAAAACCCCAAGGAAATTTCAATTGCAAATGAGGTTACCTCTGATGAGCGGAAAGAATTAGAGAGAATATTAATAAAATATGCAAAAGTATTCACCTGGTCCTATGAAGACATGCCAGAAGTAGACAATGGTATTGCCCAGCACATGACACCAACTTATCTGAACATGAGAATGAGGCCAGAATGGGCCGAAAAGGTTATGGATAGAAGTGGACCATGAAAAGATCAAGGCAATCACCGATACGCTCGCACCAAAAACAGAAAATGAAGTTAGAGCTTTTCTCGAAAAAATCCAGTATATCAGTTGATTCATGTGAGCCCATCTTCAAGATGTTGAGGAAGGACCAATCGGTGGAGTGGAATAGTTAATGTCAAGAAGCTTTTGACAAAATCAAAGAATGCTTGGATAAACCGCCTGTCTTGAGACCCCCAAGGCCGGGCAAACCCTTGGTGTTGTGTTCGACCATAGAATCCGAAGCGCTGGAGGCCATGATGGTACAGGCAGATAAGATAGCGGTGGAACATGCAGTCTACTACCTCAGTAAGAAATTGCTTCTGCATGAAGCCCGCTATTAAGAGGCGAAAAATAAAATTATGTTTGGCGGTGATGTAGGCTAGATGGCCAAGTTCATAGCCCATAACATAGTATGTCGATACAGAATGCCACATCACATAGTGATGGAAAATAGAGTCCAATTTTAGAGGTACGTGATGGAGGCATTGTTATCAGTGGAAATAAAAATACAATCAATGCGGGTACTAGCAGAGGCAAGATTGTCTGAGCAGGAGTGAGCCTCGCAGAGGTTCGAACAACTAGCATTACTGGATGAGAAAAGGATAAAGGCCTTGTACCATATGCAACTATACCAAAAAAGGTTGGCCAGGGCGTTCGACAAGAAAGTGCGTCCCACCAAGATCAGAGAAATGGATCTAGTGCTCAAGCAGTCGAAGTCACTGATAATGGACCCGAGGGGAAAGTTTATGCCCAATCGGGAAGGGCCCTACCTAGTCAAGAAGGTGATGGGGAATGGGACAGTGAGACTGTCAGATTTGGAAGGGAATGAGTTCACCGAGCCCATCAACATAGACAGGCTGAAGCAATACTTTGTATAAAAAAAGGCTCATTGGGTTGAAAATCCGCAAAGGACAGCCCAAGCAGAATATAGAGCATGAGTGACCAAGAAAAATGGCTAATTGTAAAATCCGTGAGGAACAGTTAGCGACAGAGGTACCCTTGCAATGGAGTTTATTTCCTACACATGTACTAAAAAGTAATTCAAATGCCTTTATTGAAACAAATGTTCAAGATGTTCATAGTTTGCATAAATCCCAGCTAACCGGGATAGATTAGAGTCAAGTAATTATAAATCACGTCTTTTGTTTCTTAGATGTTGGACCACGGTCAGGAGATCTAGGAGAAGAACTCCGAGAATGGAGAGAAATAGAGCAGCCTCGAGAATGAGGACGAAAAACTCCAAGAACAGAGAATAACCTCGGGAATAAGGATGAGCAAAGAGCCTCGAGAATAAAGACTGAAAAAAGAGAAAAAAAAAGAAAAAAAAAACAGAGAAAAAAAGGGGAAAGAAATTTTTTTTTTATCTCGCAAAGTTGAAAACCTAAAAAGGCGACTCAGGCAAGATAAAGCAATCTGCTAAGTTGAAAATCCGAAAGGACAGCTTAGGCAAAAGATAGGACGAACTTGCAAGACAGAGGGACCCAACGGGATCTTGAGCCACGAGACCAAAGAGAACTAACTAAAAGTAGACCCAAGAGGCAACCAAAGACTTTTATAGGCAAAGGGCACAAGGACGGCCTAACCAAGGATAACACCAAGCCAATAGGACAAAGAAAACCCATCGGAATAGGGAATGCATCCATTCATACATTCATACATGTCGTATACACATAATTTTTGTTCGCAGGCATTAAAGAAAAAAAAATGGTGAAGAGAAGCAACTCCTCGGGAATGAGGACGAGCAAGCCGGGAATGGCACTCCGGGAGTGGAGAAAAACCTCAAGAATGAGGACAAGAAACTCCTCGAAAATGAGGACGAGCAAGCCGAGAATGGTACTCCAGGAATGAAGAACAACCTCGAGAATGAGGACGAGCAACTCATTGGGAATGAGGACGAGCAAGTCGGGAATGGCACTCCGGGAATGGAGTACAACCTCGAGAATGAGGACGAGCAAGCTGGGAATGGCACTCCATGAATTGAGAATAACCTTGGGAATGAGGACGAGCAACTCCTCGGGAATGAGGATGAGAAAGCCGGGAATGGCACTTCAGGAATGGAGAATAGTTCGGGAATGAAGCCCATAGATGGTTCGGGAATGAAGCCCAGGGGTCGAGGCACCTCGCCATCAACTCAGCACAGTTTGGAAATAAATCCTAGAGATCGAAGCATCTCACACCTAGCAAGGTTCAGGAATGAAGCCCAGAGATTAAAGCGTTTCACACCCAACATGGTTCGGGAATGTAGCTCAGGGGTCGAACCACCTCGCCATCTACTCAGCATAGTTCGGGAATGAATCCTAGAGATCGAAGCATCTCGCAGGGATGAACCCCATTGGTCGAAGCACCTCGCAATCAAATCAACTCAGTCCGGGAATAAATCATAGAGATCGAAGCATTTCACAGGGATGAACCCCAGGGGTCGAAGCACCTCACCATCAAATCAACTCAGTTCGGGAATAAATCCTAGAGATCGAAGCATCTTACAAAAGCAGCAAAACAACAGGTAAGTCCGGCAACGGCCGACGAGCCAAGTAAGCAAAAATACATGCATAACTTTGATAGGATTGTCACTGTCACACACTGCACAAGCCCCATCAAAGTGGGGGCGACTGTAGACACTGTATTTTTTCATGAGCCCAATGATGAGCCTCGTATTGAGGCACTACCTGAAAAGTTATGGAAGTCGCGGGAAACGAATGCCGGAAGGAAAAAATCCAAAATTAGCACCTCATTGGATTCAGACTCACTAGCCAGCCTCAGATTCGCTCAGTCAGTTTATGTTTCAAACCTTAACCTCAGCCCAAAACCCCTGCAACTCATGAAGCCCATACAATTCATGGCCCGCCAAACACCACACAAAGCCCATGCAGCATACGCCCAAGGCCCATGAAATCCACTATGCGCGCCCAAATAAAGGAAAACCCCATGCAATTCACATGTCCAAATCCCATCAAACCACTTTCCAATTTAACAAGATATGAAATCTCATGCATTCCACATGCTAAAGTCCCCTCAAATCACTTTTCAATTTAGGGAGATTTTGGGGATCCCATCCAATTTAACAAGAGATTGTATCCCAAAATAAGATATTCCTCCAAATCAATGTGATTTATTTCCATGATTTGGAGATCCCTTGTCATTATAAAAAGGAGCAATCACCAAACTTGAAATGAGGGGACTCTCTTTTCTTGACACTAGACGGCAACAACACACAAAGAAAAACCTAAGTCTTGGACGGCAAAGAACTTGAAAACCCTAGGTCTCTTCTTCTTCTTCCACTGAAAGAACAACAACCTAAAAACCCTAGCCAAAACATTGACCAAACAGCAAACAACAAAAGAGCCATCACCAAAAAACAACCAACTAGAAACAACCAAAAACCGAGCCAACAAACAACCACCACCGAGAAATATAGCCAAAAAATTGAAACAAACCAGCAGTCCACCACCGAGTAAAACAACAAAACAAACCACCAAATAACCGAAACAAATAACCAAAACAGCCCCACCAAACAATTGAAACAGACAACCAAAATTACCCCACAAAACAACCCAAACAAACAACCAAAACAACCACCGAATCCAGAATCAAGAAACCATCCAAAAAATCATGAACAACCATCAACAAATAAATCCTGAAAACCATGAAACCTAAACAACCAAGAACAACTATAAAAAAACCCCAAAAAACCAAGAAACCGACAACAAAATAGCAAAGAACCGAGACTAAAACAGCAAGCCAACCACCAAAGCAGCAGCCCAAAAATATCAAAAACAACAGCCTAAAATCACCCAAAACAACCAGCCAACCACTAAAAAAAAGCACCAAAACAGCAGCCAAAACAATAAAAAAACAGCAGCCAAAACAACTAAAAATAGCAACCAGAAAACAGAGAAACAGTAAACCAGTGAAACAACTAGCAAAAAATAGTGAACCAGAAACAGCAAACAGCGAACCAGCTTCAATCCTTCCGGCGATAGCCTAACGTACTTCCGAGAAAGCAACTTAAAAGGTAAGACCCAAAGGCACTCTTTACTGTATTTATTTTATAATTCCGGACGCTGCGTGCCTGGCTGGACGTGAAATACGTCCAGCCGGATATGCGAAGTCCTACATCAAAGACGACCAAATTTCTGGTCACATTTTATTTCATTCTTTATTTTGTTATTTATCTCTTTGCCTATTTATCGTTATTTTATTTCGCATTTAGTTTGTTATTTATTTTATTGTCTATTTATTGTTATTTTATTATTTCGCCCTTATTTTGTTTTTTTTATGTCCGTTTATGTTGCATTGATGGTTATGTGTGTTATTATCCCTTGCGGTGTATCGGATGGAAACCCAGACGTAAATTCCGTAGTCGAATCCAAATGGACGGTAGTACGGTCTGTACTTGGGATACAACTCCACGTACCACTCGGGAAATACTCATATATGCATGACTAACCCTTTTTTTATTTATTGACGCTTTATTTGCTTTTGATTATTATGATTCTTGTTATCGTACCTTGTATTTCTTAATTTAATTTTCTTTTATTTATATTAATGTTTATGGTGTGCAAATTTGTGTGTTTATTTGAATTATCTTGCATGAGCTGCATAAGACTTGGCTATACCATTGTGTGAACCCGTCTATTATATTGGAATAAGTAAGGGACCATTCCGAACCCAACGGTTTGAGGTCTTCCCTTGCGAGGGGTAAGTGCGGCCTTAAATCTTTTCCCAATTCACACTGGGTGGCGACTCCTTTATTCTTCAGTTTAGTCCCCCGCGGGCTACTCCGTACTCTCTACGGGCTGCGAGCCCAATAGTGTCGTGCTCACCGAACATCATATACATAACGGTAAACCCCTATTCACTCCTACAAGTTTTTGTTAGAGAATGAATATTAAATGACTCAAGAAGATTTATATTAGATTACTCACATAACCATCAATAGGTGATCTTTTTGAGTTGAGTATTGTACGTAGTCATCTGACTTGTCACTTTAGTTTTCTGTGCAATCCTCTACATGTTGATGTTGTGACTTTTATGGTATGGCCTTTGTATGTTCGTTGGTTGTGGATTAATGCACACAGAAATATTTGTGTATCAAGATAGAATTTGTCATCCCTATATATCTGTAACACTCCGGATTATCATGACATGTTCTTTGTGGTTGTCGGGGTTGTGTGTTAACCTAGTTCGATTGAGTTGTTAAGGGTCAAGCAGGGTTTTTGGTATGACGTTTGTGACACGGTCATCCTCGCGTTTGAAAGCCAATGTTCGTGTCACATTCTTCCAAGGGTTCAAGCGAGGTCATCAAGTGTGTTCGCATTTGGGCAGCGTTCGTCCGTGCGTTCGAACATGGTAGCCTAGTGAGATCAAGTCCAAGTAGCATTCATTCATCCGTTCGAACACCTAGCACCTGCAGTTTCACGTGCGTAACATGTTTGAGTATGCGTTCAAACATTGAGGCGGAAAATAAAAAATTTTAGGCTTCTATATAAAGTTAAAATAAAAGACTAGGGTTATTTTATCCCATTTTCCTCTTTTCCTCACCCTACCCACAACTCAAGAACTTAAATCTCTCTCTCTTAGAGTAGCTATATTTGAAGGATTCTCTTTGCAATCTCTTGAGAAAATCACAGAAAGGTAAGATTCTCATATTTATCTAACATTGTTCATGCATTCCTAGTGAGATTTCTTAAGTTAATCACTCAATCCATGGGATCTAAGCATGATTTTTTTTTATGTTGCATGAGAGGGTTGATTTGAGTGTGAGTTTAGCTATATTATGGATGGTTACCATGATTTTGTTCTTGGACTAGTAACATTTTATAGCATGATGCATGGGTGAGTTTGACTAAGGTTGATGATGAGTGGTAAATATATCACTATTTCCCACTCATTTAACCTAATATTTTGTATAATTTCTTGAGTTTTGTGAATATTTTGATGTGTTTTGTGTTATTTTGTAGATAAATAGAGTTTTAGGACTCTCTGGAATCAAATCAGGGCCAAAACAGTGAAAAATGGATAAAAAGGGCAAAACTGTCATTTGTGCATCGCGACAACTAACGTGCTCCGGGTATTGCTAACATGCGCCGAACACGTGTCATCATCAGAGAAGTTTTCCTTACAAACATGTGCCAGCCACGTGTCAACATCACAATAAATCATGCTAAAGTACGCTGGTCACGTGTCATCATCACATGCTGCCGACAATCATCATCGCCACGTCAGCGCCACATCAGCATTTACGTCATCAATGATTTCAGCACAATAATTTAGTGGTCGCCACATCAGCACAATTATTGAGATAATCATTCAGCCTGCCACATGTCACCATCTCCGGAAGCCGCGCAACACGTGTCATTCATCAACGGCGCGTCGCGACGCAAGAATACTCTGAAGATTGTATCTTGTTTGTTTATTTACAGCTTTCAGTAATTAATTTTCGCATTTGCACTTTCTTTTATTTACTTTTCAAGTCTTTACTTTCAGCATTTAATTTTTATTTACTTTTACGCAATTTACTTTATGTTATTTACATTTCAGTATTTACTTTTCAGCAATGAGGAGGTAACTCCCCCTGCTGGGGTAAAAGGTAAAGTTTTTATTACTAATATTTAGATTAATCTCCCTTAATTATAATATAATAACTGTTTAAAACCTGACTTAAAGAGGATACCGCCTTATGGTCGGTTGGACTTAATGAAATTGGTTTTAACCTGACTTAATGAGGATACCGCCTTATGGTCGGTTGGAATTAAGTATTAATTTGACTTAATCAGGATACCACCTTATGGTCGGTTGGTAATATCACGCAAAGTTAATATATTATAATAAGGGAGATATCTAAAATAGAATTAATAAAAGTGGATCATTTAACCCCCATCATTTTCTTTTATTGCAATTTTACATTTTTAAATTTCCAGCATTTACTTTCCAGCATTTACTTCCAGCATTTACTTTATTTAATTTCCAGCATTTACTTTATGTCTTTTATTTTATTTAAGCTTTTATTAGCTTTAGATATGTGTCGTAACTAAACCCGTTATCTGGGATTGTGATGAATTCCAATATCACCGGTTTATAAGGGGTTATTTATAGTTTGGGTAATATAAAGGTTTATTTATTAAGTCTTAAGTTTAATGCTTCTTGTTAACTGGCCATTAATAAGATTGATGTGGTAAACTTAAAATAAACTTGACAAAGGAATTTTAGGTTTTAGCGTTAGACTTAATAGCCATGATCTTCTTTGAGGATAGATAACCCTTTAATAGATTTCCTTACAGGATAGACATATACCTATCGGGCGGGGTGATGAGAAGAAAATATATCAATATTTACCGCCCATTTTACTTAATATTTTGTTTAGTTTCTCGGGTTTGATGAACGTTTTGATGTGTTTTAGTTTATTTTGAAGATAAAATAATATTGGGACACAATGAAATCATTTAGGACGAAATGTGGGTCAAATAAAGGGCAAATATTGGACTTGACATATTAATTTTGGAGATTGGAAACTTGAAAGGGCGTTTTAACGAAGTGCTGTTTTGGAAATTTCAGTTTTGCGTATCTGTCGTATTTTAGGCATAACATTTTACTCCAATATTGGATTGAGCTGATTCAAGTTCCAGATTAAAGAAGACTCAAAGATCTACAACTTTAAAAGACAAAATAATTTCGAATTCTGAAAATTTCATGCCCGAAATTGATGAACCATCCAAAAGTGTGTTGTGTGTAATTATTAAAGTCATTTTCAATCATTTTCAAAGTAAAAAATAAATTAATAAATAAATAATAAAAATTATCAAATCACCACCAAACATGATAAGAAATTAGTGGAGCAATTAATAATGGATTTGGTGGAGCAATTAGTGGAGCAATTAGTGGAGCAATTAATAATGGATTTGGTGGATGATTTGATGGAGGCAAAATTTTGCCTATAAATACCAAGTTATTTCATTTGTAAATTCATACTTTCTTCTAAGGAATTCCTTAAGAATACTAAGAAGATTGTATCTTGTTTGTTTATTTACAGCTTTCAGTAATTAATTCCCGCTTTCGTACTTTCTTTTCTTTACTTTTCAGTTTTTACTTTCCGTAATTTACTTTTACGCACAATACTTTTCTTTCTTTAATTTTTAGTTTTTACTTTTCAGTAATGAGGAGGTAACTCCCCTTTGCTGGGGTAAAAGGTAAAACTTTTATTACTAATATTTAGATTAATCTCCCTTAATTATAATATATGAACTAGTAAAAACTTGACTTAACGAGGATACCACCATATTGGTCGGTTGGTAATTATTTAAATTGTTTTTAACCTGAATAAACTGGATACCGCCTGATTGGTCGGTTGGTAATTAATTATTAATTTGACTTAATCTGGATACCGCCTCTATGGCTGGTTGGTAATTATAATGTAAAGTTAATATATTATATTAAGGGAGATATCTAAAATAGAAGTAATAAAAGTGGATCATTTTACCTCATCATTTTCTTTTATTGTACTTTTACTTTATTTACTTTTCAACAATTTACTTTCAGCATTTACTTTTCAGTAATTTACTTTCAGCATTTACTTTTCAGCAATTTACTTTCAGCATTTACTTTTCAGCATTTAATTTTCAGTATTTTACTTGATGTCTTTTATTTTATTTAAGTTTTTTACTACCCGTAAATATGTGTCGTAACTAAGCCAGTTATCTGGGGTTGTGATGAAATCCAATATCACCGGTTTATAAGGGGTTAAATTACAGTTTGGGTAATATAAAGGTTTATTTATTGAGCCTTAATCCTAATGTTTTTTATTAACTGGCCATTAATAAAATTGAACTGGTAAACTTAAAATGAACTTGGAAAAGGGATTTTAGGTTTAAGACCTTAGACTTAATAGCCCACGATCTTCCATTAGGATAAATAACCATTTAATAGATTTCCTTACAGGATAGGAATATACCTGTCGGGCGGGGGTAGCCATAATTGGAACTTAAACTTAATGAATCCAGATAATTTGGTTGACATAGACATATGGTTCAATTGGGTTAAACTGGGTATTTACGTCTGACCATCGACAAAGGCTTTCGCATAATTTAGTGTTCCAGGTTAGTAAACCGATTTATTACACAAACATGAAATAACCACTTCATCTTTTAAAAGATATTAGAAAGATTCACAACCCTAGATAGTTTCTAAATATTGAATTTTCTTAAACCTACTTTCACGCAATTTTATTTACTTGTTTTTAAACTCAAAATCATCACCATTTCAAATCAATCAATCAACTTGTTAGATACTAGTAATCATTTGACCTCATAAAATTAATAGATTGGGTATTAAGTCCTCGTGGGATCGATACTTTTTATACTACTTGAACGATACGTGCGGATGTGTTATTCGCGTGTGTGTAAGCATCGGTCAAGTTTTTGGCGCCGTTACCGGGGACTTATTTATCATTCACTATTAGTTTTGAGGTTAGATACCTTTACTTGTGTCTAATTTTCTTTTTCTTATTATTTTTGTTTTCACTTGTTTCAGGTTCTCATACACTACATGAGACGAACCAGAAGCTTTGAACTCCGACTGCTTGACCCAGAGATTGAAAGAACCATCAGACAGTTGAGAAGAGAAAGGCGAGAAGGCCAAGAAGCAATCATTAACATGGAACCTGAACCTTTGAACGTTGCACCACCAATTCCCATTCGAGACAGAACCATTCCGGTGGTTGACGGATTCATTTCCTGTATTGTACTTCCTCCCTTACCAGCAAATGCGTGTGACATCAAAACATGCATCCAGATGATTCAGCAGTCAGTTCAGTTTGGGGGGAATGCAACTGAAGATCCTAATGCCCACATCAGCAACTTCCTGGAAGTTTGTGGTACTTTCAACTACAACCGAGCAGCTGAAGAAGCTATGAGACTACGAGTTTTTCCATATTCCTTGAAAGACAGAGCCAAATCTTGGCTACATTCACTACCAAAAGGTTCCATCACAACTTGGAACACTCTAGCCACAAAATTCCTTGCAAAGTACTTTCCACCTGCAAGAACTGTAAAGTTGAGGAATGACATCACATCTTTTGTACAACAAGATTCAGAATCCCTTTGTGAAGCTTGGGAAAGATTCAAAGATTTAATCCGGAAATATCCTCACCATGAGATTGTAAAATGGCTACAAGTTCAAACCTTTTACAATGGGCTTTCTGGAATAATGAGAACCACAATTGATGCTGCAGCTGGAGGAGCGCTAATGGAAAAAGGAGAAGATCAAGCCTGGGACCTAATTGAAGAAATGGCCAACAACAATTCCTTGTGGCCAACAGAAATGAGTTTGATCCAACGAATTGCTGGAATTTATGAAGTTGGAGCCAACACTGCAGTGAATGCCAAGATGGATCAGATATGTAAATTCATGGAAACTCTCAGCATGCAAGTTAATATTGGATCCACAAGTTCACTATATGGAGGAGCACCAGAGCCAAACCAATATAAAGAGACGATGAATTATATCAACAATTTCAACAAACAGAGGAATAATCCATATTCCAACACCTACAACCCAGGGTGGAGGAATCATCCCAATTTCGCATGGAGCTACAATTCAGGGCAAATGAACAACCCACCACCCAGATTCCAACAACAGAACAAAGGCCAGGAGCAGGCAAATGAATCAGGATTAACGGAAGTGTTGACCCACTTGAAAAAGATAGAAGCAAAACATGACTCTCAAGAAGCAAGATATGATGCTATGTTTCAATCCCAAACAACATTAATTCAAAGTCAATATACTTCTATTAAAGCACTGGAGAATCAAATTGGACAACTGGCCAATCCTCAGAGTTACAGACCGCCATGTAACCTTCCTAGCAACACTGTGTTAGACAATTATGACCCATAGCATCACTATTTGTACAGAATATTGTGTTGTTGTACAAATTAACTATGTGACAAAGTAAATTGCTCTTTTATCATTTGTAATTGGATTACCAAGATACATAAATGATAAAAGTCCATATGATTAGTTCTGGATTAATAAGATATGAGACAATATTAATCCATGAATGTTTAATCATTAAAACATCCCTAGTCGTAGTATTATCGATATTGGACATCGATAATGCGGAATAGACTAGTATTGCACTTGTGCGTGTTATGGGAGCATAACGGCATATTTCTTATATATTTGGGTATTGGATACTCATGTAAGTGTAATAGGAGGTTGTGTTTACCGATGGTACGGAAATAGCTTCGCTCTGGATAGACCCCTTGGAATTCCATTGGTAGTATGACAATGTGTCTATGGAAGTCCGAATTAGGGTAGGTGTATTTGGTCTTAACCAGAGACTTGCACCGCTAATACTTGCGACAATCAATATACTTTGGTTTTGGTCGTCCAGGGCTTTAACAGGTTCTGTGTACACCACTTCTGGGTATATTGAGAATCGTAGTGTATTGGGTGTGATGTAAAGATGGAAGTATCAATCCAGTCATATGGAGATGATGACCACGCAGGATACGGAACTAGTACTCTTTAGTACTGCAGTCATCGGGATAATATGACTAGGTCATGATTATCCGATTATAGAGACTAGTTACCAGAGATCCGATATGTGCTTCGTATGGGGATCGCATGGGTCGCTTCCCGAAGATTCACCGATGACGTATGACTCGTACATAATTAATCTGGGATTAATTAAAAGAGAGAGAAAATTAATCTTGGATTAATTACGGATATATTTTATATGGGATAAAATATTATTTAAAAAGAGAGAGAACGATTAATTTGGAATTAATCGATAAAATAATATATTCGATATATTATACGAAATTTAAATTTCGAAGCGGAATTAAAATTGGATTTTAATACGGGCGAACGAGTTAATTTAGAATTAATTTGCTAGCGACGTGAATAGTAATTTTGCTAGGCATAATTATTTAATTAAATTTGATTTAATTACGTCGCAACGGAAAATTAGTTAATTCGGAATTAGCGAACCCGAGCCCGGGAGTGTTTGCGGGCCCACTCGTATTTCGAATCAAGTGTGGCCCACAAGTCACATCATGCGTCACATCATTAGTCATTCTTGTGATGTAAGTCACATCAACTTTGAGTGATGTGATGCTTGTCACTTTTTGTGATTGATGGGGGTGGTTGAAGACTTTAAAGTCTTGTACCAAAATTTTGAATTTAGAAAAATGGTAATTGATTTTTGGTATTTGATTTTTGAAATCAATAACCAAATATACAACACACATTTTCCTTTTCCCTCTCCTCTCTCTCCATTCACGGCTTAGAAGCCACTTTCTCTCCTTCTCCATTTTCTGAAAATGCCGAGAACAAAAAGAAGCAAAAGGGAAGATTTGTGGCAAATTTTTCCAAGATGCTAGCACATCCAAGGGGTCTTAAAAAGGTGATAGGGAAACCTATTCATGAGCATGGAATCACACTTAAAGCTTGGAGCTTGAAGGACCACCATGGAGGACCTTGACCGAACACACATGGAGCACAAAGAAGGACCTCGGCCGAGAGCTTCAAGGAGAATTTTTATTGTTCTTCGCATCGCAAAAGCCGATCAAAGTGAGTATTTTGTAACTTTACTCTGATGTATTCGCACTTTTCATCGCTTAATTTGATCTTGGGATCACCTAGTAAACCCAACAATGGTATCAGAGCCTTGATTAAGCATGAAATTGATTTAGGGTAAAATTTGGGTAAAATTATTTGAGCATGATTTGATGAAATTGATTGTTTGAATATGCTTGAATGATGATAACTTAGAGTTATGCATAATCAATTTGATGAAAATTGAATTGGATTAATTTTCCCCCAATTTTTGGCTTGGCCGAAAGTTTAGGTGCCCTAAAGTCATGGTGATTTTTGTTCTTTTGATCTTTGGATGAACCGGAAGACTTGGAGTAAATTGATTTAGGATTTAATTGGATTAAAATCGAAATTGGATTTGAAAAACCCTAAATTGCCGTGACCTAGTAAGCATGGAAATGATATGATTTTTTTATTCAATAATGTTGGACATGTGTTGATGAAGATTGGAATGATTAATTAGTGTAATTGATATTTTGGAAATGTTAATTTGAATAATTAATTATGGCTAATACACTTTAGTTAATTAAATTGTGAAATTTGGAATTTTGTAATTTAATTAGTTGGGCTAAATTTGGAATTGGGCTTATAATGTTGTATTTGGGCTTAATGGGCTTGGTTGGGCCAAGTTTGGTTTAGGTTAATTGGTTGGATCCAATTGGGCCCAAAACCATATCCATAAAGTTCAAATATAATTAAATGGGCCTTTAAAATTTTAATTGGGCCTAATGGGCCTAAATTGATTTTTGGCAAAGGGTGATTCCTTATTGGGCTTTGGTTGCCAAAGTCCATGCCTTATAAATTAATTGAAAGCCCATTGGACTTTAATTAAATTGACATTGGATGTTAATTGGGCTTTGAGACCCGTTTAGATTAGATTTAGAATTTAAGTCGCAAAGGCTCATTAATAAAGTGTAATTATTCAATTAGGAATTAAATAAAGAATTAGTATTGAATACAAATTAAATTGGATTTAATATTGTAGTTTGATATAATTCAAGAATTCGTACTTTGAGTATTTATTCTTAAAACGAGTTTGACTCGCGCAAATCAAATCGTTGTTTGAACATTGGATGGTCATTAATTTCAGATTAATTAATTGGATTAGATTGATTGATAACATGCTTTGTATGAATACATGGATGTGATGTATGAATAATGTATATCGGATGGATATTAGATGGGTGAGGGCAATTTTGGAAATTATTGTAATAAATTTAGAATTTATTAAATTGGACCCGTGTGTCCAGCCTATTACCTCTTGATTCTTTGTATTTCTCTTCTCACCTATTCCCCTCAATGTAAATGAGGTTTCTTTAAAAGTGTTATGTAATTGGGTAGAAGTAAGATTTGTGCTAGCGGGAGAGAGAAAATTGAGAGATTTTTTCTAGGAACAAGTTGTTTTAAATATCCATATGCATATCATTATTAATTTATTTATCGCGCCTTATTATGCTTTTAGAATGCATGTTTAAGGGTGTATGATGAGACCTAATCAAAGATAATTAATTGGTTGCCAATTACGTGAAAAACCCTCAACATATATTAAGCGTTTTTCCTTCCATTAAATGATTCATTCTCAAGATCCAAGATTGGCACTGGTTTGTTGGCCAAAGTCAAGACCTTTGTCCATCGCGGATGTGTTTGAATCATGAAGGCTTTGTTCCATATCGCATGTCTTGTCCAAGTTGTGATTTGTTGGCCAAAGTCAAGATCACTTCTTGTCCATCGACATCGATTATGAAGCTTTCCAAGGTCAATGGGTCCCGCTTAACTGGAATCATTAAGTTTGTTGTGCCAAAGCCAAGGCTTAGTTGATTCAGAGGAAAAAGGTTAGGGAATATATTGGATATATTGACATATATTAGATATATGTTTCGGACTTGGATGTCCACCTATCGGATCTAGGAATTGGATGAGATCCAATTGATCTTTGAGATCTACCTAGTTAAATATCATACAGCTTGTTGGCCAAAGTCAAGGTTGTGTGTTATTTAACGGGATCCTAGCCCACTAGGAAACAAGGTTTCCCGAGTACTCAACAGAGGGTTAGAGGCTCGTCGAGAAATAGTGGGAGACAAGTATTAAATTTGCAATTTCGTTTACATACTTGCCAATACGCGCTCATTTCATTTTTCGTCATTAATTTAAATAAATATATTAGTTGGACTAATATTTAAATGTTGTTTTAAATTAAACAGTTGGACTGTGTTCAAACTATTTCAAATTATAGTTGATTATATAATTGGATTATAGTAATCAATATATTTGAATTTAAATAATCAAATTATAGTTGATTATATAGTTGGACTATAGTAATCATTATATTCAATAGTACCTGAAATCATTGATTAGATAGTTGGACTATAGCAATCAAGATAACTGAAAGATTAGCGTTTAAAACATAATCCTAGGTGAAAATGTCTTTAAGCGGATTTAATTTTTAAATTGGGAATAATACCTCAGGATAGTCCTAAGAACTGAGAAGTTATTCTATTTGATAGAATTACATCTCGGGTCTAAGCCCGGAGTTGAGCAAATAGTAGAACATGATCTTTGGAAGATTCATGTGATGATAACTTTAGTGCTCAATCCATTATGCTTGATGCAATGACACTTTAATTCCGTCGTCAGAATTAAGGATTAGATCCTTGTACCATGAGATTGAAATTAAAAATCTTCATAGATCTATTCTTAGATCTTAGAAGTACAAATTGCAAAAGAAGCTATTTCGCTCGTGTATGTCAGAGGGTACATCTATCGAGCACTAGGTGTCGCAGATGATTGCTGAAATCGATCAGCTAGGTTAGCTGGGCATTACCTACATGGCCGAGAATACCAAAGATTTGATCTTATAGTCTCTACCCGAAAGCTGGGGCAGGTTCATTATGAACCAAAAGTAAACTCTTGGAGAGTTGACGGCTATGCTCAAGAAGGCAAAGCCAGAGCTTCTAAAAGGGGAAAAGGCAAAATCATCATAGTCTTCTGGGAAGACAAAGGACATATCCCAAGATGTCTGCCTAAATTATGGCAAACGGAGTCACTGAATGCGTGACTGCCGTATGGACAAGGCAGACATGAAGGAAATGAAGACAGGGCAAGGCTCCGATTTCAAGTATGTTTTTCATGAACATGTTCACTATTAGTTTCAAAATTGGATTTTGATACTAAGTATTGTACATAAATATATGTACTGATGTGCAGAATCTACTGATTAACAGGATACTGACTTTAGTTGAGATCTATCTGCGAGTCGGAAACATGACGAGAGTCGCTGTTTTAACCGTAGAAACCTAAGTTTAGGAACTACCCTTCGGGTGTGTACTTAAATTAGGAAACTGTTAAAATGTACCTAGTTTGACTAGAAACATTATCTCTATATCAGAGTATAACTCCTTGCGGGTATACCTTTATATTCTAGAACACTAAAGTGTTTTATTTTATAAAGATGATATTGAAAGAGTATAATATTCTTTCATAGTGGACTCCTCCCGGAACACCTCAATTGAGCGGTGTGTCCAAACGGAGAAACCGAATTTTGTTGGACATGATAAGGTTAATCATGAGTCGCTCTGAGCTACCATTTTCCTTCTAGGGATACGCATTATACAGTGCAATACTTATTTTGAATAAGGTTCTATGAAAATCTGTTTGACAGATTTCATATTAGATATGAACAGGAAAGAAACCAGGTTTTCTCATTCCTGGAGATTTGAGAATGCTAGGCATATGTTTGGATGATACCAAACTAGAACCCAAATCGGATAAGTGCCTAATTTGTAATTGGTTATCCTAGGGAAACCAAAGTATAATACTTATACAACTCAAAAGAGAACAATTTAATTGTTGCTCGCCATGCGGTTTTCCTAAGAGGAATACCTATATGCAGTGGTAAGTGGGAGGAAATTAAAACTTGCTGAAAATCAGAGAAATATTGTTCCAGGCACCGAACCTTAATGGTGTTGGACAATTATGACCCATAGCATCACTATTTGTACAGATCATGGTGTTGTTGTACAAATTAACTATGTGACAAAGGGAATTACTCTTTTATCATTTATAATTAGATTACCGGGATATATAAATGATAAAAGTCCATATGATTAGTTCTGGATTGAGATGATATGAGACAGTATCAAACCATTAAGGTTTAATCATTAAAACATCCCTAGTCGGAGTATTATCAAGATTGGACATCAATAATGCGTAAAAGACTAGAATTACACTTGTGCGCGTTGTGGGAGCATAACAACATAGTTCTCATATATTTGGGTATAGGATACTCATGCAAGTGTAATAGGAGGTTGTGTTTACCGATGGTATGGAAACAGCTTCGCTCTGGATAGACCCCTCAGAATTCCATTGGTAGTATAACTATGTGTTTATGGAAGTCCGAATCAGGGTAGGTGTATTTGGTCTTAACCTGAGACTTGCACCGCTAATACTTGCGACAATCAATATACTTTGGTTTTGGTCATCCAGGGCTTTAACAGGTTCTGTGTACGCCTCTTCTGGGTATATTGAGAATCGTAGTGTATTGGGTGTGATGTCAAGAAAGAAGTATCACTCCAGTCATAGTGCAAATGATGATCACGTAGGATACGGAACTGGTGCTCTATTATGCTGCAGCTATCGGGATATTATGACTAGGTCATGTTTATCCGTTTAAATAGACTAGTTATCAGAGATCTGATATGTGCTTCGTACGGGACAGACACAATTCCAACCCCAGGCCTAGCACGTGACATCTGATACTGGATAGCAATATGCAATACTACGTATACTACGCCTGATAAAGATCACATATTCCTTTAAGAATATTTCTAGAGAATTGGGTAGGCACGGTGCTTTGCTAGAAGCCAACCGTGTCTTGTAAATCGATAAAAACATAATACTAGGTACGTACGTGTTCGGATAGTCCGACGACCGGATTTACTGCCAACATATCCGGGGATCTCATGGGTCGCTTCCCGAAGATTCGCCGATGACGTATGACTCGCACATTATTAATCTGGGATTAATTAAATAAGAGAGAAAATTAATCTAGGATTAATTACAGAGATATTTTATCTGTGATAAAATATTAATTAAAGAGAGAAAACGATTAATTTGGAATTAATCGATAAAATAATATATTCGATATATTATACGAAATTAGATTTCGACGTGGAATTAAAATTAGATTTTAATTCGGGTAAACGAGTTAATTTATAATTAATTCGTTAGCGATGTGAACAGTAATTTTGCTAGGCATAATTATTTAATTAAATTTGATTTAATTACGTCGCAACGGAAAATTCGTTAATTCGGAATTAGCGAACCCGAGCCCGGAAGTGTTTGCGGGCCCACTCGCATTTCGAATTCAAGTGTGGCTCACAAGTCACTTCAAGCGTCACATCATTAGTCATTCTTATGATGTAAGTCACATCAATTTGAGTGATGTGATGGTTGTCACTTATGATTGATGGTGGTGGTTGGAAGGCTTAAATGTCTTGTACCTTTTTTTGAATTTGGTATATCATTTAATTGATTTTTGAAATCAATTACAACTAACACATTTTTCTCTTTCTCTCTTCCAAACTCTCGGCCTTCGGCCATTTCTTCTCCAAATTTTCTGCAAATGCCGTGAGCATGGAGAAGCCAAAGGGAAAGATTTGCGGCAAATGTTTCTGAGGTACTAGAACACTTTAGGAGTCTTGCGAAGGTGATAGGGAAACTCACCTGTGGGCATGGAATGCACACCAAGCTTGGAGCTTGAAGGACCGAAAATTGGAGCACAAAATGGAGGAGCTTTGTGG
Source organism: Zanthoxylum bungeanum (assembly GCA_019454045.1). Classification (NCBI taxonomy): domain Eukaryota; kingdom Viridiplantae; phylum Streptophyta; class Magnoliopsida; order Sapindales; family Rutaceae; genus Zanthoxylum; species Zanthoxylum bungeanum. The sequence goes on from SKCR01032897.1 coordinate 305,268, forward strand.
TGAGCTGCATGGAAGAAAAGCTTGAAGATTTTGTTGTTCCTCGCATCGCAAAAGCCGATCAATGTAAGTATGATTCCGCCATGCTTCTTTTTTGTATTCGCACATGGTTTCATTGCTTGAAATCGATCTTGGGACAAACTAGAAACCGAACAATGGTATCTTGAGCCATTTTGAGCATGAAATTGAAATTAGGGTAAAATTAGGTAAAATTGATTTGAGCATGTTGGAGTGAAATTGATTGTTTAAATATGCTTGAATGATCATAACATGGTGTTATGCATGATAAATTTGATGAAAATTAGATTGGATCAAATTTTCCCTAATCACTTGGCTTGGCCGAATTTGGTGTGTGCCCTATTGTCATGGTATTTTTTGATTTTGATCATTGGATGAGTTGAAATCATTTGGGTAATGTTGTTTTAGGATTTAATTGGATTGAATTCGGAATCGAACATGAAAATCCCTAATTGCCGTGAATGATGTAGCATGTAAAATGATTGATTTTTTATTCAAATGTGTTGGACATGTTTTGATGATAATAAGCATAATTAATTTTGTAAATTAGTGTTTTGGAAATATTAATTTGAGTAATTAATTATGGCATACACTTTAGGTTAATTAAATTATGAAATTTGGAATTTTGGTAATTTAATTAATTGGGCCAAATTTGGAATTGGGCTTGTAAAGTTGTAATTGGGCTTAATGGGCTTGGTTGGGCCAAGTTTGGTTTAGGCTAATTGGTTGGATCCAATTGGGCCCAAAACCATATCCATAAAGTCCAATTATGACTTAATGGACCTTTAATTTTAATTGGGCCTAAATTGGTTTCTTGGAAAATAAGGGTGATTCCTTAAATGGGCTTTGGTATTTGGGTTTGACCCATATTGACCAAAAGTCCATGCCTTAGAAATTAATTAAAAGCCCATTGAACTTTAATTAAATTAACATTGGATGTTAATCGGGCTTTGAGACCCGTAATGATTAGATTTAGAATATAAGTCGTAAAGGCTCATTAAAAAGTGTAATTATTTAATTTAGAATTAAATATAGAATTAGTATTAAATACAAATTAAATTGGATTTAATGTTGTAGTTTAATATAATTCGTGAATTCGTACTTTGAGTACTTATTCGCAAAACGAGTTTGACTCGCGCAATATCAAATCGTTGTTTGAACATTGGATGGTCATTAATTTTCAGATTAATTAATTGGATTAGATTGATTGATAACATGCTTGTGTGAATACATGAATGCAATGTATGAATAATGCATATTGGATGGGTATTAGATGGGTGAGGGTAATTTTGGAAATTATTGTAATAAATTTAGAATTTATTAATTGGACCTGCGTGTCCAGCCTATTACTTCTTGACTCTTTATATTTCTCTTATCACATATTCCCCTCAATGTAAATGAGGTTTCTTTAGAAGTGTTATGTAATCGGGTAGAAGTAATACTTGTGCTAGCGGGAGAGAGGAAAATGAGAGATTTGTTCTAGGAACAATGTGTTAAGTATCCATCCGCATATCATTATTAATTTTATTTATACGCGCTTTATTATGTTTTTAGAATGCATGTTTAAAGGTGTATGATGATGAGACCTAATAAAGATAATTAATTGGTTGCCAATTACGCGAAAAACCCTCACTATATATAAGTGTTTTTCCTTCCATTGAGTGATTCTTACTCAAGATCCAAGATTGGCACTGGTTTGTTGGCCAAAGTCAAGACCTTTGTCCATCGCGGATGTGTTTGAATCATGAAGCCTTTGTTCCATATCGGTGTCTTGTCCAAGTTGTGATTTGTTTGCCAAAGTCAAGATCACTTCTTGTCCATCGACATCGATTACGAAGCTTTCCAAGGTCAATGGGTTCCGCTTAACTGGGATTATTAAGTTTGTTGTGCCAAAGCCAAGGCTTAGTTGATTCAGAGGAATAAAGTTAGGGAATATATTGGATATATTGGCATATATAAGATATATGTTTTAGACTTGGATGTCCACCTACTGGATCTAGGAATTGGATGAGATCCAATTGATCTTAGAGATCTACCTAGTTAATTATCATACAATTTGTTGGCCAAAGTCAAGATTGTGTGTTAGAGGCTCGCCGAGTACTCAACAGAGGGTTAGAGGCTCTCTGAAAAATAGAGGGAGGCAAGTATTAAATTTGCCATATTCGTTTAGATACTTGCCAATACGCGCTCATTTTAATTTTTCGTCGTTACATTAATATATTAGTTGGACTAATATTTAATCGTTGTTTTAATTAAACAGTTGGACTGTATTCAAACTACTTCAAATTATAGTTGATTATATAATTGGATTATAGTAATCTATATATTTGAATTAAATTATAGTTGATTATATAGTTAAACTATAGTAATCATTATATTAAATAGTACCTGAAATCGTTGATTGGAAAGTTAGACTATAGCAATCAAGATAATTGAAAGGTTAGTGTTTAAAACATAAACCTGGGTAAAAATGTCTTTAAACGGCTTTAATTTTCAGATTGGGAATAAAACCTCAAGATAGTCCTGGGAAATTGAGAAGTTATTCTATTTGATAGAATTACATCTCGGGCCTAAGAACCGGAGTTGAGCAAATAGTACAACATGATCTTTGGATGATTCATGTAATGATAACTTTAGTGCTCAATCCTATATACTTACTGCAATGACACTTTAAATCCATCGTCAGACTTAAGGATTAGATCCTTGTACCATGAAGATGAGATTAAAGATCTTCATAGATCTATTTTAGATCTTATAAGTACAAATTGCATAAGAAGCTCTTTAGCTCGTGTATGTCAGAGGGTACATCTGTCGAACACTAGGTGTTGCAGATGATTGCTGACATCGATCAGCTAGGTTAGCTGGGCATTACATACATGGCCGAGACTACCAAAGATTTGATCTTATAGTCTCTACACGAAAGCTGGGGCAGGTTCATTATGAATCAAGAGTAAACTCTTAGAGAGTTGATGGCTATACTCTAGGAGTCAGAGCCAGAGCTTCTAAAAGGGGCAAAGGCAAAATCATCACAGTCTTCTAGGAAGACAAAGGACATATCCCAACATGTCTACCTAAAACTGTGGCAAACGGGGTCACTGTATGCGTGACTGCCGTGTGGACAAGGCACACATGAAGGAAGTAAAGAGGGCAATGCTCCGACTTTAAATATGTTTGTCATAAACATGTTCACTATTAGTTTCAAAATTGGATTTTGATACTAACTGTTGTACATTATATATGTACTGTTGTGCAGAATCTGCTGATAAGCAGGAAACTGACTTCAGTTGAGATTTATATACGAATCGGAAACGGAACGAGAGTTGCTATTTTAACCGTAGAAACCTAAGTTTAGGAACTACCCTTCGGGTGTGTACTTAAATTAGGAAACTGTTAAAATGTACCTAGTTAGACTAGAAACATTATCTCTATATCAGGGTTTAACCCGTTGCAGGTATACCTTTATATTCTAGAACACTAAAGTGTTTCATTTTATAAAGATGATATTGAGATAAACACATTAGATGTGAATAACAGTATTTATATTTTGAATATAAATAAATCTCAAACATATAACATGACAAACAAATAGCTCAAACTGAATTAATCTGTTAAGACTTATTAGTGGCATTGTTGACTAGCACACATTAAACAAAACTCGTATATCCACACTATTGAAGAGTGGATACTAGGACGGATTTGATTCTATTCAAATCATGTCTACGAATCTAGTTTATTAGGCAAAGTGCCTAAAATACCTTTTACTTGGTAAAAGTGTAAGTGCCACCAATCTATTAGCCCTCGTTCATAGTGACATAAGTGGGCCCATATCTAGCTAGGCTAGAGGTGGATATGAACAATTCGTAACCTTTACGGATGTGGCATCGCGTTATGGTTATGTGTTTCTAATGAAACACGAATCGGAAACTTTTGATAATTCAAAGGGTTTCGACACGAAGTTGAAAGACAGATCGGCTAAAGTATTAAAACCGTCACGGTTAGACCATGATGGAAAATACTTAAGCAATAAGTTTCTCAAATACTTGAAAGAGTATAGTATTCTTTCAACGAGAACTCCTCCCGAAACACGTCAGTTTTATGATGGTGTTTCCGAACGGAGAAACCGAATTTTGTTGGACATGATAAGGTTAATCATGAGTCGCTCTGAGCTACCATTTTCCTTCAAGGGATACGCATTAAACAGTGCAACACTTATTTTGAATAAGGTTCCATAAAAATCTGTTTGACAGACTTCATATTAGATATGAACAGGAAAGAAACCGGGTTTTCTCATTCCTGAAGATTTGGACATGCTGGGCATATGTTTGGAATATGAACTGACAACGTATGAGGAATACGAACTGACTATGTATGAGGAAGTAATACAAGGTATCGACTCCCTATTATGGCAAAGTGCCATGATGTCCGAAATGGATTCTATGTATACCAACTATGTTTGGACACTAGTTGTTGTACCGCAAGGCATTGTGTCTATTGGTACTATATGAGTCTTCAAGGAAGACATACATGGAATGCAACATACCAACGTACAAAGATATGCTTGTAGCGAAAAGGTATCGTTATCAACATTGTGTCGATTACGACGAAACCTTTTACTCGTTGCCATGGTTAAATCCATTTGGATAATGCTTGCTGATGTTGCATATTTCATTTATGAAATATGGCAGCTGGAACTTCAAAATCGCTTTCCTTAAACGGAAACCTTTTGGAGGATGTTTACAACATCCTGACAGTTTTATCGTACCAAAACAAGCAAACAAGGTTTGCAAGTTATTCGATCCATTGATGGATAGAAGCAAGCATTGCGTTCTTGGAATTATCGTTTTGATGTAATCATAATAGTATATGATTTAATTCAAAACGAAAATGATTCTTGTGTATATAATGAGGTTAGTGTTGGACATTTATGACCCATAGCGTCACTATTTGTACAGATCATGGTGTTGTTGTACAAATTAACTATGTGACAAATGAGATTGCTCTCTTATCATTTGTGATTAGATCACCAAGATATATAAATGATAGGAGGTCCATATGATTAGTTCCTGGATTAAGAATGACATGAGACAGTATCAGTCCACGAAGGATTAATCATTAAATATCCCTAACTTGTGCGCGTTGTGAGGGCATAACAACATAGTTCTCATATATTTGGGTATAGGATACTCATGCAAGTGTAATAGGAGGTTGTGTTTTACCGATGGTACGGGAAACAGCTTCGCTCCAGATATACCCCTTCGGAATTCCATTGGTAGTATAACTATGTGTCTATTGAAGTCCGAATTCAGGGTAGGTATATTTGGTCTTAACTTGAGACTTGCACCGCTAATACTTGCGACAATCAATATGCTTTGGTTTTGGTCGTCCATGGCTTTAACTGGTTCTGTGTACGCCTCTTCTGGGTATATTGAGAATCGTAGTGTATTGGGTGTGATGTCAAGACGCAAGTATCACTTCAGTTATAGTGGAGATGATGATCACGTAGGATACAGAACTTATTCTCTTATATGCTGCAGCTATCGGGATATTATGACTAGGTCATGTATATCCAATTATAGAGACTAGTTACCAGAGATCCGATATGTGCTTCGTACGGGGCAGACACTATTCCAGCCCCAGGCCTAGCACGTGACATCCGATACTGGATCGACATACGCAATACTATGTATACTACGCCTGATATAGATCATTATATTCCTGTAAGGATATTTCTGGAGAATTGGGTAGGCATGGCGCTTTGCTAGAAGCCAACATTGTCTTGTAAATCAGTAAAAACGTAGTACTAGGTACTTACATGTTCGGATAGTCCGACGACCGAATTTACTGCCAATATATCCGGGGATCTCATGGGTCACTTCCCGAAGATTCACCGATGACGTATGACTCACACTTTATTAATCTGGGATTAATTAATGATGAGAGAGAAAATTAATCTGGGATTAATTGCGGAGATATTTTATCTGGGATAAAATATCAATTAAAGAGAGATAACGATTAATTTGGAATTAATCGATAAAATAATATATTCGATATATTATACGAAATTGGATTTCCACACGGAATTAAAATTAGATTTTAATTCGGGCGAATGAGTTAATTTAGAATTAATTCATTAGCGACGTGAATAGTGATTTCGCTAGGCATAATCATTTAATTACGTCGCAACAGAAAATTCGTTAATTTGGAATTAGCGAACCCGAGCCCAGGAGTGTTTGCGAGCGCATTCGCATTTCGAATTCGAGTGCTGCACGCAAGTCACATCAAGCGTCAAATCGCTAGTCGCATCAAGCGTCAAATCATTAGTCATTTTGAGTGATGTGACAACTTGTCACTTGATTGATTGATTGATGTAAATAGTGATGTGAGTGGTTGATAGCATTTAATGCCATTTTGGAGCCAAATTTATGTTGACTTTTTGAAAACTTGAAGCTTGGAGCTTGGACCAAAGCCAAAAATGGAGCACCAAATTTCAGTGGACTGCCGAGCTTGACAGAGGATAGAAAATGAATTTTTGTTGTCCACCGCATCGCTCAACCGATCATTGTGAGTATTCTGCGACTTCCTTGTATGTATTCACTTTGTATTTTCATTGCTTGAAAGGATCTTGGGATGCTTAGACAATTCCAACAGTTAGTGGGAGCGCACTGACAGTGAATGTCCTAAATAATGATGATATATCATTTCTTGGAAATGATATTCCCATAAAACAATCGATGAAAGCTTTGCTTTCATGAAAATTCTCCGTAAAATTGTTGGGAGAGACAACCTTTATTCTAGGAATAAGGATCTACTGGGATATATCTAAAAGTTGTTGGCACTCTCTGAGAACTCATACATTGAAAAATGTATGCGACCTGGTGTCTCATATGCTTTGAGCATATGGAGTCACAATCAGGCCAATCCAAGTGATAATCACTGGATTGATGTTAAGAACATCATTTAGTATCTTAGATGAACTAAGGATGCTTTCTTATACTATGGAGAAGGAGAACTTGAAGTGACTGGGTTCACTGCTGCAAGTTTCTAAACCGATAAAAACGACTATAAGTCGTAACAAAGGTACTATAAAGTTTGAATAACGGAACAGTGAGCTGGAAATCTTCCTAACAAGATACTGTTGCCAAATAAACAACAAAAGCGGAATATTGCTACAACTGAGGCAGCAATAGAAGTCTTTTGGATCTATAATAATCCTAATCAGATTAGGAGTAATTCTGTTAGCAGCTGAGCTAGGCTACAGCACAGGCTAAAGAATTAATGGTCTCATCAATGATCCAGATATATACTTCAACTATTCATTTGATTCGTTCGGATCATACATCGTGGCGATGTGATGATCGAATAAATCGCATCAGATGATAACACCGCAAATCCGCTGACGAAAGCCATTCCTTAGCAGAAGTTTGAGTGAACCATACATAGTTCGGGTGTAGGACACTTGAGTGATTGGTTATAGGCCAAATGGGAGATTGTTGGACAATTATGACCCATATCATCACTATTTGTACAGATCATGGTGTTGTTGTACAAATTAACTATGTGACAAAGGAAATTGCTATTTTATCATTTGTAATTAGATTACCGGGATATATAAATGATAAAAGTCCATATGATTAGTTCAGGATTGAGATGATATGAGAAAATATCAATCTTTTAAGGTTTAATCATTAAAACATCCGTAGTCGGAGTATTATCGAGATTGGACATCGATAATGCATAAAAGACTAGTATTACACTTGTGCGAGTTGTGGGAGCATAACGGCATAGTTCTCATATATTTGGGTATAGGATACTCATGCAAGTGTAATAGGAGGTTGTGTTTACCGATGGTACGGAAACAGCTTCGCTCTGGATAGACCCCTCGAAATTCCATTGGTAGTATGACTATGTGTCTATGGAAGTCCGAATCAGGGTAGGTGTATTTGGTCTTAACCTGAGACTTGAACCGCTAATACTTGCGACAATCAATATACTTTGGTTTTGGTCATCCAGGGCTTTAACAGGTTCTGTGTACGCCTCTTCTGGGTATATTGAGAATCGTAGTGTATTGGGTGTGATGTCAAGACAGAAGTATCACTCCAGGCATAGTGGAGATGATGATCACGTAGGATACGGAACTGGTGCACTATTATGCTGCAGCTATCGAGATATTATGACTAGGTCATGTTTATCCGATTATAGAGACTAGTTACCAGAGATCTGATATGTGCTTTGTACGGGGCAGACAAAATTCCAGCCCCAGGCCTAGCGCGTGACATCTGATACTGGATAGCAATACGCAATACTACGTATACTACGCCTGATAAAGATCACATATTCCTTTAAGAATATTTCTGGAGAATTGGGTAGGCACGGTGCTTTGCTAGAAGCCAACCATGTCTTGTAAATCGGTAAAAATGTAGTACTAGGTACGTACGTGTTCGGATAGTCCGACGACCGAATTTACTGCCAACATATCCAGGGATATCATGGGTCGCTTCCCGAAGATTCGCCGATGACGTATGACTCGCACATTATTAATCTGGGATTAATTAAATGAGAGAGAAAATTAATCTAGGATTAATTACGGAGATATTTTATCTGGGATAAAGTATTAATTAAAGAGAGAGAACGATTAATTTGGAATTAATCGATAAAATAATATATTCGATATATTATAACGAAATTAGATTTCGACGTGGAAATTAAAATTAGATTTTAATTTGGGCAAACGGTTAATTTAGAATTAATTCGTTAGCGACGTGAATAGTAATTTGCTAGGCATATTATTTAATTACGTCGCAACGGAAAATTCGTTAATTCGGATTAGCGAACCCGAGCCCAGGAGTGTTTACGGGCCCACTCGCATTTCGAATTCAAGTGCGGCCCACAAGTCCATCAAGCATCAAATCATTAGTCATTCTATGATGTAAGTCACATCACTTTGACTGATGTGATGGTTGTCACTTGTGATTGATGGTGGTGGTTGGAAGGCTTAAATGTCTTGTTCATTTTTTGAATTTGGTATATCATTTAATTGATTTTTGAAATCAATTACAACTAACACATTTTTCTCTTTCTCTCTTCCAAACTCTCGGCCTTGGGCCATTTCTTCTCCAAATTTTCTGCAAATGCCGTGATCATGGAGAAGCCAAAGGGAAAGATTTGCGGCAATTTTTTCCGAGGTGCTAGAACACTTTAGGAGTCTTACGAAGGTGATAGGGAAACTCACCCGTGGGCATGGAATGCACACCAAGCTTGTAACTTGAAGGACCGAAAATTGGAGCACAAAATGGAGGAGCTTTGCCGTGAGCTACATGGAAGAAAAGCTAGAAAATTTTGTTGTTCCTCGCATCGCAAAAGCCGATCAATGTAAATATGATTCCGCCATGCTTCTTTTTTATATTCGCACATGGTTTCATTGCTTGAAATCGATCTTGGGACTAACTAGAAACCCAACAAATGGAGCACAAACAGTTCATCATGGATGAAACTGTACCAATAATCTTCGAATACATAAGAACCACGTAAGTCGGAGAGAGTCAGAAAACAACCTGGGAGGTATGTGATTCTGATCTTTCCTCGTAAAGATGTCAATCTTATTAAGGAAGACAAGCTGACTACGTATGAGGAAATGATACAAGGTATCGACTCCCTATTATGGCAAAGTGCCATGATGTCCGAAATGGATTCCATGTATACCAACCGAGTTTGGACACTGGTTGATGTACCGGAAGGCATTGTGCCTATTGGTACTATATGTGTCTTCAAGAAAGACATACATGGATGGCAACATACAAACGTACAAAGCTAGGCTTGTAGCGAAAAAGGTATTGTTATCAACATTATGTCGATTACGACGAAACCTTTTACATGTTGTCATGATTAAATCCATTTGGATAATGCTTGCTAATGCTGCATGTTTCATTTATGAAATATGGCAGCTGAACGTCAAAATCGCTATCCTTAAACGGAAACCTTTTGGAGGATGTTTACAACATCCTGACGGTTTTGATGTACCAAAACAAGAAAACAAGGTTTGCAGGTTATTCGATCCATTTATGGGTTGAAGCTAGCATTGTGTTCTTGGAACTATCATTTTGATGTAATCATAATGTGGTATGATTTAATTCAAAAACGAATATGATTCTTGTGTATATAAGGAGATTAGTGGGAGCGCACCAAAAGTGATCGTCCTATAAAATGATGACATATCATTTCTTGGAAATGACATTCCCATAATACAATCGGTGAAAGCTTGGCTTTCATAATAATTCTCCGTAGAATACTTGGGAGAGACAACTTTTATTCTAGGAATAAGGATCTACTGGGATAGATCTAAAAGCTGTTGGCACTCTCCGAGAACTCGTACATGAAATAAATGTACGCGACTTGGTGTCTCATATGCTTTGAGCATATGGAGTCACAACAGCCAATCCAAGTGATAGTCACTGGATTGATGTTAAGAACATCTTTACGTATCTTAGATGAACTAAGGATGCTTTCTTATACTATAGAGAAGGAGAACTTGAAGTGACTAGGTTCACTGTTGCAAGTTTCAAAATCAATAAAAACGACTATAAGTCGTAATAAGGTACTATATAGTTTGAACACCGGAACAGTGAGCTGGAAATCTTCCAAGCAAGATACTGTTGCCGAATAATAACAAACAAAAAGCGGAATATTGCTGCAGCTGAGGCAGCAAATAGAAGCAATTTGGATCTTAATAATCCTAATCAGATTAGGAGTAGTTTTTGTTAGCAGCTGAGCTAGGCTACAACACCAGGCTAAAGAATTAATGGTCTCATCAACGATCCAAGTATATACTTCAACTATTCATCTGATTCATTCAGATCACACATCGTGGCGATGTGATGATCGAATAAATCACATCAGATGATAACTTTGCAAATCCGCTACGAAAGCAGTTTCTCAGCAGAAGTTTGAGCGACCCGTACATAGTTCAAGTGTAGGACACTTGAGTGATTGGCTAGGCCAAGTGGCAGATTGTTGGACAATTATGACCCAGAGCATCACTATTTGTACAGAAATTTGTGTTGTTGACAAATTAACTATGTGACAAAGGAAATTGCTCTTTTATCATTTGTAATTGGATTACCAAGATACATAAATGATAAAATTCCATATGATTAGTCCGGATTAATAAGATATGAGACAATATTAATCCACGAAGGTTTAATCATTTTTAAACATCCCTAGTCGTAGTATTATCGAGATGGACATCGATAATGCGGAATAGACTAGTATTGCATTTGTGCGTTGTTATGGGAGCATAACGACATATTTCTCATATATTTGGGTATTGGATACTCATGCAAGTGTAATATGAGGTTGTGTTTACCGATGGTACGGTTAATTAGAATTATTCGCTAGCGACGTGAATAGCAATTTTGCTAGGCATAATTATTTAATTAAATTTCATTTTAATTATGTCATCACGGAAAATTCGTTAATTCGGAATAGCGAACCCGATCCCGGGAGTGTTTGTGGGCCCACTCGTATTCGAATCAAGTGGGGCCCACAAGTCACATCATGCGTCACATCATTAGTCATTCTTGTGATGTAAGTCACATCAACTTTGAGTGATGTGATGCTTTCACTTTTTGTGATTGATGGGGGTGGTTGAAGACTTTAAAGTCTTTGTAACAAAATTTTGAATTTAGAGAAAAATGGTAATTGATTTTGGTATTTGATTTTTTGAAATCAATAACCAAATATACAACCAACATTTTTCTTTTTCCCCCCTCTCTCTCCTCTCCATTCACGGCTTAGAAGCCACTTTCTCTCCTTCTCCATTTTCTGAAAATGCCGAGAAAAGAAGAATCAAAAGGGAAGATTTGTGGCAAAATTTTCCAAGATGCTAGCACATCCAAGAGATCTTCAAAGGTGATAGGGAAACCTTTAATGAGCATGGAATCACACTTAAAGATGGAGCTTGAAGGACCACCATGGAGACCTGACCGAACACACATGGAGCACATAGAAGGACCTAGCCGAGAGCTTCAAGGAAATTTTTTGTTGTTCTTCGCATCGTAAAAGCCGATCAAAGTGAGTATTCTGTACTTTATTTGATGTATTCGCACTTTTCATCGCTTAATTTGATCTTGGGATCACCTAGTAAACCCAACAATGGTATCAGAGCCTTGATTAAGCATGGAATTGATTTATCGCAAATATTCACAAGCAATTTCCTTCTCTCCCTCAAAAATCTCTGATGAAAGTCTACAAAGCTCGCTTGGAATGGATGAGGTTACTGATGATCAAAGGTATTCCTACTGACATTCGTTGGATTATTGAAGCACGGGTCCGATTGGCAGGTGAGTCTTCTGACTCTTTTATTTCACATCTGCCTGGTTTAGGAAGGAGCACCTATGCTAAAAAGAGAAGAGCCAAAAGAATGTGTGTTTGTTATAAATGTGCTTGTATGTTTTGTGATACTCGTTGTCGTTCTTTAGGAATAGTGTCTGATAACCGCGAAGATAAGATTAATTTCATTAGGGATAGCTTGAGTAAGGTGTCTTTGGATGATATATCTAAAACTCTTGAGACGCATCCCAGTAGGTATGTGTATCACGAAATTCGTGTGTTATATACACAATTTCAAAGAGAAAGACAACAGTTAAGTCTCGGGAATCTGACTCAAAAAGACCCTGTTTGCCAATTTATAAGAAAATTGGATGGGAAGCTTGTCCTTGACGCATAGATGTCAATCAAGCAGCTACTTTTCTTGTACATATTATAACTCTTTGTCTTTTCCTAATAATTATAATTTGTTTTGTTGTTTTCTTTTATTTTCTCCGACAGGATCCAGACCTTTTTGACTATCACGATTTATTTTACTGTTTAACTAATAATTGTCATTTGGCAGGTACTAGTGCTATTATTTTACTCACCCTTTTCAGGTATTATAAATTCAACTCATCATTGCACTTTCAAAGACATCCAGAGTAAAACATGGAAGCCACTGCAAGAAGATGAGTTGAAAACATCTGTGTGTTTAGCGGTACTAGTGTTGGTTTTAAGCCACAATACGTTGAAGCAGCACAAGAATTGGGTCGAGTCTTAGCTGCAAGGAATATGTACTAAGTATATGGTGGAGGCAATCTTGGACTAATGAGGATCGTTTCAAAGGCTGTACAGGAAGGAGGCAATCAAGTCTTGGGAATCATCCCAAAACCCTTGGCAGAAGCAAATCTTATTGGACCATCAAACGGAGAAGAGTTAATCGTGCCAAGTATGTTTGAACGATTGGTAGAAATGATTAACCGTGCTTATGCTTTTATTGCTTTGCTAGGTGGCTTAGGTACATTGGAGGAAATTTTTACAGTATTATCTTGGGCAAACTTGAACATACACCAGAAACCGCTTGGACAGTACAACGTTGAAGGATTTTATGATTTTCTTTGTGTGTTTCTTGATGATGGCCGGAGAAATGGGTTTGTGTCAAAACCTTTAAAAGAACCCCTCTTCACTGCCAGAACTGCTCCGGATCTAATTGACCAAATCTTAGCCTATGAACCACAAATTGACCCTATCCTTTCAAAGATAAATTGGTCTGAGGATGATCGTGGTAAGAGGCGTCGGATTAATCTGGATCTTAACCCTTAACTTGTTGTGTAGAATTTCAGCTAACCAGTTATTATCTTCTAAACTCTTCTACTACTGTTTAAGACATTGGGGACAATGTCTCATTTAGGTTTGGGGGAGGGAATTAGTTGATCCATATCTTATTTTTAGTCCAAAATTTTTCGAAAAATACAAAAAAAATTGAAAATTTTTCAAAAATTACAAAAAAATATTTTGCGTTTTTATTTTTATTTTGACTAAAATTGTGAAATTGGTGAGAGATAGCTGTGTAAGGAGTTCCCAATCCTGAGACGTATTTCAAACCTATTTCGGAACAAGTTAATTTTTGTTTATTTCATTTTGAATTATTTAATTTGTGAATTCTCCATAAAATTGACTAAAATGGATCTTC